>JAACJT020000110.1:12676426-12708495 GCA_009936485.2 Gymnarchus niloticus | reverse complement strand
CCATCCATCCATCCATCCATCCATCCATCCATCCACCTTCTAATTGCTTATCCTGGTCTTTTATAATATAATGCTCTTGGGTATCAAGCAAGGTTATGCAATATTAGACTCTGAATCTTCAGAGTCTAATACTGCATGATAAATCAAGTTTATCACAACGGTCAGGGTGACTTGCCAGAGTACAGAATGGACAGAGTCCATTCACTGTGAGGAGTCTTTTCAACAGCCATGGGTGACGTGTACTGTCAGTGAGCTGCACTCCGTTTATCAGTCTTTAGCCCTAATAAAAAGAGGTCACTGGTAAACAATTAAAAAGCATTGCTAACAGCTGTTCTCTAGGTCACTTTACTGAGTCGCTTTCGGTTATATAACTGATTAAACACCAAGGTGACTTTGCAGACGTGAGAAGTTCACAGGAAAAGTAAGTTTCATTGGGTTTATTTCAAAATGTCATATATTCTTAAAGCATATAGAAAATGCTGCTGTGGATTTCCACCTCACGTACGCTACCCCGCGTGAGTGTACGCGTTCCCATTGTGGGCGATCTACTTGGGTGGCCCTCTGCTCCTGCATTCACACCGTAGTCCTTACACTGTCAGCTCTGAAATATTTTGTAATGTAAGATAATTCTCAGCCCTGGATGGATGGACATTCACACCTACTGGCAGGCGGACAGGCACCTGTTGAGCAGTTGCTGTTTTGCTCTACTAGTTGCTTCATGCCGTACGCCCAACTGACTCAAAGAGTCTGCTGTCCTTCACCTTAGCACAAAGTCAGATTTTCTAGATCCTGTAGGACTCGGCACAAATTTATATAATAATATCGAGCCAATCATCCATTGTCCAAACTAATCCTATGCACAGTCGTGGGAAGGCTTGGAGCCTTATGACACTATCCATATCCTTTGTTTTTCTAACGTCCTTTGCCTTAGAAATGCTCATATTTAGTTATTTGAAAAGTAACATTCCAGAGTTATTAAATGGCACCAGTAACAGCAGGTGGCAGCAAGCTGTTGCAAGCACAGCTGTGTGTTGCTGAACAGCTGCATTTGTCTCGAGCCAATCAGAGCTAGCTGGCTGTATCACATATGGCAGAAAGGACGGAAGTGAGAAGAAGACATTGTGAGCTCCAGAGAAGAGCATAAGAAGAGCAACAGCCTGGGAAAGGTAAGCTGACATGACTGCTCATATAGATAGCCTGACTACAAACAGCTTTTCAGTTTTCTCCAATCAGAATTCAGGTTTAATTAAACAAAATGTTAAGCCCGCCTTCTGAAATACCCCACAGGTCACCCTTTGCTTATCCTTATCACTAAATAAATACTTGCTGATCGTTAAATGCGGATATGCTGGGATATGTTCTCACTGTTTAAATTTAAGATTAGATTAAAGATGTCAAGTTATCATTCACAACAACTTAAACTCAACTGTATTAAAATCGTGGTGTATATATGGATACTTGGGTTACATTTTTCACAAAAAGTGATTTGCATGTTCTTTATCATTAGAGGATAGAAATCTTGTTTCATTTTAACTTTCATCAGTAATAAGTGGTCTTTTTTTTCCTTTATGTTTAGATTTGAACTTTAAATTTTCTCTTTTTTCCCAGTTATACTGCAAAATCAACAAAGTTTAACAATAAAGAGGTATGACTGGCAAGAAACAAATTGGAAAGTCTGCCACCTACTCCCTAGACCCTCTCCTCACCCGTGTCACATGCCCCAAGAGAGCTGTCCGAAGAAACCCCATAGAAATGTGGGACAAGGTGTTTGGAAAGATGGACAAGTTCTCCACAAAGAACGAGCAAATAGTGCAGCAGATCCACATGGATGAGGTCCAGGAGACCCTGGGCAGATATGAGAGTTACATCAAGCAGCAGTTCAGTGCTTTCAACAACATGATGGAGCAAGTGAAGGAGACTCCCGACGATGCTCTGAGGCATGTGGATCTTTTTAAGGAAGCCTACGAGAGAAACAAGAGTGAGCTGAGCCTGGAGGTCTACTACTGCAGCATGACGGAGGCTGGGTGGCTGTTCGGCAGGCCGCTGCTGAAGGTCTACTTGGAACACTGTGCTGGGAGCCGTGAGGTGATGGAGCATCGCTGTTCTCATCTCACATGCCTTTTGCTCATGGGCTTCACCACCCTGCTGGGTTACACGGCCATTACTGGGGACAGTGGAGACGAACTCTGGAAGAAGTGGGGTCCAAGGCTGAAAACCATCGAAATGCAGATGCAGGACTCTCTGAACCAGTGCAAGGATGACCAGATGATGCTTATCTAGCAGTGTTTAAGCTCTGTCAGTGTGATCATTAACACCAGCCTAATTAAATTCACTTTGGAAGTTGTTTTGTCATTTATTGCATACTATGACTGTCAACTGGTATAATTTATATCATTATTTTAAATTACATCTAATTTTGTGCACTGACTTACTGCAGCATGATCCTAGTGTAAGACGTTTAAATTCTACATTTTTCATACCGTTTACCACCTGGAATATTCTCCTGTTATTCTGAATTTTTGATGAATAAAATTGTAAAATTTGAACTTTTATATATGGTAGTTATGTCTAGAATTAATTTTAGTTTATACCGCCACCACTTGGCCAATTCAGTGGTGCGTTCAATTTAACGTGTTACTTTAGTGGCTCCTCCCAAGGGTCATCGTCTGTTGATAACAGTAAAACTACAATGATCAAATTCTTCACAGAGTTATTAATATGGTATATTTTTCCTTAAATTCACCTCATTCGTCATCTTTCATTTCATTTCAGAACAAGGTTCTTTTCAAGTATCTTTCTGTTACCGGTTTAAATCTGAATATAAACACCATGTTGTTTTTCCTATAATTGCTATTGTGTTATCTTAAAAACACACTGTCACATCAAGGACTGGTCGAGCGGCACAGTGCTGCAGTGCAGCAGGTAGGCCGACGTGGCCGTCGTACAGAAAGCTGCACTGCCAGGTCAGACCTCTCTGTGTCCATGGAGAAAGCTAATGAGAGGAGTCACGCAGACATGGAGCATCTGGCTCTCACTTCACTGATATGAGGAGGGAAGGAAATCAGTAGGGGGAGATGAAGGCTGAGCAGCAAGTGGCTTGGCATAGGTTTCATTGTGCTTGTCCTTTTTTATTTTCTTGCTTGCTACTGTGTTGTGAAGCTGGTACTTATAGACACTCGAATGTGTGGCAGTCAGAATGTTTCCAGGTGCGTCGTGTAATGAAATCTAGCCGCCATGTTTTTTTTTTTATCTGCACCCTGGATAACGTTATCTTTCTAAAAACTACCTCTTCTAAATCACTTGTGCTTTCCGGTAATGGCCATGGGTATCTAAGTGTTTGAGGTCCATTTGAAGTATTTCTTAATGATGGCTTGTGAGCTGTATCTGTTGTTGTATTGTGTTGAATTGTAATCTCAGACCTGAATCTGTTACTCTGTTTTCCTCAAACAGATCACTGTGAAGTGGAACTGAAGTGTCACCCCTACTGCATTGCTGCCATGGCTGAGATACAGGAGGACCGAGAAAAGCTGAAGAAGAGCGTGGTAACAGTGCTAAGGTGTGTTTCCTCCATCTCTTCAGCGGCCGCTGTGATCAACCCCATCTTTGGGGTGGCTGGCGCTCTCATCCGGGTGGTGCTTCACCACGTGGATGACGAGGACATCCAGACCCTAAAGCGGGAGTTTGGCAGTGTCAACAGGGCCTTGCAAGAGATCTCCCAACAGAACCGAAACGCTCTGCTGCAGATCAAAAAGGCGACGCTGGACAGCCAGTACCACCAGGTGGAGGAGAACCTGCGTCACCAGTTCCACAAGTACATGGAGGTTGTGGAAGCCCGGCCTGAGAACAAGAAGCGCAAGAAGGATGACTTCGAAGAGAGTTATGCTAATGACATGGGTGACCAGAACCTAGAAACCCTCTACGACGGTGTGATGGGGAAGCCTAAGCTCTTCAGCAAGCCCATCCTAGCGGTGTACCTGGAACACTGCCGTGGGGACCGGCAGGTGATGGAACGTCTCTGCACCCACCTCAATTACCTCTTCTGCATCGGTCTCATTGCCTTGATGGGCTATGCTGCCATCATTGGCGACGATGAGGAGAGTCTAACTGAGGACTGGAGCAGAAAGATGATGGATGTTCAGATCAAGATGGAGGAGGTTCTGAAGAAGTGCAAATGAGCCCCTTCTCTTCCTCGCCTCACCTCCCCTGATGCAAATATACCTTCTGGCACTTTCCATTCCTCAGCCTTATCCTTCCCACAAGTAAAAGAACACAAGAGCATTACAGTATAGAACGACGCAATTGCAGGTGACTCTAGCAAGAATGAAAATATTAAGATTTGTCAGTTCCTTTGAAAATATATTAGGAAGTGGCTCCACACTTGTAATTCCTTTCTGTCAAACCTATAGCACTTCCTACTGGTTTTTCATGGAACTCTTCTGTAGAATGGTCTAATATTATTTTAAGTAGGATGAAGCATTTTAAGCATTTCAAATCCCAAAAAGTGTACGTTCAATATTTAAATTGGAATGGTGTTGTCATTACAAAAAAAATGAAAGAAAGAAGAAGACCTAGCCATTCAGGCATATGAAAATGACAAGAATGTACCAGGAAACCAGTTTTGTTTTTAAACAACTGCATTTCATTGCTGGTTTTAAGGACATGTAGAGTAAGTCAGGGGAGATGCCACCTTTAGCAGAGTTATGAAAAGCTGCAGTTTCCTCAGTCACATCACTGAAGATACAGTGAATCAAAAAAAAAAACTGAATCAGCTCTAATCTTCTAATTTTAGTAATCCACACTTCTAGAATGGATCATTTAAAACTAATATTATACATTTAAAAGTAACAGTAAAGTGCAAATCATGTTTTAAATTTAGCTAAACCCTTTTCCATGTTGTCTACACCTATGAAATTAGATGTCAGTCTAGACTTATTTACATACAGAAACAGACCAGAGCACACATCTGACAATTGCTGCCATTCACCATGGACCAGAGATAATGTGGTTTTGAGTGATGTGCTGTTGAGCACTTGCCTGAAAGTGAAAACACTACTATGGGTATATCAGAAATTGGCTGATGAGTACTCTGAGTGCTTCAGAGGCTGCTCTCTCTGCTAAAATCTGGATTCTCAAACACTAAACATTGCAGCACATCATACTGACAGGAGATACAGTATGTCTGTGATATAGAGTTCAATATGTAGGTAACGGCCAAAGAAGCTTTGTGCACTCGTCAAAAATGCATAGGAAATGACCATGGAAACAAAATGTAACACTAATTTAGCAGGAAAATCTTACCTATAAAAGGTCTTTACAGAGAGTCTCTAATGTGATTATCCTCAATTCCTAATCGTTATAAAACATCATTTTGAAAGGCTGTTTCCTGTGAAATACTGTATAAATTATGAGATTTTTATGGTGTTAAAGAATGATACGTTATGGAAGATCTTGTCTTTTTCTATATCTTGTTTTGATTTTTGTGTGAGGAGAATGGTTTTGAAAAACCCAGTTTGTCACACAAGCTCATCTGCATAACATTGAGCCAGACTTTTAAATTGTGTGCCTTTTGACCTCTCAGTAAATTACGCATCAATGTGCATCATTGTTATTGTTAGTAATCGGGGTTTACAGTTATCTGTACCTAATGTTGTTATCCAGTCCAGTGATTTTTGTGTGATTGAATGTAATGCAAAACAATTCCTGAAATATCATTATCTAATCTATGCTATGGCTCTTTGTTGGCATGACTACAAGACTCTGGGGGACCTATATGATGATTCAGAGGCATTACATGATCTCTGTGATGTTTAAAAAAACAGGTTATACCATATGTACTTAGTGGCTTTTGACAAGTAGTTGACACTATGTACTCCAGACACATACAGTTAAAATGATTCCTCCAGAGCATTCAGAGAATGTTTCCGATTACTCTGCACTTTCCTGCCATATTCATCTCGTGTAATCAGTAAAATCTATGCTATCAATAAAATTTATATCAGGAACACGTATTTTCGTATTTCCTACTGTTCGATTACTGTACGTTATTTATCTATGCATCGTATTAACCTTAATAATGTAAAGCTGGTCGAAATAGACAAACATTAAAGATGGGGATAAGGGTTTGGCAGAGGTCACATGATTAAATTCTGACGCTTTTATAATTTCGAACAATAGGTGTCACAATAGAGCCACTTCTTCAGCAAATTCCTCTGTAACACAAAGCAAGTGGCTGGTCACCTTAACAGAAATGATACTCACTTGGTTAAGGTAGCAAAAACAGATTGCATACATGCCAAAAAGGTATACGATTACTTAACTTATTATTATATAATTAAAAACGAAAACAGAACAAATCGCGTAAATTTTTACTAATGCGTTTTTTCTTCCCATACAACTATTTACTAAATTGTAGTCAATCGACCTGTATGATATCCTATTCGGTCATCCCAAGTATTTGCCTTGAAGGCAAAGAATACATAATACAAATAAAAATAAAATATCTGCTTAGAAGTTGAAATACCTAGATACGTCCGTTAGGGGATAGCATTGATGCAGGTACTGTATTGTCCAGCAGACTCATCGACAATTTGAATGTAATTATTTATATGAGTAATTTACTGAGGCATCGTTATGCGGACTTTCAGTACAACGAGACTAATTTCATTCTAATATCGGAAGTACACGCACTGCACACCAGTAATGATTTTACAGCGTTTCAACCCTCATTTCATTAAGATTGTTTAGTGAAACGTTTTTAATGTGCGCTTTTACCTTTGCGATACTAATTTAGATAACACCGTATCCATATTACGTAGAATAAAGCTAATTTGATGTTTAATATTCACATTAAAAATGAGGTCACGCAGCAAAGCACCCGAACAAGCACCGCACTTGGGCGCCCCTGGTATTTTTGTATTCCAACGGGAATAACTGATTCGGTGCCAATAGACAACACTATTCTATTTGCATGTACTGAGTATAAGTCTAAAACAAACAGGGTAACTTCTGTAAGCTTTATTTGATCATATCTGACGCCCTGATTATTGGTTTATTAGCTGAATTACAGTCGGAGCTGAAGAAATCGTGGATAAAATCCGTCAAGATTTCACCTGCGAACTAACTGACGGATATATATATATATATATATATATACATATCCGATATATGTATCCGATATAGGATATCAGCAAACGTCATCGCTTGACCCTAGTTTAGTTCATTTAAAACTTCTTTAAAGAGAAGCACACTGTCCGTGCCTTACCTACACACTGATGTGCGTAGCAGATTTATGTGCCTCTGGATTTTTATTAAACAGTATATCGCACTATTTGTAACCAACGAAGACCATTTAGCTCATGGTGGTGGGCAAACACCTTGTCTTTCTCAACAATTACGGATAAGTGATTTAAATTATAGTCAACATGTCAAAGACAGTCCAAAATCGTGTTTATGCAAAAACAAGGTCAGTCAACCAGCGGTCAGCTTTTACTGCACACGTCCTCCGTTTTAATCATCCAACGACAGTAAGGAGACAAATTTAACCATTCCAAATTAGTAGTACACTGCATTCCATGTCTTTCAGGCTGCCATTTCGTAAAACATTTTATTTCTTAATTATCATTTATATTAATTACTTATTTATACGTTTAAATTTAAATGTATCTAATAAATGAATCGATAATTATAAAGACCCAGTTGTATGAAGGATTAAATCTTGAACATTTCTCCGAGTGATGAGCTTAAGCCTGTATTACAACACAGATATTTAGTTAACATTATATTCTATAGGAACCGTAACTAATCAGTGAATATACAACTCCAGTGGATAATGTGAAAACCTTTCATTAAAATTAGTTCTTTTAAAAGATGTAGACACCATGCAAAACTGTACATCCTCTTTGAAAACAAAGTATATTGGAATATCATAAATCTTCTCAAATTTATATCAGTAACATAATATTTAATATTAGATACTTTGACTTACCGACATTTTGAGGACCACCTTCAAAACCCCGTGTAATGGGTGCGCGTCCTTTGGTCTCCGATGAGCCATTCGGATGCGCAAATTCTGATGAGCAGATGAGCATAGATGTCCTCACGAAGTGCGTTTTTCTGTCTTTCACCAGAGAGTGTATCCTGTTGGCTTTAGTCATAAAGTCAGTCTGCTCGGTCGGTTTTTCCATATTTATTGCTTTGAAAAGAAAAAAGGAGGTTTGCTGCTCAAAGGGGCTAATAAACTGTTTCAAACGGAGAACGTGCGCTCCTCCTCTCCCTCTCGTTCCTTCTTCCTTCTCCGATTCGACTCACTCACACGCCCGAGCAAATGCGCATCGCCTAACTGTCGGTCTTCTCCTAATTCAAGGATTTTAAACATTACTAAGAGAATAGCCAAAAGAAAGAAAAAGAAAAAAAAAAAAAAACTTACGGAAACTCGCAACAGCTTTTAGCAAAATCAAGCTTGGACAAGACTTTCCCATATTTGCAGGTATAGAATAACCCAGATAGTTTAATATGTGCAATCCGTGTAGCGCACCCATTATGACCAGGTTTTCTGTCCTATAACAGCGTCAAATTGTGTTCTTTAAATTATTCAAAAACATCTTATTCAAAAAGATGTTTTTGAATAATTTAAAGAACTATATTCGGTGCCGCGCGTTGGATCACAGACTATTTTATATATGTATGCATGTATGTATTCATGTATGTATTCGTTGTTGGGTGAATGTTACCGTCTGCAAAAAATCGTTAATAGCAAGCAATGTGCTAATAACAGCCATTTTGGACGACTAAACACAATTAATTTTGAAAAAAAAAAAAAAAGACGAGATTATTTCCTCACAAAAGTCATTGCATTCTACACAGGCTTATAATGAGATAAAAAAGGAAAGGCTAGTAGTATTTATCCAGTGGGACCTCATGTTTACAAGAGCAGATTGTTAGAATGTTAAGATATTTGTTGAATATTACATGCAACCGCTAGGAAAATATATTAGGAAAATAACTTGGTTTGTATTAAATAACAGATCTTTTTTTCTCTACTATTGGTAAGTCAGTTCACGTCAGCTTATTGTCAAACACCATGATATTTTCTATGCAGTTGTATTATGCATTCTATATTTAGCTGCAAATGAACTGAATCCCTGGTTTAGGATTTTGCATATTTTTTATCTCGACTTTGCTGCTCACCTCTAGGCCATGACCAACCCCCTAGAGAAGGTGGTGGCCCAGAAGAAAGAAGCCATTGAGGCAGTGATGGAGATGTTTGAACGAGGGGCGGAGGTACTGGCCAGTGCAGTGGGAGAGCTCTTTCCATTATGTGAGGCAGCAGCACCAATTCTGCGGTTGACCCTGGACAACGTGCAGAGCAAAGAGGTATTCTATGTCAAGGAGCAGTTCCTGTCTGTCCAAAACAAGCTGGACATTCTCTCTTCCCAGTTGGAACGGATCAACTGTGAAATCAGGAAGGGCCAGCTGGATGCTCAGTATTTTTCTGTGGAGGAGAACATTCGTAACCAATTCCGTAAGTACATGGACATCTTGGAAGCTAAACCCCAGTTTCGAGAGACGAAGACCAGGCTTTTTCTAGAGCACTTCTCCAAAACAGGTGGAGAAAAGAACCTGAATGTACTCTATGATGGTGTACTGGGACGCAGCACCTTTGGGGAATCGGTGCTGGAGGTGGTGAAAAGCTATGAAGGTCATAACCGGAGAATCTTGGAGGACTTCTGTGTCCGACTGAAGGAACTGTTCTGCCTTGGCTTGATCGCCCTTCTGGGACACTGTGCTCTCACCCAGGGTGAAGAGGACGAACAAGAATGTATTGAAAAATGGAGCCAGAAGATTCAGGAAGTAGAGCTTCGAATGAAGTCAGCAATTGAAGAGTGTGTTACAGCTTTTCCTGAGCAGGCCCGTCTAGACATCCAGAGGCTCGTGCAGGAAAAGGAAGAGAAAAGTGACCAAGACACAGCTCAAGAACTGGTGGAGTTCCTCTCAAAAAAGTACGACTGGGTGAGTTGGTCTGTCCGTGTGGTTAGCCACTCGGGCAGCAGCTACCGTAACTGGCGTGCCGGAGACAACTTCCAGCAAGTGGTGGGCCAGCACTGGTTTGAGGTGCCCAATGTAAGCAACATCACTATAGTGGTATCCTACAGCAGCAGTCCTCAGCCTGTACCTCGGGATTGCATCCAACAACTAATAGAAGGGATAGGGAAGAAGGGTGATGTCCAGGTGGTGGCAGAGGCCTTGGAGAAGAAGTTCCCTGGAGTGGTGGCACACACAGTTAGCCGTCATAAGGAGAGCTGTGCATACTGGAACTTTCCAGAAGACTGCCACTACTGGAAGAAGCACAAGAGCATGGCCCTTTGTGTGCACTCAGAGTGAAGGCCACCGCATCATTTGTCAGAAGGTCAGAAGAGCAAGGGAAACATGCTCGGCTATCAGCTATCAGATTGCTCTTTATTGATCTTTGTGCAATGTGCTCTGCAACTCAGTGCAGTGTTAGCTTATAAGCTTTAGATACAGAGGCATGAAATAACAGGTAAGATGATATTAAGGTGACAGAGACAATTCACTTAATTTCTATATGTTTGAGAATATAATAATGTCTTAATATATTGCCAGTCAGTAAATATCAGTGTCCATACTCTCCCACATTTCCCTACCAAAGTAAGCCTAATACTTATCTGTGTGATTAGCCATGGCTCCCACTAGAATCTCTGACAAATTTGCACTGTAGGTGTGAATTGATTGGATGATAAGTGTTAGGGATGTTCATGATTGGATGATGAGTGATGGAGCTTTACATGATTGGATGATGAGTGATGAGGCTGTTCATGATTGCTGCTGAATTATATATAATTACTTTGCCTCTCCATGACTGCATCTGGTCAAACCAAATTACCAAGGCCCTGAATAGACGAGAGCTGGAAACTTTGTTCTTTTCTGTAGCATCAAACAAGACCAGATAACAAGTGCTGTGGTACATTAAGACTGATCACAAGGCTCTCATTGAATTATTTACTCAGTGCCTCTTTAAGGTTCTCCGGGAGCTCTGTATACTTATGCATGGTATAATAAATAAAATACGGCTTTGTTCAGACTTGCATGCATGTTTAGGAGTCACTGTCAGACTTAAATATATCAAATATATCAAAATAAACACTAAAACATCTTTTGATCGTACATGTTGTGTAAATGACATTGAAATGGCTTTGCTCTAATTTATTCAACCATATTCTGCAAGTTTATGTTTTCTACAACCACTTCACTGTGGCAAAAATACACATTTCCTCATGCCTTGAAATTCCAATATAACACTTGGCATGTGAACATTAGCCAGCATTTTCTGAGAGGAGACCTAAGTTAAATGGTCCCTAATAACCTGTAGCTCCATTAAATTGGAGAAAACGAGCTTCAGATTGCTTGGCTCAGCGCATTTGAATGAGTTATTACACGTACTGTCGCTTTAATTTCAACGGCAAGGAGAGAGGCTGTGTCAGTGGTTTTGCCTACATTAGTCATTATAAACTGTTTGCCTCATCATCATTTACCAAGCAGAAGCTCTCTTGTTAGTGGTAATATATTCAACATTCTAAAGCACAACCTTTACACATAGTTTATATATTGAAATATGTATTCAGAGTATGCTGTACTATATAATCATCCTCAAAATGCCACTCAGGGTGAATTGATACGTGTGTTGAAAGCATAATCCACAAATATGCATCTTTAAATCAATGCCATACCATGTAAGTCGTTTTTAAGTCATTTGAGATTTTAACTGTTGGTCAGGCATCAAATAAATCATGACTTTTAAAAGATAGAATCACATTTTAAAGGCATGGCTGTGAAGCATCCTTTGCTCCTTCAAAAGTACCCAACACTTATCAAGCAGGATAAGGGGTTCATGAAAATAGTGTAAATTTAACATGTCATTATCCACCTATTACAATACATTAAAATGCATTATCAATGGCCGTTTCCATTTTAGAATAAACTTTTATTGTGAAAGGGGCAGCACAGTAGCTCTGTGGGCGGTCCACACCTCCATGTGCTTCCCCTGACCCTGTGTGGAGTTTTCAGGTTCTCTCTGTGTTCTATGGCATTTTTTCCCATGTAATAAAGACTCGGTGAACTGGCATCTCTAGATTGCCCATTGTGAGTATGCGTGTACATGTCCTTTGCAGCCCTTCCAAGGTGCTCCAATGTGCTGTGGAGCCCATGATGCCAGGGAAACGCTTCAGCCCCTCCTTGCAAACCTATCCCAGTAAGCAATAAGGAAGATGAGTTTCACCATGTGTTTCAGCAGGCCTGAGACTTAATCATGACAGAAGTCAAGGCTCAATATATTCTGAGTGGCACCTGTTGCTCAGGGTTGAGTTCTGGCGCTCTTAGAGAGCAAGACTTTTTCCCTCTTATTGGTCTTGTGTCAATATTTGTATTCCATTACGATAATCAGACTTTGGCAGCAAAACCAAAGCTGTTAGTGAATGGTTAATTTGAAATAAATCTCTTTGAGAAGCCGATGCTGTACTTGAAAATAAAGGCAGCGTGGCTTTAGGATGGCTCTGTAGAATAGAAATGGTTCTCTGCGGTGAGCTGATGTTGTATGTGGAAATAAAGGTAAAGTCATTATAGAACAGCTGTGTGAACCTGAAGTGGTTCACTGACATTATATGATGTAATGAAGGAAAACTGGCTATAGAACAATTGTTTAGCCTTGAAATTGTTACCATTAGCTTTATGAGTAAATATATTATTTCTGACAAACGCTATTGTTATGTTGAAAAATTCCCCTTGTCTTCACACACCTATCTTTCCTATGATAGTCAGGCCAAGGGACTCCAGGCAAAATGTCAGTCAAAACGTCAGGCAGTGTGGACGGGCAGGCTTGGTTCCTGGTGCTTCATTTTTGGGACTTGCTTGAATTTGCGATAAAGAAAACGTAGATTCAGCGAAGTCCAAGTCATAATAAGATAGATGGATGTTGTATAATCAACAGTATTTTCCATTTGGTAGCATCATTTTGTTTTATTAACAAACAAGAGAAAACATAAAATCCATAAAACATTATTTACACGTTTCAAATACTTAAAAATGAATATTGAATTTTGCTGAACCTCCTGCATTATTACGTTAAGTAAATCACGTTGATGAATGTTGAAGCTAGGTACATATTTTGTCTGTAAAATGTTATGATGAAAATAAGGATAAAAGATATTGGCCATATATGACAGCTTAATACAAAATTATGAGATACTGGCACTTTGTGTTATATTCCATAAATATTTTTAGCCCACAGATACTAGCAGCTTAAACTGTTTTTTTTAAAATATTGATTTTCCCAGTACAGGGTCATGGGGGGGAGGGGGGACACGCGAACACACTGGGTGTGACGCACTATGGGGAATATAGAGATGGCAGTTTACCTAACTGCATGCTTTTCTACTGCAGAAGAAAATCAGAGTACCAAGCAGCGACCTGCCTTGGCATGGAAACACATGCGAACTCTACGCACACAGATCAGGACTGAGATTCGAATGCCCAAGCCTGGAAATGCACAGCAACAGTGCACCATCATGCCACTCTATCTCCAAATAAAAGAGATTAAAATAAATTAGATTTTACTATGATACACGTTGTGTGCTTTCTTGAGGGAGCACGCCTAGTTTTCCTCACATTAACAGTGTCTGGCACATTCAGTGTAGAGAGACCTGTATGCCAGCCTGATGCTTGTTACTGAGCGGTGAGATATTTCTGGGCAGATCTTCTCCTTGAGCGAGTCCCTGAATGACAGTCTTGACAACAGAGGTTCCATTGCACTTAAAGGTACAGGCGTACTTTTCTTCAAGTGAACTGTGTACCACCCAAATGCTAAAAGGACAGCTTTTTTCATAATGGGGGTTTCTTTGGAGGAGTCATAGAAACCAATACGATATCTCCCAATATAAAATGTACACCTTGCAGTTTTTACAGCTTTTTTTAATATAACAATCGAATTATTATCGCCTCTGCCTGCAAAGTGAAAGTCTGCGAGTCTGCTCTCAGACCAGGTATGGAGACCTGCATTTTATTACAGAGGACATTTTATTGCAGATTCTTCACCATGCAGCAGTTACTTGGAGAAAAGTCATTTTGAAAGGTCCATTAGTTTTATAGATTTTTTTTAAATGTACAGTTGTAAAGTTGTATATTTGATATAACATGATTCGACTTTAAGTCTTTGTTTGATTTTCATATTTTTATTACTGTTTTACTATTATTTTATTTTTAGTCAGCTGAATGCATGCATTATTTTTAGCTGCCTACAGTATACACAGCCCTATTTGTCTTCATGACTGGGAGATACCTATAAAAGCCAATCACATCATCAGTTGCCAGACAAATCATGATGTTTCTTCAGCAATTCCTCTGCAGGACCACGTGCATCATCAGTGTTCAACAGTGACCTGAGGCAAAGGCTATTATCCTGCCAGATCGCAGCCTTAGAAAGAAACCCCTTACTCTGCATGCACACCACATCAAGAGAAGCTCCCTTGTCTTCATTAGTGGTTCTTGTGGCTGTTAGAATGGCTTAAGCTATTGATTCATGGAAGGCATGTCTTTGATTAAGGATTTCTGGGATTATTGGTAGATTCAAACTGTCACCACAGACAGACTGAATCCATCAGCTTAACTAGCGCATGGAAGCTTGATTTTCATTGAAGTGTTTCAACAGAATTCTTCAGGCTTCTGGATGGTAAATAAAATAATGGAACTGTGCAACATCAAAAGACAGAGGGCGCTATCAACAAACAGATCAAACTGAGGTTCTGCGCTCCCTGAAAAGGTGTTTCCTGTACACTGTTTATAAACAAGGAAATTCTTATGAAAAACATGCATAATTCACAGAGGACAGCACACAGTGCTGCAATTGGATTTTATAGTTATTAAATCTTTTTTTATTGGTAGCTTTGGTAAAATTCTATAATATTGTTACTGGTGATAAAAATACTGATGGTTTTCACATTTTCAATATCATTTAATGGTACTAAAAGAGTATTTTTGGCATCTTCTGAGCCCTTTGCTCTGTGAAGGACGCTATTATTGTCCTTCACACTATTATTAATGGAGGTTATTAATGAGTTTTAACTACCTTCATTTACCTAGGGAATCAGCTTGTTTCTGAGTAACTATCCTTGAAAAAAAAATGAATGACCACAATAGGAAAAATAGCACAATTCCCCTCTGTATAGGGAAAGTAAGGAAAAACCACTGAATTTCACACCTACTGAATGAATGACATAGATGAATGAATACGATAAGCTTGATCAAGCCTTTGGGTACCTTCTGATCTAAAGAGATCATGGCCAGACCTGGACCTGAGATGCATCTCCTACCTGCAAGGTTAGAGACAACCTACTTCAGGGCAGAGAAATCAGCCAATATCAATATTTAATAAACATACAAATGATTTTATGATACTCAGCATTTGAGTGTCTCTTGAGGCAACCGATCAATTGCAGGATGGCTCTGCCAACCTGGAACTGCCAATCAGGCCTGAGCGTAATGACATTAACTGTCCGTCAGAGAGGCCCATCGACCCAGCTGCTCCTCTCTGAGTGGCTTAATCTGATAAAGAGCATTAAAACACTTGTTTCCTGACACACACAAGAGCAGGCCAAGGCTTTCCAGACCGCCTTGCTGGCCTCTTTTTTGGTCTTGAGCTCTCGTTTACATGGATACACACGGAGATATTTTGTACTGCCTTACCCCTTTTTTAACACTTCTTGCTCCATCTCTCATATCTCATTCTTTGCTCCTTGACAGTTGAGGTCCTCTGTAATGAACACGATCTCTCTCCCATGCAGCGTAAGCCCACTTTCCCATCCACTCCCCCTCCCAGATGGCAGTTAGTGTGTACGTCAGCACATCGGAATTTCAGCAGATTTTTCCACTACTCAGCTTCTCTGTGACCTGGAGCACGAAGATCTTCACACCAGTCACACATTCCCACGCAATGCTGCAGCACATCAATGTGCCAAAGCTGTTTACATCTATCTCTCAGCTGAGACAGGCTGCTATCTGAGAGCAATCTGCTATACAGAGCTCAAAGCAGCCCGGTCATTAGCAATGAGCACAACTCAAGACTAGATAAGATTAATCGACCAATTGCAGTTCTATTTAAAGACTACAGACATTCAGAATATATTTTGGTTTATCATATGACATTTGTCACTAAGCAAATACTCAGGAGAACCGAAATATTGCAATATAGCCACGTTGTTTAGCATCGACAAGAAGAAACTAGGTTTCAAATCCCTCTATAGCCCTGTATTGGATAAAATGCATGGAAGATGGATGAAAGCAAAGATTTTCAAACATTAACATGTTCATCACCTTTAAAGAGCAGAGTTTCAGCTTGGACCTTAGGAATGGAGAAAGCCGACATCACTAAGCTATGAGCACAACTGTAAGAAACAGACGTGATGTCACTCTCGTTGCCATTTAAACACTGTTATGTAAAACGTGGCTTCTGTTAAAATATTCATAGAGTGATTTGTGTAACAAAAAAAAGACGTTCCAGGAAGATGCCTGTATGCTAACTCCTGCTTCAAATGATAGAAGGTTCATCACAAGAGACTTTTAATAGTGTAGAATTTCTTATTTGTCCGTGCGCTAAAGCATTAGCAAATTAAAGCAACATTCAGCCTATTGATCCTTGCCCAGAATGATATATTCTTTAAGCCGTCTCACTTCCCTCTCCCTCTCCCCTGATAATTCTCTCCCGTTTTATCACTTCCTCTCTGTGTTTTTGTCTCCTCTCATGTTTCAGTTTCCAGGCTTCACAGCTTCACTGATATTACCTTTGCTGCCAGCATGCACATGTGAAACAAACTGTAACTGGAGCATAATCATAAAGCCAATGTATTATTATTTTAGCTGTTCCAATTTCAATTCAGTGGACATTCGATGCAATATTTTATTTTTAGAACATTTGAAAATGATATTATGAACACATCTGTATCAGATTAGCATTATTTTTCGTGTAAAACGTCTTGGTTGCCTGTAGCTGTCTATCCAGTACAGAGTCACACAACAGGGTCTCCTAGGGCACAAAGCAGGGAAACACCCAGGAAAGCACACCAGTCCATCATAGGCCACAAAGAAGTGGACTGCAGGTTGGAAACCAGAGTGGTTGCAGGAAATACATGGGGGTGAGTGGGAAAGTTTCATACAGGCAGAACAGAATTGGGATTAAAACCCCCCAGCCTTAAAGTTGAAACACCACTGAACAAGTCGTCTGAGACAAACAATAGCACACTTGGTAAGACTCAAAAAGATGTTGTGTAATTCACCCTACCAACAGAAGGGGGCAAACACTGATTTTGCACAATATTGGGTCTTTCACGATTTCACCAATTTTTGTGGTGTTTTCTTACCATGAATTTGTATTATTATTAAACTTTTATTTAACCAGGTTACTCCCATTGAGATTTAACATCATTTTTACAATGGACACCTGGCCAACACAGGCAGCAATTAGAAATTTTGGACACAAAAATAATGTGCTGAAATGAATTGCCAGTCATTTGTATATCTTTAAAATCTTGCTGTGATTCGCTGTACAGATGTGGATTTCCATAAATGAGTTCGGCTAGCTTTCTCTAGTGTTCATTCATTTCAATTACAAAATGATCAGGTTGTGCAAACAACTACGTAACATGTTTCGACCAATTGTGGGCAGTGGGTGGTCCCAACCAAACAAAACGGTGTACACCGAAGTTCTCATCACCTGCCGGCACAAGACATTGTTTAGTCCTTGGATTTTTTCAGGGGGCAAGCAAATATTC
Organism: Gymnarchus niloticus; assembly: GCA_009936485.2. Taxonomy (NCBI): domain Eukaryota; kingdom Metazoa; phylum Chordata; class Actinopteri; order Osteoglossiformes; family Gymnarchidae; genus Gymnarchus; species Gymnarchus niloticus. Next base: position 12,690,664 of record JAACJT020000110.1, on the reverse strand, counting down.
AAACGGGAATTATTAAATTGACCTCAAATGGCCTTGTAGCTGCTGATCTGTGTGTAACTTTCATTGATCTTGGGAGCCTGATGGATGGAACAATGATGGTGTCTGTGTTGGCGTCGATGTGGCTTTTCATGCAGATCAGTGTGAATTATTTTGTTTCTTGGCAGTGACATAAGGAGTCACCGGCATTCAGTTCTGTTATTCTGGAGCTCATTCTGGCTGTACTGGAGCTTCCGAGTGGTGAATTTAGATATCTGAAACAGTTTGCAGCTATGCTTTCATCTGCCACTGATTTTTGATCATTTCTTTCCACATCTTTCAACTGAGTGACTGAAACTATCAGAATTATATTTTGCATTACTCTTTTTCATTCAAATGTTTTGTTTACCTTTGGAAGTCCAGTGTGTCGAAAAAAAGTGACAGTCAGTATTTTTTCAGCCTTTTCTAGCATTTCCTCTGAGATTTCCTACAATCACAGGAGGTATGGATGCTCTGCTCTTCTGAAGAAACACTCTATATGCATCACTTGATTATAGAAGAAGGTTTTTCAGTGTTTCCTGTTATCCTCTGGCCTGGAAACACCTGGTCTCAAACATGTGTTTCCACAAGCTAGCAGATGACCAGCATAATTTTTAGGGCCAGGCGGGGACATCTCCGTAGTCAGCTATAGGAAGCTGTTTTGGATTTGTGGTGAAACCCGAGGATTCTCCTCCCAGCTTATTCATCCCCACCCAGAAATAGCGATAGGATAGCGGAAGAATGAATGCAGGATTGACACAAAATCTTCACCAAACAGAATTACAATAATCCTCAGGAAAATGTGGCCTCTGTGAATCTAGTTTGTGCTGAATGGTATGTAAGTAACACTCTCGAAAAAAAAAAAAACCTGGAATAAACTGCTGACATTTACCTGAAATTTTGTTTTAGTTATCTACGTGACCCACTAGTCTAATGTAGCGTTCTGGTTTTCTCAGCAAGTTCGAGATATTGCATCACATTTGAATAATTGCACTCCCACAGTTCCACAGTTTCAAGCAAAGTGGCTTAACCTGTCTACTCTTCCATGACACAACAGTGAATCTACTGTTTGTACCCTCTGGCTAATTCCCATGTCTTTGCCCCTCCCTAGTATATCATAATGATACGTTCCTTTAGCAGATCTACCCATTCCATGAAGGCTTGGCCAACATTTTTCTCATGGGAGCCACTGAGGTCTGGGAAACACAAATGTAAAATCAGCTTTCTCCAGCTAGGGTTTTTTCAGCTTATGTTTTCCCACTGCACAACAAACAAACAAACAAACAAGCACAAGCACGTGTGCATTTAAATGAAGGTGTAATAATGTGTGTGTGTGTGTGTGTGTGTGTGTGTGTGTGAGGCATCTCCCCCATCATTGGGAATCACTGGCAAACACCACACCACCGTTACTGACATGGTCTGTTGTACTTGAACATGCATGTCCAGTGAACGTAGGCTGATATAGTCTCAGCATTAAACATACGCAGATCACGTCATCATCGGGAGAGATTCTAATTGGATGGATTTTGATTCAGAAATTACAAGACAATCTTTGGTTTAACTGGCACACAAAGTCAACATAAATGCAGCCAGAAACCACTCCTACATTATTATGGTTGCTTCTTCACATTAGCCTTATACCGGCCAATGTCTTAACCCAGTAGGGTCTTTCAAATGGCTTTCAGTCAAGAGGTCATTGCTTAGGCCTCTGCTTTGAGCTAAAGTGACATCTTGTGGTGGGGGAAACAAATGCAGGTCAAGGTTGCAGACAATTTGAGGCTAATTCTTTCAAATAATATTGTTTTCAATAATCTTCACACATTTTTAAAAAGAAATTCTTATACGCCTCATTCTATCTACTATATATGTTTTGGATTTTTATGAATTTATATTTTAACAACTTTCTTGATTTTGTTATTGTTACATAAAGCACTATGTGCTTGCAAATGAAATTTGAAATATTGTGCCATGCTATCTTTGTAATTTAGTGTACTGTTGCTAAAAAAAAACTGATTTAATCATAAATGAATTTTGGTCATTTTCCATAGCCTCATTGTCCCTTAGTCAAGTGATATTGGTCCTATTCATGGGAACTTTGGATATTACAAAATCACAAGGCCCTGATACATTTTGTTGCGACATCAGTTGTAATTGTTTTTGTACATCTGCTCTGCCTTGATAGCTGGATGTATTTATGGGTGTGTTTTCCTGTTCCTGATCTCACCCACCATTACATCAGCATGCATCTCCATCTGCATATGCCAATACCCAGTTTTCAATATTCCTTGAAATAACAACTCGCAGGCTTAATAAGGCCAATTTAAAGTTAGCACAATCTTTGCAGGACAATGAAACACAAAGACTAGAAGAACTGAGGTCAGAATTAACATGTACCCTTTCAAGAATCAGTCATGTGATACCCTAGGATACAATACATAAATATACACTCAGTGGATGCTTTATGAGGTAAACTCACTCATTACTAGAAATGCTCAGCTCTTCCGAACCTAGAATTCCTTGGATTAAACTAAGTATATTAAGTTAATTTTTCATTAAGTATTGGAATGGTCGGTGATTGCTTTTGTCAGTCATAGTGGTTCCAAATCTCAGGATTTTTTGCGTACTACAGTGTCTAGAATTTATTGTGAATTGTGTGATAAATGAAACACATCTAATCAGCAGTAATTATGTGGGTAAAACATCTTGATAATAAAAGATATAAGAAAAAAATGGCCAGACTTGTTAAAACTATATGAAAGGCACCAGCTGGAATATAACGGCAACATTGGCATGCAGAAACACATATTTGAATGTAAAATTCCTTGAACCTTGAAGCTGTTCTGGAGCTTCAAGGAAAAAGAGGGTCCTACCTTCTACACGGTAGATGTAACTTATACAATTGTGACTGACTGTATATACATAGAAAAAGAAACTGTGTGTACCAGGGCAGTACTGGGGTCAGATGAGACCAGGAGCTTAACCCAGAATGTAACGACGAGTAATTTGTGCAAGCAGTGTGTGTGTGTGTGTGTGTGTGTGTGTGTGTGTGTGTGTGTGTGTGTGTGGGAGCAAGGACAGATGAGTAATTTGTGCAAGAGGGTTGGGGAGGTGCTGTTATTTCTGTTTTTGAATGACCCATGAAGTGTACACCAACATACATACCACTCCCCATGAGCCTGACCTGGATAAACAGCTAAAAGATTGATGGATAGATGTAGGGGGGATGATTCCATACGTCTATCCATTTGAGTTAATTAGTTAGTTAGTTACTTAAAGGGCCATCAAGTTGATGTTGACTTGGTGAGTCTATGAAGAGTAGCCCTGAAAAACATCCGGTTTTCAGATAGCCGGCTAAGACCTGACAGAGGAGCACCCATGGCTGTAGTAACTGTATGCATCCATCACATTGCAAGTCTGCCACTTTTGCATTGACCATCCACTTTGTCAGTCATGATGTCCTTTTTCGAAAACTGTTCTTTTTGCATAATATGTCCAAAGTAAGACAGCTGATATCCACCAACACCAAATTCAAAGGCATCAGTTTTCTCCTTGTCCATCTTCTTCAACGTCCAACTCTCATATCCATATGATGTAATGGAGAATACCATAGCATGACCGAGTTGGACTTTTGTGTGCCTTAAATCTTGACCAAGCTCTTCAAGACTGCTTTGCCCACAGCAGTTTACTGCCAGATATCTTGGCTGCATGTCACTTCATTAATGATCACTGAACCAAATAGAACCACTAAAGCCATATACTATTTTGATTTGTTTTCCATCCAGTGTGAAACTGTGTAGTTAACCAGTTGTCAAGATCTTCATCTTCTGCACCTTCAGATGCAAATCCATTTTCAAACTGTGCTCTCTGACTTTGGTGAGCAGATGTCTCAAACCATCCTTGTTTTCAGCTAGTATTGTCATGTCATCAGCATAGCATAAATTGTTGATGAGTCGCCCACCAATTTTCACGTTCCATTTTTCTTCACGTAGCCCTGCTTCTCTGATTATCTTTTCTGTTTACAGGTATATATTAAACAGATACGGTGACAGAATGCAGCCTTGTCTCACACTGTGGTCGATTTCAACCATTCTGTTTTCCTTTATTCCATTCGATCTGTTACTTCTTGGTCATTTTAGATGGTGTGTTCTGATAAACCCATGTTTCGTAGTGTGGTCCAGAGTTTCTGATGGTTTCCGCAATCAAACATCTGGCTGTAGTGGATGAAGCACATGTAGATATCCTTCTGATACTCTTTTCCCTTTTCAAGAACCTACCTTACATTTGGCCTGCTATCTCTCATCCTGCAGGTCTTTCTGAATTCTCCTTGCTTTTCAGGCAGTTTTTGTACCAGGTACAGGTGTGGTCTCAAATGAAAGATCTTTAATAGTCGAGTAAGGCTTATTCATTTGCTAGATACTTTTGTGTGTTATATTTGCTATGTGCCATTGGAAACAAAGAGGGAAGATGTGGGCGGGATTGTGGAGGCGGAACGGACGAATGGAGGACGGACTGGAGAGACGAACAAGGCGAATGATAGGCAGGCGGACCTGGAACAAAAACACACACACCACACCCCAGAAAATCCTACGGCACGTAACAGCCATTTCAGTATGAAAAAGGTTTGTGATAACATTGAAATAAACTGAAACATTAAGAAATATATACTTATAGTTCTACTATAGTCAAATTTAAAAAAAGCATACCCTTCTGTGAGAATTTTTGTGCTCTTAGTGCAATCCCAAAAATGGTTAGATCAAACGTAACATCCTGTCTACCACTGAGACAGGAAAGGAAGTTACTGTAACTCCATGTCTGTTAAGCAATGTTGTACTTTACACATACACAATTATGGATGATTCATGTATTTTAGAGTAATCCATATTAAACAATATACAGTATATTTCTTAGGAATTAGCAAATGTGCATGTGCGTCATGTACAAAGTGTGTACACCTGATATTAACCCAGTTAAGTCTATTACAAGCACTCAAACATCTAGAAAATACTGAATGTATGTTATTGCATCACATTCATCTTAATTCATAGATATCTGTCTTAATGGTGTTTTAGCAGGTAACATACTTTTATAGTTATTTAGATGATGCAGATACTGTATATATGGGTATTTCATTTAATGTCCTGAGACATTCCAACTTTACCAAAAGAAATTTTGGTTTTGCTTCTCGAGTGTTTAGTAAAATGTCGAGGCCTTTTTGCATATTGAGATCAAAAGAGCACTTGGTCAGGAATATGAGCCTGCTATGACTATCAGCTCTCTGAATACATCCATGACAAAGAGTTTTTTTTCTCTGTATCCCTGGGACTGAAATCAGTAGCCTTTGCATCATCTTACCAGCTTCATGGAACTTACTCTATTGTTCTATAAACCCGAGCCGACATGCAAAAAGACCCATAACTCTGGAGCTTACTATGAAGTGAAAAATTGTTTAGCCACTGGTTACAGACCTGGTTCCACTTATGCTTCAAAGTGGGATTTTCCTAATAAAGGTCACCCTGTCATGACAGAGGGTAAATTAATGCTGCTCTACTACTGTACCATTACTGCTTGCTCTCTCATTCATCCTACAATGAAGTAATGTTTGGAAAAGAGGGTGGCTTTCTGTTCCTGTTTTTTTGACTTGTTTGTTTTTCAGAATAAAGGATGTATACAGAGTTCAGTGCTTATATGGTTTTTTATGAATATACACCCATTATTATTCTGTCATGGAAGTCACACGTATTCTGTAACAACAGCTGTGTTGACCTCCCTCACTTTTATAACCAGCAATGAAGCGTACAGGTTGACTGAATGAATAACTCTGTTTCTAAATGGGTTTCACAGTTCAGTGAGTTTAATATTGGAATTTCACATAGAGACAGAGAAGAGGATGGCAAGCACAAAAATTGAAGTGATTAATGTGATTAACCGAGGTCTCCAAATCATTAGAGATACACAACATTTTCAAGCTGACCAGTCTCTTTGTTCATCACCATTATTGTTTGGCCTAACCCAACCCACTATCTTCTACTGGGTTACTGTAAGGCACATTCGTATTTGTGACAGTCACGAGTTAGCATAATGTGAGAACTACCAAGCGAGATAACATAGAACGAAAACAATGACGTACACGCATGTCTCACCAGAGCCTCCGTGGACAGCAGATGATTATGCATCTGCCATAGACTTCCTCTCTCACTTTCCCTGAAGCTGTCACTTGTCATTGAGGCTAAATTGTCACACTGGGCATCTAAAAAAGAGCGGATATGCCCCCCTTCATGGTGTGGGGGTATGCAGCAACACAAGAGCCTTTCAAAAGTTTCACTGTACCACATTGTCATAGGAGCAGCCTCAAAGCCTTGCTTGGATTTTCAAGTTGTCGGCTTCCTTAACAAAAAACATGGAATATCTGTGTCGAGGGCCAAATTGGAGAAGTCTGGTCATTTAAGCGTGAAGGGTTTGTCAGCTAGCCTTCCATTCTGCCATTTTCTGGAGCTGTGAGTGAAAAAAGGAATGGTAAAGGCAGAAAAGACAGGTGACGTAGGCTTCAGATTGCACACTCATGAAAACCAGTGACCATAGCAACCTCGGGGAAAAGCTCCAACTGGATTTTTTGTGGCATTGAAAGTCTGCTTTTTTCAAACTCTGTCTACTTTTTACGTGTGTGTGTGAAATGTCCCCTCCAGAGGATTGTTTACAGGATGTTATCTGTCTCCGTCCCTGCCCTTTATCCCTTGGAGTGGGTTCACTGGAATGCACAGAGGGGATGGAGGAGCTCCAAGGGGGAGTGCCATTGGACTGAGAGTATATATACATCCCGACCCTGGGAGGTTCCTGCTCAAAGGCACAGCTGGTCTTTTCTGGAACTGGAGTGTACCCCTACACACTTGCTGGACTTGTGGTGAGTCTTCCTCATTATACCTTGTCTTGCTCTTTCTCACTTTATGCTGTTAGCTAAGTGGTCTTCATCAACTTTTTAATTTTTGGTTGAGGCTTTCCTTCCTCTACTGCACTTTTATAGAAGCAAACTTTGACAAGGACATTATGGCTGCCTGCGTGTTGTGTGTTTTACCCAAGAAAGTGAGACTTTAGTGAACCAGGATGCTGTAGCTAAACAAATATTGACTGGCAGTTGTTTGACTGTGGATTTTGCAGAACATACTGAGTCTATAAGGATGTGATCCTAGGCATTATTGCCTGGTTAATACTTAAGAGAAGAAAGATATAGAATTGTTGTAAGTAGGTCATTCTGATTTAGAATACCAGTTTGAGTTAAGCAATAATGAGGTTGGTTATACAGTTTACTAAAGTTGATGCAAACCAGCTGTATAACATGACATTATAAGAAATGTCTTGGAACCAAACAAGCATCTGGCTATTCTTTTTTTAATCTGTAGAAGCAGGACATATGCAAAAAATGTAATCTTTTTTTATTCAATACTTTTTATTAGCAAAGTACATTTTGGATGTCAGTATTATGTGTTCAGCTTTTTTCTGTTCATAACAACCATGTCTATTTATTTATTTATATTTTATTTATTTATTTATTTATATATATTCATGAGTCACCATTACTTTCAATGTGTTTTCTGCAATTCTGGAAACTTGAACTAACAGAGCAAAAAACAAATATATATATTTATATTTAATATATATATTGTTGTTTAAGATGTTTCTGGAAGCTTTAGTGAGGGGGTCAAGAAGACTGAATCAGACTTGGACGCAGTTATGGATTTTAACCCCATCATTATGTAATTAGCATATATGTACCTAATAGCATATCTTCATTTGTATGAATTTGTGATGAAGAAAATGTGTGTTTTTTTTTTTTTGTATTTTATTACGGAGTGAGCAAGTGTTATACTTAGAAGCCTTGAGTGCTCTGTTCTGGGCGTGGCCGTCCCTAGCGTGGATATAGAACACAGGGAGATATAACAGTAAGTTCATTCCTTAGCAAGCTGAAAAGATTTCAAACCTTAATTGTTTAGTAAGTCTGTGAGAAGGGAATATCCTATGCTTTTAGCACCATATCATGTTGTTAGCATCTGTGCGAAAACTTAGAATATTGCCATTCTCCTAAAATTCTTGATCTTGGGTGTTACACAATCCTCTGTTGCTTACCAGGAAGTCACACACGCTGCTATTAACGGTTATTCTTCTCTGTTATTATCCTTTGCTATGTGTTTTTTAATGAATAATCCATGCTAGCAAAGTCCAGTTTTAGTTATAAAAAAGAATTGCAGTTTAGTTTCTTTAAACTTAACTGCTGAGACATTATTATACAAATGCAGAAGCCATTTTTGTCTTAATACCACACAGGCCATCTTGTAACAGTTTGTAGCATTAACCTTTTTACCAAAGATATATAGAATGACAGAAAAAAAAAAATTTTTAACTTATAAGAAATAGTAGTGGTAATTTGTAACATACCTTAATAAATTTGTCTAAAATGTGTCACACTCTTTCAGATTTCAGAAAGAGAAAGGATTTTTTTTTTTTTAATTTGCAGCAAAATTCCAAGATGAATCGTGTGGAAGAATGGGTGCTGCAGAACAAGAGCAAAATTGAGAAGGGAGTGGAGATAATGGGCCAAAGTTGTGAGGTGTTGGCTGCAACGGTGGGCCAGCTCCACCCAATCCTGGAAGCTGTATTTGTAGCTGCTTCTGAGATTCTGAGCAACCCAGAGGGTAAGGAGGCTAAATATTTAACAGAACAGTTTGAAAAGGTAAACCAAAAGCTGGAAGGCATACAGGATGACTTCAACAAAATCAACCTGGAGATACAACGAGCATCCATGAACAAGCAAAATTTTGACCGCGAAGTTCAAATGATCAGCCAGTATGAAAAGTTCCAGTACTTTGTGAACTCTAATCCTAAGTACAAGGAGAAAAAAATGGAAAAGTTCCTGAGCCACTATGAAAACACAGATGCTGACCTGAACTTAGATGCCCTTTACAACGCCGTAACTGGTGAAAACCTCTCAGGAGAGCCTTTGCTTCAGATAGTGGTAGTCACAGAGCAGAGGAGTCGAAGGGCTGTAGAGGAGTTCTGTGCCCGGTTAAAGAAGCTCTTTGTAATTGGGATTATAGCTGTAATGGGTTACATATCCCTTAAGGAAGGGACGGTAGGGGAGGAAATGGTTAAGAAGTGGCAGGAGCGAATGATGGAAGTGGAGACCCGCATGAAGGCTGCTGTGGATGACTGCACACAGAATTTTGACAAGCAAGCCAAGATCGACTTGGAGCGTGAGCTTGTGAAGGAGCCAGGTAAAGTCGATCCCCAGTTCACCAAGTTCCTTTTAGATTTTCTTGCCAAAAAGTATGACTGGGTCTCCTGGTCTATTCAGGTCTTCAGTCATGGTGGCTTTTTTCTCTGGAACTGGCTAGCTGGAAAAAAATACTATGGTAGCAGTGGCAGCAACTTCTTCACCATCGAGACCAAGAACAACATCCGGCTTTTAGTATCTTTTAGCACCAAACAAAAGCCAATAAACAAGAGGGACATCCAAGAACAAATCGAGAAACAGAAGCTCAAGGGGAACATGGAGGCTGTCGCCGAGTTGCTTAGCAACAGGCTGCCTGATTGCATGGTACATGCTGTCAGCCATTACAAAGAAGTGGTGGAGTCCAACAACTTCCAAGAGGAATGCTATTATTTTGGGAAGCATAAAAATGCCCACCTGTGTATTCACTCTGAATAGACTTTTGACAGTAAAAGTCTAAAAAAATATAAATCATTGTCCTTCAAACTTAACATTTACCTTTAAATGCACAAGTGTTTTCTAAAGGGTAGGGGGTCTTATTTTGCTGCTTTGATAAACATGTTTTACTTTTGTTTAAATATCAGGTTTTGTGGGACTGAAAGTGATGCTGGTGTTCTATATGGGAAAAATAACATTTATGTGTAAGTGTACTCTTGAAAATATACATATATGAAATATTCATACATCATATTGTACCTTTATGCCTTTTCATACAACAAAGGACTTGATTCATTGATTATGTTTACAGCTTTGAATAAAAAGATTTATCCAGAAATATTTAGTACTTTTTATCATTTACATTCTACAGGTCTTCCAGAATTCTGATCTTTAAAACGTTTTATACGTGCAATAGAATTATACTTCTGTACAATGTGGATATTATATTGTTTTTTATATGAAAGCTTGAAGAGCAGAAAGCGTGGTCACTGAAATACGGACTGCATACAGTATTTACGTCTCATGGCTTGCGTAAACGTTAATATTTTTATTGCTGAATCTTAAAAAATGCTTTTTGTGCATCTCATTGTCTGCACGTATGACAATTATCCACCTTGCCAACATTTTCCATGCACTACTACTACTACAACAACAAAATCTATCATCCTGTTTGTTAACATTTTAACGTTTTCATTACCATCTTATTCAATTAATCTCAGCGAGAGACGGTGAGTGACGTCATAACTACATCGGGAACCTGCTGCAGACTACACCTCCACTACAAAAACAATTAACGTAACAGTCATATTAATAGGAAGACTGTACTTATTATTCTTTCTTGAAATGATTGATTAATAGCTCACCGAGTAATTGATATAGACTTATAATGTTGTTAAACAAACATTATATTCAAAGTAAATTTCCGGCTTTCTAGTTTCGTTAGAATACATTACATTTAAGAGAACAGGTGTGTTAACGTGCACAGCCTGACACACCCCAGCCAATAATCAGTAACATCTTTAAGTGGGCGTGGCACTTTCCTCACCTAATGAGATTAATCGGATGCGGAGAGACCCAGACTTTAGCAAGCCGTGAATTCATGAGATAGTCAGTTAACGATCATTTAGTTTTATTCCTGTTTAACTTCGAGAAACATTGTTCATGGTGTGACCTGATAAACAATTACTAATCTATTGTTACTGCTCTGACAGACGCCATTTGTCGAAGCGTACTATATTAAGGATAAGGGCTTTATCAGAGGAAGACTTAGTAATTAAAGCATAACAAACATGAGATAGAAAATTTAATTGTTGAACAATCCTGAGTAGTAGTAATTTCCCTTTGCTGTTTGTAATAGGTTCACCTGGTTTCCTGTAACCCTTACCAGGATAAACTGATGGAAGCATGGATGATTTTATGTTAAACATTTTATAATATATTTCAAAGTTTGGTAAGTAACCTACACCTTATCTAAAATATGGCTATTGTATGATCTGGCTAATTCATTCAGTCCTGAGGAAATGCTTTTAATATACATCATAGCTTAAATCTTGATGGTAAAATGTGAACAACACTTCATCTGTAGTTGACCTTTATGCTTTATCTGAAATTTGTGTCCCTGAAAAAGTAGGAATGTTGAAGGGAGTTGTGTCTGTAGTCGTAATATTTATAGTGCCTTATCTGAAGCATGTTCACTTAAACCCTCTTGCAGTACATACAGATGATGTGAGCATTGGGGAAAGGCTTTAATTGTGATATTTGAGTGATTTTTGCTTGCAGATCGAATTGGAATGCAGTCCTTTCCTAATGCGTGTCATCTCCCGTATCACTGATTTGATGAGGTGCTCAGGGTACTTTGATGTCACCGATAGATTTGTTTTGCATGGTATCGTGATTTAGCCCGCTGACAGAGTGTGTGCACCGATGGTTCAGGAGCCCCATGCCGTTCCTCTGAAGGACTCGACTGACTAGGCTTGTGAAGGTAGCATGCTGGCATTGCCACCTCTCCAGGGTACCGCTCCTGCTCCATGTGTGTGGAATTTGCATATTCTTCCCATGTTGTCTGGGTTTCTTCCCCTAGGTTTGAGCCATCCAGTTAAGTAATTCAGCATCCCTTAATTGCTTTTTCTGTGCATGTGCATGACACGCAATGGACTGGTGTTCCATCCGAGGTGTTGCCTTACCTTGTGCTCTATATTGCTTGGGATAGGCTGTAAGCCCCCCCCCCAACACACACACACACACTGTACTTACTACTAAATAAATACAAGCTATGGTATAAAATGGCAGCTCAAGGGTTTCTGTTCAACTATCGGTAGCTTTTACTGTTTTGCTCTGCTAAATTATTACTGTTATGATTTTCCTTTTTGCCATTTCTGCCACCTGATGTTTATTATTTGCTCTGGAACATTTTTGACTGATGAAACAGAGTTGCGTAATATGACCAACATGTTGTTGATTGTAGTAATTTTAAAATTTCCTCCCACAAAGTTAAACAAGAAGTAATAGTTCCCACTGATTGAAGAGGTGCTACGAAACCCAAGCGTTCTGTAAATCAAAACGAAAGTCTGGCTTTTCTGTGAAACCTTTCGGAGTGGCACAGGGAGAAGATTGCTTACAGAATAGTTTCCATTGTCTTGTTGCTATAGTAACCGTTCGAGTAGCAGTGGAAAATTAGTCTTGCCCAGCAAGTTTTACTTCCTCCAGTTAATCATTCTTCCTCCTAAAAGGGCAGTGTGTGTGAACAGTGAGTGGGATTGATAACAGGAGAAAAGAAATTAAAACTCAATCGCATGTTTAAATCTGGTCTCGCATATTTTATGCAGTGCTTGTACAAGGTTTGTCTTGCAGTGGCTATTAGTGAGTGGAATTTACTACCACAGAACAATGAAAAAAGTGGTGTGTGCTGCATGCTGCTATGTGAAATAAAAATCACGGACTATCACTATAAGCATTGCCACGGTCATATCATCATTCGCTGATGGAATACACAATGGAATGCAGGCATTTTGCACAGAAACCTGTCTGGATGTGTATCGCATTCATAATGTGGTTTGTGAAAAGCAGGCCTAATCTACAGAATGTAATATTCTTAAAGATATAACTTGTGTCTTTTTGGCATGACTGGTATTTAAATGTTAATTTTTAAAATGTACAGTATAATGGAGATAATTCACGTCATTTACAAAGTATGGCAGCTACTACCCTGAATTATTAGTCTTTTGTGTATTGATTAGGTATTTTTGTCAGATGTTCCAAGAAAATGGCATTCCTTGAGTAGAGAGTGGTGCGTTCCAAGATACCATCTTGGTGTCTATGTCAGTACTGTGGTGGTCTAAGAAATGTTGAACATCCGTCCATCCAACTGATTTTCCAGTATAGGGTCCCTGGGGGCTCTGGAGCCTTTCCCTGGCTACGCTGGGACCGAAGCAGAGGGGCACACTGGACAGGATGGTGGTAAAATTTCAAAATGCAAACTTTTTTTTTGTTGTTTTCAGTACAATTTAAAAAAAAAAAAAAAGCTTGACTGCCAATCGTATTTGACAGGAAAACAAGTATTATACTCTTACAGTAGACATACCCATTTTAGTATTTAAAACAAAGAAAATTGCACTGACTGTCATTACTCATTGGGTGTATCTAGATGTTGTAATCCCTGGATGCATTAGTGGAGCAACTTAATTAACGTGATTAGTCTCCAGTGACTGTCTTTTCAAAAGAGCCTTGACTCATTCACACAAACTTGTTTTGGCACAGCAAGAAATTAAGACCTAAATTTTGCCATAGAGACACTGAGTTTAGAAATGTTTTGTGAAGAAGGTTATAGAGTCACAGTATGTTTTCCCTCGTGAAGAATTCTAATATGTGATTTGTCCTATGAGATTTCTGAATTGTACAGTATATTACTGAAGGTTCAATTGCTGTGACTATACTTCTAAATTGTTACCATACTATCCAACCTTCTCTTTTCCTAACCACTTAATCTTATTCAGGGTCGTGGGCGGGACTGGAGTCTGCCTCAGGCAGCCTTAGGGCACAAGGTGGGGGACACCCTGGATGGGGTACCAACTCAGCGCAGAGATATCATGCTAATATCTTGCTAATTATATCGATGCTTGTTTGGAATTGTGAGCAAGATGGCTGCTAACACAGGATTCCTAGTTCTTGAAATTGCAGCATTTGGTGTGAAGCTGCCATGGGATGATGCATGAAGCAAATGGACATGCATCTTCTCCAAAACAATCTAGCAGCTAGACTAAAAATTGAGTAGGAGCAAGACGTGTGCTGCCTACCTCTGAGTATCAACACTCGTATTAGACATCTTCTGCATTAAGAGGCAGATTTGGGTTAAGAAACAGATTTTCTTAGAGCCCTGTCAATATAGAGGTAGTCTAGTATAACTATGGGGCATCTATCAGCCTTCTGAAACAGGTTGGTATAGATCCTTACTGTCCAGTTAGGATCAGTGAAAAGAACCAGCAGCTATGACAACTTGTGGTGTGTTTAAAAGGAAGAATTATTGGATG
>JAACJT020000110.1:12646406-12674145 GCA_009936485.2 Gymnarchus niloticus | reverse complement strand
CTGCTGTTCAGAGACAGTTGTCCAGGGTACCTGAAACCTATCCCAAGCAGCATATGGCTCAAGGCAGGGGACCACCTTGGACAGGATCCTAGTCCGTCGTTGAGCACACTTGCACACTATCAGCAATTTTGAGACACCATGTCACTTAACCGCGTGTCTTTGGGGGACACGCCTCATACATGGCAGCAGTAGAAGTTGAACATTCAAACCTGGACGTGTGAAGCCGCAGTGTTATCCACAGAGCTACCGTTAAAAAAATCTGATTTAATTGTGCTTCCAAACAACGTATTTTATGCACCCAAAAATTTTACTCAAAAGCTAGTTTAATGATGTCATGCACTGTTTAATCTTTGTTGTATGGCAACCCATTTATTAAAATTGATCAGAGCATGGCATCACTCCTCATATACGCAAGGCCTCAAAGCATATGGAAATAAGCCAGAAGATGAAGGAAAAGGACATTATTGAAAAGACAATTGACCAATGGGAGAAGGCAGCAGTGGACCCCTGTTCTTCATCACTCAAAATGATAGCGATTATGTGAAGTTTTCAGTCTGCAGATACCACTGGCAATACTGGGAAGGATAGGAAGTTAGATGTCTAGTTTCGTGGTTGTGTATTTTATGAAAAAAAGAAGAATCGCTGCGAACAAAGTTAATGGATCTGTACACGTTTGAAAATGTTAAGGCAAGAATCTGCACATATACATCTTCTCTCAGGAACTCGTCGTAACACACCTAGTAATTAACACACCTAGCTATTTTGATCTCAGTGTGTTGCAGGTTGCAAGGAAGTACTATGTTTAAAAAGAACTATTTAGTTACCATGGTTCCTTACCAAACCCTTTTAGTAAAATGTTCCTGTGAAAAATACCTTGGTAAATTACTTTATTAGGGTAGATAGTTCTGTCACTCAATTTAGCTCATTTTTAGAGTTTTAACTTCATGCAAATCTATACTAAGAGATGGTTAATGAGCACACAATCTTTTAGTCACAGTTTTTTTTAATGTCAGAGAAGAAAGTGTTACTTTCACAAAAGGTTTCCACAAGAAATATTACTTTTGGTGTTTGTCTCATGTATTATCATTTACTAAAACTCTTAGTGACTTCACTCCTTTTTTGATGTCTGTTTTGGAATAATTTACGATTTATTCACTATGCTGTCAGTTTTAGTCCTAAATTTTGGTGTAAGCATCTCCCATCTCAGCAATGATCATGCTTTATTAAATGTACTTTCAACAATGGGGAAAACTGATGTGCTAATGTTTTTAATAAGAATCTATCTGTCTGTCTGTCAAATCACTGATTGATTGATTGTTTAATCAGTTGATTGATTAGTTGGTTGGTCTTTCATTCATTGTGGCCATTTTGGGTAGTGCCTAGCATGACTGGCTTATGTCTGCATTTGTTTGACCAATAAAAATGCTGCTCACCAAAATATAAGGGCCATGCCCACTGTATGTGTATTCGATTTACGAATGCTATGAAAATAAACCAGCCATGGTATGTTGTCAACATTAAATTTAATCATCACGATGTGACAAAAAAGCACTGAATTTTTATCTGCTTTTCACAGAATTATCAAGAGAAGAACATTCAGTGTACATTCAGTCAAGTGATTTTTCAATTGTATACAAACTATTTTAATTTTCTGTTTGCTTTTATGAATGACTTTGCGGGTGGTTGAGTAATTGTGTCACTACTGCACTGGCATTTTATTCCTGATTTCTATGCGAACTGACTAACGAATCGAAACCTTCATTTAGCCTCATCAAGCCGACATCTGTTTAACCCTTCGCCTAGCTGGGTTGCAAATGAGCAGACAAGCCTGGCTGATCAGTGTTTGCTGCCACTGTCTCTATGTGTCTGACATACTGTTCTCTTGTTAGACGTACCTTGCCTCCCACTTTAACTCATGCACATAGTAATGTGTGCTTTTAAAATATTCTACTTGCTTGACAAAAGAAAATTTATAATCCTTGTGTTCAACAGTGAGATTTTTTGAGCTAGTTTTAAAACTAGGGGGAAATTTTAGTATTGCACATTAACCTTCAGTAATCTAAAGACTGGCTGACCATCCATCCATCCATCCATCCATCAGCTGCCTACCCAGTACACGGTTATGGTGAGCCTGGATCCTATCCCAAGCAGCATATGGCATAAGACTAGGATACACCCTTCGATAGCAGTTAGTCTAAAGATTTAATAATTAGAAAAACTAAAGAGAATGCCATTGTGTTGAAATAACCATGGAGTTTGATATGTTAGCTCACTAGAGTAGGTAGTAGCATTTCTAACTGCAAGGAGAGCATGGGTTTGCAGTAATGTTTTTGTTTTTAGACACTACAGGAATGCTACAGAGCTGTTGCCCCTTCTCTGGTTAGTTAATTACTATGTTAAATATAGCTGTTGGGCAAAGGCTGAATTCAAGATTCCCATTGAGAGTATTGTGGGAGTCTTCACCAATTAGGACCTCGGTATGGTTGTTCCTCAGCTTCTGACAGTGATTGGCCATTCACACACACACTGCACTGCTACCATGAGTCACCTCAGTGTTTGTGAAACTAGCAAGCACCTGATGAGAACTGAGGGCGATGGCTGACGGATCTGAAGGAGGTTTTAATTATGCCGGCAGTCAGTGAGTGACCTGTGTGTCCTGAGGCCCAGACCCACTCATACTGAAGCAAGTTTCGAGGTCAGGCTCAGCAATCCAGCCAACTACGAAACGATGCTAAAGCAACATAAGAAAAACGCTCTGTTGTACACAAAACTGTAGGCTGGTTATGTTTATTCTTTTTGGGGGGTGTAAGTGCTTTCACCAGGCCTTGTGGGTAATGCACTTATAGTGGCAGTCAGAAATTCTTTGTGTGAAATCTTTTGTGGGTGAAACTCATTTCACATACTTGTGTCATATTTGAACAAAACAATGTGGTTTTCACCATCAGAATTTTCATGCTTTGCTGTTCTATAGCACTCCACTATCAGAATGAAGCATTTGCATTTTGCTTCTGTTGCTTAAAACAAGAGTGTCCAATCTCATCCGCAAAGGGCCAGTGTGGGTGCAGGTTTTCATTCCAATCAAGCAGGAGCCACACCTGATTCCACCTTTTTAATCAGTTGAGCTTGATTTTTCAGTTAACTCAGACATGGCTTCTGCTTGGTTGGAATGAAAACCTGCACCCACACTGGCCCTTTGTGGATGAGATTGGACACCCCTGGCTTAAAACAAATTTTATGGCTTGATTGTGTATGTCTGTGTCTCTGCGTCTGTGTGTGCAGGCACTTGGTTTGAGGCTCCAGCACTGTGTTCATAGTGTAGAGCTATCTTCAGACGATACCCACAGCTGAGGCCTGAAAGCTCTAGGTAAGAGGACAGAGCAAGTCTGGCAGTGATGTCATTGACATACACAGTAGTCTGAGTATGAGCACTTAAAACTAAACCTTAAATAAGCTGCTAATACACAGCAACAAATGCTAATATTTAGTAGATGAACCTGAATGAATTCACAAATGCAAAATGAAGTGAGAGTTCTGTTAATATTACCTGCAGGAGTCATGTTATGTTGTAATGCATGTTAGGGGGTGCTGTTGGCTGTTGTGTTTTGTGTCCAAGAGCAAAATGCTATGTTTTGCACATTAGTTCTAATGAATATCCTTCATAGAGAAATTCTGGATGCCGAATGGAAAGAACCTTAACAATAATCCATTATGAAGCTTTCACCATCTAATTTAACCAACGTGTTCACCCTTTTCATTGCAGGGAGAGAGAAATGAATGATTCATCATTCAATATTTTAGCAAAGGTAAGGGCGTATTATTTGATATGGAAGATATATACTGTAAATCTTCTGTTTAATATCTTTAAATGTTTTCCTGTGACTGAATGTTGTTGTTATTGTCTGTATGGGTGTGTAATATTGTGTTACTACTGCTGCTGTAATGCCTGAATTTCCCTTCAGGGATTCATACAGTATCTATCTATATGAATTTTTACTTCTCAGACCACTTTGAAATTTCATCCGTAGGCTATCAGCCCATTTGAAGTTAGGCTTTGTAGATAATGCTTTGGAGTTAATATTATTTATTTATTGTATATGACCCCATTCAGGGTAATACTGGATTCTTTTGGGTGTCTGTATTTGCAATCTATTAAGTGGCACAACTGCCATTCCCTGTACTGTTAATTAATATTTCAACACTAGGTGGCGGTAAAGTCAAGCTCATTGATGTTTTCATCCCTCTAACTACTTACTCTGGCCTGGGGGAGGGGGCTGTATGGGATGCCAGTTTGTCACAGAGCACATACATGCACACCCTCAAACACACTACAAGCAATTTAAACACCTGCGTCTTTTTGGATGCTTTGGAAGTAGAATGCCAAGCAGAAATGAGAACATTTAAACTCCACACTGGTACAGGATGGAAGTGAGATTTGAACAATCAAACTGGAGGCTTGATGTGATTAATGTTTCTCTGCAAGTTACACTTAAACTTTTGTGCAGTTACTATATCTATCATTTAACCTGAAATGGAAAATATCTTAATGTCTTGAATTTAACTGCACCTCACCTGCCCCCAAAATAAACTTTATAATGGAGAAATGTCTTGGGTAGCCAAGATAGATACATATTTTTGCGCTTACCCTTTGAAGGGGTTCATGATTGATATACTATGACCTGATGTTTCACTTTCGAAGCCATTTATAGAATATTGTCAGAAAATGCTGGCGTTTTGAAAGACAATTCGCATTAGTTTTTTCAAAAATCCACAGTAAGAGCAGAAACTGTAAGCTCAAGAACAATATTCAGGCATCAATATTGAAGAGCATGGTATGAAGATGGTCCACACCTGAGAAGGGTATGGACAAACAGGCTTTGTGCTGAAGCCTTTGTTGATATGTAACAATGTCAGAGAGATATGATAAAGCATTAAAATAGAGATTTGGATGTTAATTTCTTGCCCAAGTCAGATGACATTTGATGGGATACCAGCCAATCATGGGGCAATGCTGGATATGTGCTGAAAAAAAAAAAACATATTTATAAAAAAACGTTCGAAATTTTTGTGAACCTGAGTATGGGTGGAGCCCAATGGTAAAGTGAAATCATGAGCAATAATGTTATGTAAAACCATGAGGGATCTCTGTTTAATGTGAGCAAATCCCATTTAATATGCCAGTCATGTGCTTGTCTGTGTTAAGCCATGTGTGGAGCATTAAGTTAGCCACAATCATAGACTTCCACTTACTGTATGCCAGGTATTTCTGTCCCAAAGACAATACTGACTGCTCGCCTGCCTCCGAAGTACCTGAGATTTCCTGGAGGACCCGAGGCTGTCGGAGGCAGTGATGGACTGTGACCGGCTGAGACTGACAATCACGATAATCCAGCAGCAGGGGCGTCAGGCCACATCCCCATACAAATGACAGCTGCTAAAGTGACCCAAAGGGCGGGATCAGCAAGGAGAGCCTGAAGTACAACTGATTCTCATTTTTACAATACTTCAGTGCAGTGCTTCCCTACCTTACACTGTACAATAAGTCACATGCCGCTTTTATCCAAACGCAGGTAGTGATGATGCACATTTTCTTGAAAACGATGAACTTTGGCACAATGTTTTGACTACCAATATTGTCCGGTTTTCTGTGCAGTTGTACTTGTGTTATTTGAATCATCCTTTATGTGATAGTTGGATGTTTGTCTCTTTGCTTCTTATCCTCGCCCCTGCCTGCATTGATTATGTCTCACTAAACTAATTTAGAGGTGTTTCACTACTGCTTTTTTACAGCCTAACAGCATCACACTTATAAGATTAACGCTGTTAGAACATTGCTGGACTTTGCTTTTCCGATACCAGTCTTTTCACCAGCACTTCCGTGTTTGTTTTTTGCATGGCTTTTCCCTTGACCATGAGTAACACGTGATCACAGACTTACGTCTTAGAACCTTTTGGAAATGTGCATGAAATGTGCAATATGTGAATTTTACATGACATTTGTACGAGTCCACTTCACCCTTAATTGGGCATAGGGCCTTGCCTACTTCTCGCTGTCCTGAGCTGCCTGCTTGGCTTCCTTCCGTGTCATATTGATGGAGAACAAGTCTGCCTCAAGGGGTTTTCCTCTAGCTAGTGGCTGATCATCCTTTCTATCTCGTCCCTTGGCTGTTCCAGTCCATAGCCTGTCAGGTGACACTTGATTGGGCCCTATGGAGGACGTGGCCAAGCCAGCATCATTTCCTGTCTTTGATGATCTGACAGATGGACTGTTGCTGGTCTTCTCTGGCCTGTGTATATTTAATATTTTACATAACAAAGACTTGTGCCTTCTTTTCTTCTTTTACTTTTGTATTTCCATTCTGACCCTAACTATGTTGCTTTCACTCTTGAAAGAACAGTAACAGTAAATATATTTGGTTCATGGTCTAATCTATAGAGTAACTAAGGCGTCTTACCTTCTAATATACGACAGTATGCTAGAAACATACATGAGGATCAGATGCAGCTTAAAGTTGACTCGGGATTGCGTAGGATAGAGAATGGCTGTATGGACAACAAGCGATGCAAAAGTCTTCCCATGTTCATGCAGGGCCTAAACTGTGTCAGATCTGAGTATGAAATTCCCGCTCCTGTCACTACAAGTGATAAAACCACATCATTCATTACCCTGTTCGGGGTCACAGAGGCACAAGGCAGGGGACACCCTGGCCGGGGTCCATCTCATCACAGGGCATAATCACGCACTACCAGTAATTCAGATTAGCCCATTAGTCAACAGTGCATGTCTTTGGATTGTGGGAGGAAGCATGAGGAGAACTTGTGTACAACACACCCAGAGTACAGGTGGGATTTGAACCCCCACCCCTGGAAGTGTGCAGTAACGGAGCTAACTTCTGAGTCACCCTCCTCATTCAGTCATAGTATTTCTGCCAGATTGCTGGGGGCTTCAAGACAAAGTTTCTGGTGTGTATCTTTCAGCACAGCTCCATATTGAAAAACAGACTTTTTTCCTGATTTTTTTTTTTTTAAATTAAAGATGGAGTAGTGAAGTTGCTAAGTGGAGGCAGTCAGGCCATCAGCAAAACAGCCTCTCCATGTGTAGTGAACTGTTATGGTTTAATAAGGCGTGTCTGGTACAGCTCCATGTGAACACCATCGTGTGGGTAGATCCATGGCATCACTGTTTAGTCCTTCCCATCATCCTCATCGTGTATCACTGACATTGGCCTCTGGATGGGGATGCATGGTTTTTTTTGACTTTTGAATGTGTCTCAAATATTTCATATTGTATTAATGAACATAATGAATTTGTCCTGCCCGGTGCCGGCTAGAGAAGGACGGGCTTCCCCCTTGAGTCTGGTTTCTCCCAAGGTTTCTTCCTCCTGAGGGAGTTTTTCTTTGCGACTGTCACCCTTGGCTTACTCTCTGGGGTCCCTGGACCCAGGAGTATGCAAAGCGCTTCTCTTGCTAGAGGCGTTATATAAATAAAAATGAATTGATGTATAACAAATGGTTTTTGACATTTACTTGGAACATTTACAATATGTTCAAAACAATGTTGGAGGAAAGAAATTAGCACACTATTCTTGATTTTTTTAATTTTGTATCCACAGTTATCAGGTTTTTCTTTTGAAATGGAAAAATTCAATGCATACATGCTAGTAAATAAATAGTGTTGTGTGCCTTATTGCCATGGCAACACTGCTTTGAACAGACCTCATCAGATTGATATCAGGAACTGGGACCCTTTTGCCCAAAATGAATGCACTAAGACAGCTATTCTGTTTGTACGAAAACCTCCAACAGAGGAACAATTTGGAATAGCCCCTTGTGTAGGTGACATGTAAGGCTGCTTCAGTCCCAAATATTGTGATTCTTCCTGCTATGGCAGTAATTTATTTGTTTATAATAAGCAATAATTTCTCATTCATTTTAGTATTTGACTGCATTGCATGTGTAGGTCTGGGTAGCTGTATACATTTTCCACTCTGCTATAGAATTTATGAATTTTATAACAGGACGAGTGTTGAGAAAACTTGTCTACTGGTTGCCACCTATAGCAGATCCTAAATTCTCTCATGAAGGGGCACTGCTATTAAAATCTACAGTTTAAAAACAAATGCTAGCCATACAATTCAGCCCAGGTGATGATAAAAGCAATTGGCAGACCTTTATTGGTGTTCCAGTACACGTTACTCTTCAGCTACCTTACACACTTACAACGTGTTCTTTTGACGTACATTTATGAAAGCTTTGAAATTCACAACATCTGCGTTTTGCAGGGTTGCTTGTGTATTAAAGTGACATGCTAAACGGGAAAGAATTTAACATGTTAAATTTCTTTAACAACCTTTTTGGAGCATAGTAAGTAAGATGCTAGATGTTGCAGAAAGGCAGTGCTGAGTGACCGATCTTCATGGACACACCTTACTTTTGATTTCATTTGCAACAGAAACTGCAGCGAGCGCAAAAACAGAGAATGATACAGCAATGAAAATAGGAGCTAAAGTGTTAACACTTTATAACTGTTTTTTGTCATTAAGTTACAGTTGAGGAGCTTTTTTTATAATTGACTGGCAGATAAACCCAACAATGATCATGAAACGTGCGTAGTGTGACTCACAATTAAGTTTAATTAAGGATTCCATTCGAGCAGACTGCATTTTAACTTCCCAGGAAATGTCCAACCCCTGAAATCAAATTGATCAGTCACTCATGCAGCATCTAAGAGTTTGAAAACGGCCGGGCACTTGACTGATAATAAATATACAGTAGGTTAATATCTAGTATAATGTGAAGAACTGCTGCTTCCCATAAGAATGAAATACCACATGAAAAAAATTAACCCCCACAATTTTATTTTTCCTATTATTTTACTGCAAATCAATATTCTGCATTTAGAAATATATTAAGATCTGTATTTTAATTTAAAAATGTCCTTCTCATAAATATGCTTGTTTGTAAAATGTGCATAAATAACATCCAAATAATATTAGCAAAACAGAATTTATAGGATTGTATTGACTATTTTGAGGCAGTTTTTTGTAGTGCTGCAAATTGGTATTTTGTTGTGGTATTTTGTAGTGATTGACAAATGAGGCTTCAAAACCCGCAGTGGGTGGGAGTATCCTGAACTGCCAATCAATGCTAGCCAAGGCCGGCATTGGGAGTTCGGGATACTCCCACCCACCGGGAGTTTCGAAGGGTCATTTAGTGCCAGCATTGATTGGTTAGTTCAGGATATTCCCACCTACCGCGGGTTTTGAAGCCTCATTTGTCCCAACAGTAGATTTTTTTTTTTTTTTTTTTGTATATAATAAACCAATATCATAACAACAGAAATCAATGTTCCTCTTATGAGGGCATCTGTAAGTATTTGTTGGGTGGACACTGTTGTTTTACTCATTGATGTACAAGTACACTACATAAGCATTTCCCATCACTTTTTAATCACAGTTTTGTAGTTATAATGAAAATGGTAAGTACATAGTGCTCACAACTGAAGATAGGAAAGACCTGTTTTTGCAACAGCATAAAATAAATACTACAATACAGCACATTGTGGAAAGTGACATGAGAATATTGGAGCTAAGCTGTAAGAAAACGGTACAGTGAAGGAATTTCATCACATCATGAAGCATCTAGAGAGAATCCTTGGTTCCCATAAGAGACAGACAATCTTAAGTTCATTTCAGGAAAGTTACTGAGGGACGTCCTTTAATTGCTTAGACAAGTGCATTTCACCACTGGCTTTAAAATACCACAATTTTATGGTTGATTTATTCTGAATGTTTTACATAATGTGTACAATCATAATATGCATATTCCCTCCTCAAAGGGAGTTTTGTGAACCCAGGCTAGACCACAAGTGGCCATTCTATAGGAATTACCATACAAGCGGACAGATTCATATCCTGCCCGCGGTGCCTGAAAAAGGCTTCGTTCAAAAACTGAGATAAGAAAAAAATAAATTCCCCTTAAGACCTTAAGTCAAAAATACAAATTGACGATAATACAATTCTACTAAAACAGTAAGTAAATGTGTACGAGTCTGGAATTACATTTGTTCACCTCCGACTGGTCAGAAACTATGAATGCTCCACGGTTCGTCCGAGATTGCAGAACGGAAACGTGACTGCTTAGAGTGGTTCTTATGGCAAATTTGCATTACTGCGACAAACCCTAGGTAAACCACATTAATCCAATCGATTATGATCAAGAATTACAGTACCGTACTTTGCATAAAGTACATTAGTAGGAAAGACTAAATTTATACTTTAAAATCTCATCTCTAGTATTTTAATCTTTGGCTAACATTATTAACATTTAATCTAGGTATACAACCAAAGATAAGGAAAGTCTTATATAAACTTATAAGAGTAATATAAAGGAATCATAAAACACTGTCATAAATCAGCTACAAAAAATATTTTAAGTTGAGTTTAAAACACTGAAATATATTTCTTATAATATGCTTATGGTAACTTTTCCAATAAATCTTTTACCCTAAATACAAGTAAATGCAGCATGCTTAGTATTCAATAAATGCTACGTTTGTCTCAATACTTTAATAATATAAACGCCCACAGGCCACGGTAAGGTCAAGGTCTTTGATAAATTCAAAGGGGAAGAAAATATCTGTAAGCACTGGTCATATTACAGTCTTACACCTGTTCTGCAAACACCTTTCTCAACAGGAGTGATTCAGCACATGCCAGCAATGAATCTTCCTTGTCTCATTTCACGACTAGACGCTATAATTTACAGTGCAATGATGGTCAATGGATATGGCGACAGAGGTGTATGCTGTGTGATGTTCCGACATTATTTATTATGGATGTTTTAGTACCTTAAAAACCACTTGCTTAATAGCCTTCAAATTACTTAAAAGCTATACATTTTAATATTGAATATATCAATCTCTTTTCGTATGTCCTAATTTAAAGTGGCATTGTGATAGCACAACGTAAAAAAATCAAGAATGTGCTGCTATATATTTATATATATATTTCCAGTAAATAATAGTGTATGCATGTAAAATCAGACTTTATTTGTTAAAAATAGTGCTTAGAGTGAATAGGGGGACATACCAAATTTTATTTTGTAGATATTGGTTGGTTGGGTTTTACAGACATTTTATGAATTCAGTGTTAAATCTTGTTCTAATCTTCTTCTTTGATAATGATTTTTCTGAAATTCTTCGTGGTTCCAAGATACATGTTTGCGTCTGAATTTTATGGCATTGGGTTACAGAACGTAAATTTAGGATTTAGGAATATAAATCTGTAAAAGTTCTCTCAACCAATCATTCACAAAATGAGATCTGGTGATTCTCATTCATTATTCTGCTTTAAAATAGTTTTATTGTTTTAGAGGTAATAATTGCCTTGATGCAAAACCTATGCATCAAAGTAATCTTTAGTCCTACTGTACAAACTTAAAGTTGAATGCCTTGCCCTGTGCTTGAAAAAACACATTTGAATTTGATTATTGCTTTTTGATATAAAGAACATAAATAAATTAAAGCAGTAATTTCATGGGATTTCATAAATATATAAAAATACCACTTTATTTAATATTTTTTTTCTAAACATGGGTCAAAATATAATATGGAAACATGATTCTTAAATATCTTAACTGATTCAGAAGTTTGAGTAAACTGAGCGGTATTATCCTGAATGTGTCTTTGCCCAGCCACTGAACTGTTTCCATCTAAGGCTTCAGCATCACCTAGTCAATGCAATGTGTGCCATCAAATTACTGACATCAGATCACAAATAACCGTCTCGACCGTTCGCTCTGCCGATACTTTGAAGATAATTAAAAGGGTCGACTCTGCAGAAATTAAATGTCTGTACGAGGAACACGTGGACATCATTCGTGTGTACGTTCGTATAAATGAGAAAGAGACTAGCACATTTACCCTAATTGAAAAGAACAAAGTAACCCAGCCCGCCGTTGAGGTTTTCTCATACTATGCACTTGAGCACCTGCTTTATAGGCTGTGCCTACAACATGATGAATAAAGCCTAATGTAATCACCACTTCATCACTTAATCAGTCATGATTTCACTGTACATCTTCATGAGTGAAATAATACAACGTGAATTAAAAAAAACTTCTGTAATGCAGCAGTTCCAACCACTGACGCGTAGTTTCTGTTCACCGTCGGTGATCGGTGTGTTTTCAGTCATTTCTATGAAGTTAAAAATAAGGTGCACTTAGTCTAAATGAAATTGTAGATTCTGTATTCACGTCCTTCATATACATATATATGTATATCTAGGGGCCAGTGGTGCTCAACTTTGGAATGTCATTCAAAGATCATTGTGTGGTTTTGCCTCAGCTTTACTTGAATAAGTGAGACTTTGCTCTCATTTTAGGAGGATCCATTATAAAGTGACACTTGAAGTTAAACTCAAAGTTGTTCCTTAAATATGAGGTCCAGCCACTGTTTACAATGCCAGAATTACCTTCAATTTCTACTCGTTTATCACTAAGCTTCATAAAGGAAAGTGAAATGCAATTTTGTTCCAAGTATGTAGGATGTACTTGAAAGCCCCCCTTCTCTGTATGAAAGGTGGTGGTCTTCAGAGATGTGTGTCTGTGCAAATGAAAGACATTCACGTATAACAGATGTGTGTCTTTTTACCAATCAGCAGTATAATCCTGCTGAGAGTGTCCATTATTAATATTAACAGAATGCGTAAAATATTTCATCTGCCTCTCTTCCTTTCCAGCCAGGTCACCACAAGCGTATTTTGGTTTTACGATGCGATAGTATTACAGCGAAATGCAGTAGTTCACAGAATCCCCGAAAGGTCTGCACAAGCCCTTCAACAAAAACAAAATCCGTTTGGCTTTTTTTTTTCTCCTCTAAGCGACAGTTGCCAACAAAAATATGCTCCTTTTGAATGAACCAGCAGCCTCGGTGCCCCCCTTGCCCCTATCTCCCAGCTGGCTAGCAGGCAAGCAGAGGGTGTGTAATTTGATTCAACATGAATGGTGGCTAAACGGGGCGTCTCCAAGGCATCCCTGTCAATTAGAATCGTCCGATTCATCCCGGAGCTCGGGGCCCTCCTTGCCATTGGCTCGGGCCCCCGCACATCACAGCAGCTGATTTGAGGAGCAGCTGCTTGTGGTCAGCTATACTGGGAGACTACAGGGAGACTACAGGGAAACTACAGGGAACCTTCCATGCAAGCTTGTTGCGTCTCTGTGTTTGGCTTTCTAGGAACGTTGGATGGAGAATTTAGAATTTTGTCAGCCAATTATATCAAAAATAATTAGGCTTATTTTCTTCCTTGTATTTCATTAATTATCTAATTAAAGGGTGAATCACTTGAGTATGGGGATGTTCGTTAAGTTGCAGCCATAACATATCCAAAACAAAATTTCACACGACGGGAGACCTTCATAATTAGACTCCGACAAAGGCAAGGCTCTCTGTGAGCGTCGGGCCTGGCCTGGTTGTTTTCTTTCTTTGAAGCCTCTGCATCTTGGGACAAAGGAGGGCCCGCGGCCCCTGGGGAGTAGGCCTGAGCAACGGCAGAGGGAGGGGTCCCGCCTGCCCGGCTGCACCCCAGCAAGCCGCCTGAGTGTGGGGGGTGGAGTCTACCAATGCGACCCACCATGGAAAACATTTGCGACCCCGCCCTCTCTCGTTTCCCGTTCCCCCTCGACGACATCAGGTCCCCACCCCCCACCCACAATCTGCACCTGGACCTGCTCGTTTCAGCAGTCATCGATTATTCATGGAGTGGACCGTGTCCAGACCCCGCTGGCCTGCACGTCGCAGACTATATGGGCCCTGCTAATGATGACG
Source organism: Gymnarchus niloticus (assembly GCA_009936485.2). Lineage (NCBI taxonomy): Eukaryota > Metazoa > Chordata > Actinopteri > Osteoglossiformes > Gymnarchidae > Gymnarchus > Gymnarchus niloticus. The sequence continues at coordinate 12,660,323 of JAACJT020000110.1, read as the reverse complement.
CTGTGTAAGTGGGACGCGGGCCGTCGGAGAAAAACGGGGGGAAGCATCCAATTGAAGTTCGATTCAGGGTCACATGCTGCCCCTAAGAGGCACCTGCTACATAAGGAGCGTACCACAGATCTCAAATGGAGAGCAGGTGCTTCGGTCCCCGGACCCCCGCTATCTGAAGTGGGAGGGAAGGCAGAGCCTCTATACCCCCTATAAAAGGCTGTCTGTTGATTGCTGCTTCATCAGTTCCACTAACAAATGCCCATTGTTATGTCAGATTGTGAACATAAGTTACCATGTGTGTTCTTCAAATTGTATTTGTTGAGAAAAAAACATTTAGTGACATTACTTTTTAGAAAAATCACATGGGGAAATGTCACTGCAAAAACACACCCACTCAGACCCATTGTAAGCTATTTATCATAACCAAATGGCCACTCAACACCGGAGAATGACATACATTATTGTGGTAACGACCCTCAGCGACCCTAGAGCGTCATCTAACTGCAATCCGACGAGGACCTTGGTCGTTTGGGCCTCGCAATTGCCGCTCTTTGCAGAACAAAACCTGCCGCATCGCTCCCTTTCCCGAAGGCAAGACGGGACGCCTCGTGAGATAAGCTGTCCCGTCCCCCCATATCTGTGGCCTTCATCGCGCCCCCGTCACGAAACTAAAAAAAAAAAACAAAAAAAAAAAAAAACAAAACAAAAACAAATAAAAAAGTGTACATTTTCACATTCTTGTCCCCAACGAAAATCAGCAGCACCAAAAAAAAAAAAAAAAGATTAAAAACAACCTACAAGAAATGCTAAGTACTGTCATTTAGTTATAAACAAAATTTTATAAAATATATATTTAAAAAATGTATTTCATATAATTTTTTTGTAAACCAAGCAGTGCCTTGCTAAAATATCTGCTTGCTCAATTTTATATTTTCTGGAATAAAATCATACTTAATTATAATAACCATAGAAAACACATTGATAAAAAGGATGATTAAAAAGCATGATGCAAAAAGACGGGCTTTAGGAAAATATCCGGATGGCCTGTGTGACCAGGGTGTGGCAGACGGGACACTCCGGGTGGCTGAGCTCACAGATGCGGATGGCGCACTCCATGCAGAAGAGGTTGTGACCGCAGGGCACCAGGGCCGCCGTCACCTTGCTCTCGAAGCAGGTCATGCAGTCGCGAGCGGAGGCGGGCGGCGAGTCCGGCACGGGCAGGCGGCCAGAGAAGCCGGCGCTGGCCGAGATGGGCTCGCTGTGGGCGCGGCGCGCCTGGGCATGGGACAGCCCACCACTCGAATCGGGGAGGCTTGGCGAGAGCCTGGTCAAGGGCAGAGGGAGACCGCCGATACTTTTGGAGCGCTGCTGGGTGTAGTACGCCACCTGCTTGGGGAAGTCGGGGTCTCCCCAGCACTGGGCTTCTTCCGAAGCAAAATAGGAGCACGCTTTCTCGCCGGGGTTAGCCAGGTCGCTCTTGCCGTACACGCCAACGCTCCCTCCGCCGCCATTTCCGACCATGTCCGGGAAGTTCTGGCGATAGCTGCTGGCGAGCGGCTTGCGCTGGCCCCCCTGCAGACCCCACACCTGCTGCAACCGGCTCTCCGAACCCCCATTCCCCCCGTCGGGTCCCAGGCAGTCGTTCTCATTATTGAGGTCGTGTAGGCCGCCAGTGCGGAAGGCGATGTGCGCCTCAATCTCCTCGCGGGCCCGCTCCGCGTTGCTGGGCGAGCCCGTGATCTCGAAGACAGGGTCACGGTCGCGGCTGGGCGTGACGATGTAGGTGCAGGTCTGCTGCTGGATGCGCTTGATGGTGGAGCCCTTGGGTCCCACCACCAGCCCCACCACGCGGTATGGCACCCGCACCTGGATGGTGGTCTGGCCGGGCAGGGGTGTGGGTGGTGAGGCGTTAAAGGACACGCCCAGCTTGTTGCGTGAGGCCCGGAGCATGGAGAAGTGCTCGGCGGCGGAGATGATCTCGCGGCGGGCTAGAGCCACGTCTTCTTTGCGGCCAGTGATGAGAAAGACGGGCTCCTCCCCGCGCACAGGGGTCTTTATATAGGTGTTGGTCTTTGCGCGCAGGGCTTTGATCTTGCATCCTGTAGGAGAGACGGGAGAGAGGGTGCGACTGAATGCAGTTCAAAATCGGGGAGTTTCTCGCCAGTCAAACTCCTCTGGATAGTCACGAGGCAGGAATGTTTCACAGGACCTGACCACAATTCTCCACACGATCTCTTTCTTTTTCATCATATACAAAATCTTTCAAGGGCCCCATGAGATAATTTAGCAGTCATTAATTTATTTGTCAAAAGCTACGTCGAAAAGAGTGCATTAATGAGATTATTGTTTCAGTACATGAACAACATTCAAACCCAGATTTGAGAAATCATTTACAGGTAAGATGATGTTTTAAAGATTGCACTAAAAATCATAACAAGCAGTGAGGCATGTCTTGTCAAAACTATAACTTAGACAAAATAAGTTTTATATTTATACATAGAAACAGTCACATTTTGAAATATCGTGAATCACTGTTCAGATTATTACTTCAAAATCTGGAATACACTGACCCTAACCTTAATTTTATTATATTGACTAATAACTACAATCCATTTGTTTAAGTTTGTTTTGTTATTACGTGGTTGTTTTGTCCAGGATCTGAATGCATTTCCAAACAGCCTGATAATCTCTCATTATTGCCTAATAAAAAAAACCCTCTGATATACAGTTTGGAGCTAATTTGGTGGAACAGACCATACTGTAACTTTACCATAGGGTGTAAAACAATAACAGACCATTTTTAACAACACATCACAAACAGAGATGGAAAAGTAACCAGCAAGGATGCGATTACAACAGTGGCAGAAATAACATTTTTTTATTTTGTGTGTACAGATCGGAGGCACAGAGCAACATTACATCCCAGAATAGGGTATCACACAGCCTATTTGCATGTTCTTAATGAGAGCAGCTTATAAGGTGGCAGGAGAAGTTAAGTGGAAAACATACACTGACTGGTATAATGATCATCATAAAGCACCGAAAATCACCACTCTGCCAGGATTTTAACTGCAGCATGTCCTCCGAACAGCACGACAAGCATGCCCATCGCAAACTTTCCGTAGTTCAAACAGTGGGAGGAGGCTAGCTCAACATAAATTATATGTTATATATTTGCAAATAAAATGTTTTCATGTAAACAAAATGCGGGCGTATATCCCATCTTAATAATTGACTATGTGTCGTCCTCTGGGCTAAATGACAGTACCTTACTGTGAAACGTCCATAAAGAAAGTGATAATTAATGCTGACAAAGGGGATGTGTCACATGACTCCCAATGTGTCTCCTTGGAGACCCCTCCACCCAGCATCATTATAATTGGAGCTAAAGCACAAGCCCAATTACTGTAGAATGCTGCTACAGGACGAAATGCGGCTCTGCATTGCTAATATACTGACTGATGCTCCATTTTATATATTCTCACGATATACTGAGTGTCAAAATACTTCTCAACTATTAACAAAAGATTGCAGCATTACTTTTCAGGAACACTTCTTTAAAACAGATTACATTGGTATGTTACTACATTCGTGACCTGTTTAGAAAACTCAAGTGTTTTTTCTATAGTCCTTGAACCATTTTTGGCTATTCATGAATATGCCCTTCAATAAACTGGATAACACTGTGGCCCCACAAAAGTTACAACCCTCCAAATAATTTTTCTTTTTTCCTAAAGTATTGCCATTTTTGCCCTGGTTCAGAACAAATGTTGAGAAGGTCTGCGTAATACACCAGGCAGGTTTAAAAGCATTTTGCATGTTCATTGAAAAAGACAAGCATTTGCGAGAGTTATTTGTTTGATCTTTGGAATCATTTCCCCTTATAAGATCCATGTAAAACTAACAGAAACTACACTCCCTACCTATGCAACACCTAAAATTCTTTGGGTGAATAAATCAAAATTTAAATTTATCACGGTATGTTAACAGTGGTTTCAATCATTTTTTTTTTTTCTGCCTTGACAGCAAACATGTAATTTATGCATAGAGAGCAGTATCCTCAACTACCATTCCACTATCCCAATCAGGCACGTCGGGGGGTAAGAGATAGCCCTGAAGGGCACAGTAAGACCCCGATCTTCAAAGGGAGGGCTAACCTCGCCAAAGTGACGTCGGCGACACTCACACAGCAGAATGTGAGATAGCGGCTCTAAAACACCGAGTGACTGGCATTGGGAGCTCCCTGAAAATCCTACACATCAGCACTTCTCAGGGAGCAGGCAGCCTGCCGCTGTTCAGCTTCCACCCTTCGGCCGTCCGCCGTTACTCCATGAAAATCCAAGCTTACACTTCAGAGCAACCTGACAAATCCATGTATATTCATTCTGGTATCAGCTCATGAACAACAAACGCATTGTCATGGAGGAGCCAGAGCTGGCTGACAGTTTCGGCTGGGGAGAGGCAGGGGTACATGCCGCCGCATTTAATGAAAGGGTGTGACACCTTTTGAATGTTTAGCAAGTGTCAGCCCCCACCTACCCTTAACCTCTGTGTTCGCCATAAGGCCGCAGAAGAGAGCAATGTCAACAATGGACACCATTCCAAAACTCAACTATAAAGCCTGATTTTTTTTTTTATTTTTTTTTTGCCCCATTATACTTTTGAGGGGTTTGTATCAAAGATCTTAGGGGCAGACCTGTTCCCTTATTTATACCGTCCAGCTGGATAAATGCATTACATTAAGTTGTCTGAGAGTACCATGCAAGATCAAATTTTAGTAGTCAGATGCCTTTAAGTGTTGTAAAGAGAAATAAGGCGATCGCCGGGCATTCAGTTCACTCAAAGAGTAGTCGGCGAAGTCTTATGTCCAGTATCCAGATACATCATCGGAGCATCAGCTAACAAGCAGCCCCCGATCACCCACCACCCACAAGCCTTTGTCAGACCGCGGCTGACAGCTGCTCGCATTTATACTTTGCTCGAACTCGGCGATCGGATGGCTGCCGACCGTGGATTGGATTATACCTGCCGAACGCGAGTTGGGGTGTAGTGGCAGAGCGATTTAGTCGCAGCACATGCACCCCATTGTCCGAAAGTCTGGGAGGCGATGTGGACACAATGAAAGCTCCTCCGCAACAACAACAACAAAAATAATAAGAAGAAATAAGACCGGAGGCGCGGCGAAGAGCAAGTTTTAAACAGTAGTTTTCGAAAAGTGGGGGCCGTGGTCACGGAGGCAGCTCCGATCGCATCTCGGGGTTACCGCCGGCACCGCCGAGCATGACAAAAGGAGGCGGCGCGGCGCTCCTCACAGCCGCTCCTGCAGCACGGCACAGCCCGCCGTCGTCGGCATGTTCGAGCTAGACGTGTTATTTACTTGGTGTCGCCATGCGTGCCGCGACTGAATAACCGGGGCATCGCTACGAGCGCGTCTCGGAGGGATCGAACAAGCGAAACAAAAAAACCACTCCCTGTTCTGTGATAAAGAGCATCACACAAGTCAGGATCGGCGAGTCACCCGGAGAAAACTACGAGGACATGAGCATGCAAGGTTGATGCAAAGTTTAAATTCACATTTCGGCGTTGTCATTACCTTGTCTCCCCACTATTTCGGCCACATGTTCAGAACTGGGGACAGGGACGCATTCAGTTATGTTACTGCCGCGTCCTTTAGTTTCAGCAGTAGAGCCCTCATACAAGGCACACAACTTGTTTTTCCCTTGCAGAAGCCCCGTGTCACCGGCACCTCCTCCGACGCCGTTGTGCTGGTTATTATTGTTGTTACTCCGCTCCTGTGTCCCCGATGCAGGAGCCCCGCCGCCGTCCTCGGTTTCCCCCAGACCCAGCAGAGACAGCTGGCCCAGCGCGACCCTCAGAGCACGGGAGTCGTCCTCGTCGTCGTCGGGCGCCACAAGGAGCCCCTCGCTTCCGAAGCCGGAGCCGGCCAGATCGCCGCCGTAGCTCCCGTTTTTCTCCATGATCCCTGCTAGGACCAGCAGGCTAGGCATGGCTAACAAAAGAGTATGAGACAAAGACAGGCAAAGAGACTGGAGCAACAGCACCAGTGCCGCCTCCCCGGCCCCTCCTTCCTCCGATCCCCCCTTTCCAGTGGTCCCTCCCATGAACCAGCCCCTTCTACCCACCCGCCACGCTTTCCCTTCGCTATCAGTTCAGGACGAATGGGATGTAAGGGCTGTCTGCACGGAGAGGGGCTAAGGCAATATTTTGCTCCACCCCGTCTGGTTCCTGTCGTCCCCTCCTCGCTTAGACATGTGAGCCATGCTCTCACCATACCACGGCGTCTCATGTTCCCCAAACCCTTGGGTGGCTGCAAGATCTACCTCGGCATTCTGCTCTTTCGTCTTCAAAACACCTCGACGTCTTGCGCTGCAAATCGTGGCTATTCGGCGGTGTGAGAAAATGCAGTCACACGGCGATAACTGCGCAAAAATTAAAAAAAAAAAAAAAAAAAAAAGGTGGTGGCGATTGTCTTTCTGGTGTGCGGACACGGAAGTGCTCAGTATTTGGGAACCAAGTTTTCAAACGCTGACCTCCTAACAATCCGAGTTGATTACCTAAATGCTGATGGACTTCCACTGTGCCGTGGAACCGCGTTGTTTGTTTGTTTGTTTTTGGGATTACGTTATGCTGTTTATCAAACATCTGAACCTGTTTGGTGAATAGCGCACGTTATCCGGAATTTTAAACACGTCGCGTGAGAGGTGCGGGTATCGCGTTTTGCGGGACCGCGTCAGGCCCCGCCCACTTCTGTTGGCATCCCGAGGTTGCGGCGGGTCGCGGTTTTTGGTGCCGAAAAGCGCGCGCCGTTATGCGGTGGGCTGCGAGTTGGAGTGGGACTATGTACGAGGAGGGAGGAGGGAGGGTGTCTCGAGGTGCTGCAAGGACGGCAGTGCTTGTTTATTTATTTTCGCATCATTTTACAGTATCAGCTAACTTTGCATCCAGTAAAGTGCAAACCATTGTTACCTTGGCGACTCGTGTTTTATAGTTCTTTTGAGTAAATGAACGAATACATAGCAGGCTATTTTGATTTCCTGAACTCTTGTTTATCTCCACGTATGTATTATTTGTCCGATCAAATATTCCATCTTAGTATTGCACAGCAGCAGAAAGTAATTATAAAGATGTACAGTAACAGACGATTGGATCTGCATATAGCATGAAGGCGCGAGAGGGGCAGAGGTATCAGAGCTGTAAATGAAGCGTTGCACTTTTTAAAGCTGCAAGGAGCCACCTTTTGTTGTGTCCCATCCTTGTTTTTGCCCCTTTTCACATACCAAACCTCGGAGTTTATTTTGAACTCAGTATCAGTCTGGGTGCGACTCTAGAAGCCACGTGTAGTTCAGTGTAGGCACTGGTTTTCAATAGACAAGGATGATATATCACTTTAATGATACCCCAACATGAGTCTGATGTGGCTGTGGGATGGCTTAGTCTCGTTTTCTGGGACCGAAGCATTCTGTGCCAATTAATTTGATCAGTCATACTTGTCCTTTTCTCATTGAAGGAGCCTAGCATAATTTCGTTACAGCAGCAGACTTTCCAGTCTCTTGTCCTTCTCTCATGTTTATGTTCCTTATATGAAGCGTTTCTGTAACCTAAGGAGCAGCCGGCCTTCTCTTACTCTTTGGCACGTTCTGCTATGCTTCAGACTGTCGAAGGGCATGAAATATGGCATATATTAAAAGTTGAACCTGTTCGTTTGATTCGTAACTCCGAGTGATTTCGTTTAATTGCGTTAGAAGAAAGGTTTGAGAATGTTTAAGAAAAAGTGAAATTTGTTTTTCTTTCAAACATCGACAGACGTAAGTATATGTAATGTTAATACAAAGACAGCAAGTCAGATAATTAATTAAGGAACGCTCTTGCTGACTGATTTACATAGAACAAAGCTCCATTTACTTCTATGAATAATCACTTTATACAACTGTCATATTCCAAAGAAGGGAATTATGACATAGTGAGCTCCACTGTTGTCCTGCACATCACCGCTTGCTGGTTTGAATCCTGCTCCTGCTGTGTGTGCGTGTGACATTCTCTCCTGGCACTCTGCTATACTGCTGCTATCTAAAGACATGCAGCTCGATGACCTGGTGTCTCTGTATTGCCCGTAGTATACCAACTAGTGTGCCCTGCGATGGACTGGCATCCAAACCAAGGTGTCCCATATCTTGTGTCCTGTGCTTCCTTTCAAAAGCCCCCAGGCTTCCACTGAGACCCTCTGCTGGGTTAAGTGGCTGGAAGATGGATGGGCAATTTTTGCTATTTACACCAGTAACAAAATGAAGAAAAGCAGGCCTTGCAGACGAGCACAGCAGGCTGGCCATTTTGTCCTTACATCATTAGAACGTTTACATGATATTGGACATAAGCCATTTAACTATGTATTGTGGCTCCATACGTGAGTACTTTAGTTTAGAGTTTTGGTGACAAGAGCATCATAACTCATTTCTTAGTATCAAAACTTGTTATGGTGTTCTACTTAAACAAAAACAGTGTTTTATACATGATCAATTCAAAGGTGTCTATATTTGGTCTAACTCCAATATTGTGGTTGAAGCATCACAGTTTTTTACATAAATTAGGTCTCGTGACTAGCAGGGTGGTGTACGTTTGCTGTTACCTTAAATGGGCTTTGCAAAGCTTTGAAGCGTTCACGTTATCGGGTAAAACTGTCGAAGGAAAACTGAATTAACATGAGCTATTTTAATAGCATACCGCAGTGCCATGGTATTGGGTTCCCTCTAATAACCACATAATAACCAGGTCAGTTTTGTTCAAATAGATGTTATGTAATGTAGAGAAAAGTGAACTCCACAGTGCACCGAAATTTCCTTTGTCTCATGGTAATGAAAATTATCCATAGCTGAAACACATTGCAGTGGTGGAGTTTTTATATGTTTGTGTTTCGATATGCACTATCCACGTACATCTGTTATTGACCATCTGCTCCAGTATTTTGTGCAGTTTTCATTTTGAGCATTTATTTGTATTTTTTTTTTTTTGCTCTGAATTATGTGAATCCATTGCAGCAGGGCTTGCCAGTTTTAGATGGGCATCCTGTGGCTTTGTTTAACTCCTGTGTCCGTGTTTACAAATTTGTGATGTTGCTTTAAAAATATATTTCATTGAAATGGATTGCCATTAGGATTGGTGGCAAATGACGTCATCCAGTAGTCAGTTCAGGTGTACATAATCATCGTCTAGACACATTCCCTGGGCATTAATTAGGGTGGGCTTCCCTTGAGAAGTTCTCCTGTATACCAGGGGATCGGAAATGAGTATGACAGGGTTAACCCTTTCCAAGTTCATCAGTCCTGACAGAGGGTAGGAGCTGGGAGCCTTAAGGTTGCCCAAGATGCCTGCAGGCCAGACACTGGAGCCACAGACGCAGTCAGGTTCATAGCCACAGACTGCCCGAAAAGGTCATGTCCGTCTGATAATGGTGTCTGCAAAGAGCCTTGCACCAATCAATGGAGAGTATAGATAATGGATAATGTTCCCCCCATCCCCATTCGTTTGTGTTTTAGGCCTATTTATGAATGGCCTTTTATCTTTTCTTCTCCTGGCTTTCCATTAATCTGACCATCTGTTTGTATAGAGGGGGTACATCCTGTTAGCATACATCTGTCCTGGATGTTTGACTGACTGCACCCTCTACAGATCCTCCCTCTTGTCCTCTCATCAGTTTGCCCCTTGGGCATTATTCCCTTTGAATGGTTGGTGTACCCCAGAGACCAGTGTCATCCTAGTCCTCCTGTGTATAGACACCAGGTTGGTCATGTTCTCTCCGCAGCAGCGAGGACAATAACCAAATATGTTAATGGTATTTTGAGCTCAGAGGGAAGACTTACGTATCCTTCTCAGAAAACACTGAATAAGGTGCCCTGATCTCTCTCTAGCTTGGGCACGTCTTTTTGGCTTCCTAAATAATTCTTCACTGTGTGAAGGAGCAGAGGCTATCAAGACTCAATGGATGTCCTTCACACCTAAACTGTCTGACAAACGGTCGTTTATTTATCAGCTAATCAATCAGTGAAGTGGTTTTTGCAGAAAGTGCTTTTTATACATTAATATCAATTTAGTTACAATATGTGTGATTAACTTTGGGATAACAGTAATTTTTTTAATTAATTTATTAATTTCTAACGGTTTCTACTAGTTATTGAGCTGTTGCACTGATGCATGAAACATGGGGTGGAGCCTAATGTTTTCTCCTGGAAGACGAACCTTTGAGACTCTAGTCCAGTTTCTTAATGCTTATGTCATCTGCTGTCCATCATATCCTGTACTTGCTTACATTATGTTCTGGTATACGTGATGTCTGAAGTGTAACACTATTTTGCCAACAATTTATGATCTCTCTTCCCAAGGGATGCTGTGGAATTTACCGGAAGGCTTTCTCATTGTGAATAAGAACTGTTTTATGTCCTGGAATAAATGAGCTAATTTAGATGTCTTAAAGTCTTCTACCACGATCTTTTGTCTGACTGTGAGCACTTAAATATTGTCAGGCATAATCAAGTTAAACAAATGAGCTGTGTTCTGTTTGTGTTCATTTTTAATAAATAGCAAAACAAGCTAAATGTCTTTCTGCTTTATCTGCTGTTTATGTTTGGACTGACCGTTGTACAAGTGACTGTACAGGACCTGTTCACAAACACAGCTGCTAGCATTTAATTTAAGGGACATGCACTAATTGAAGCCATCGTCCGCGTTCTAATTGAAAGGTAGAGGATGGAGAATAGGAATCTGGAGACAGGTACTGTGAGCTGTTTTTGTTATTCAGCAGATGTGATTTGACACACATCCGCACACAAACGAGGCATCCAAAGTGACTGGGAGTGAAGCATCCAGCTGGGAATCGGAGTCAGGTGGTTATGACTTCATCGATTTTCTTAGCCATGAGGTCATTGCTCAGCCTCCCTCTACAGAGCTGTGAGTTGCTAATAACCTATCTGTGAGAGATGAGGTGGTAAACAGCCCATTCACACACCTCGTGGTGATTCACGTTCTCATCTTCCAGCCCACCTGGCCTGCTGTTCCTCACCAAGATTTTTGTCGGCACCACACCGAAATCAGAACTAACCAAAGTGTGACTGAATAAACCTCTTTGAAAATTCTTTGGATGTGCGTTGTGAAATATTGTTCTTTTTGCCTATTTATAGATAAATAGGTAGATTACTGACATAATACTGTGGAGCTATCCAGCAGTGTCGCTGAAAGAGAGACTTGACTTACTATTTCCTGGTCTCTAGGGTATCGTCAAGTCGGCATCAAAGCGCGTGGTCTGTATCAGATTGTTGAATATGTCTCAGAAATGATCTCTCAGAAATCATATTTGACGGTGGGTGTTTGTTGTGTTGAATGGATGATTTTTTTTTCCCCTTTCGGAGTGTTTTCACTTGTCAAATGAAGAAGTGCTTAAGTGTTGGGTGTCGATAGGCTAATCATATACGTATGTTTTTGTATATGGGAGCATAGACACATATAAAGTGGGATTTTGACAGGTGGGTACTTGAATTAACAATTAAAAGATTGAAGTTAAATATCCGTTCAGCCATCCATCCAACCTACCCTCTGGCTATCCATGCATTTATACTAGGCAAGGTCACATGGGGACCTGAAGCCTCAGATTTAAAGGTGTGACATATTCCTTTTGTTAGTTACATAAATATTATGATATGCATGTTACCTATTAACATTTTAGACAAATAATTTATCTAACAGGGAAAAACATATGACTGTATGTTTTTTTTGGGTATGACAGTACCCGTTTATCGCAAAGTTAATTATCTTGTTTTGCGAAATTAGGCTTCATTGTTTTTGGTCGAATGGTTTTGCTGCCGCTTTGGCGTGGTTCTCAGATTTGTGATGATGAAGAATCTGGAACTGTGTACATCTTGTTCCACAAGGTGTCGCTATTGGCACATTCATAAGATTGTCATACGGATTGCTGAAAATTAAAATTTCTTCGGTCTGTTTTTTGTAAAGGATTCGGAATACGCCTACATATATTATTTGGGACTATTGTGTTATCACCAAAATGTAGTTTTTATACTGTTCTATAATACAGTTTGTATTCTGCCTTTTGAAATGGCAATATAACTTACTACTTTTCATGTAATTGAAGCATGTCATCGGTCATGTAATTCAGTTTGTTACATTTTTTACTAGGTACCATAAGGTAACGTTATTCTAAACATGCTGTTTTCTAAATGTGAATAGAAGCAGCTCAGGAGAAAAATTTTAAAGATCCATCCCCCCTCCCCACCCAGCACAAGGTCTGCTTGTAAATTGATGCGACAAGAAAGGGATCTAATTGACATTTCGATACCAACCTGACACACTTACCCACGACGTGCAATTCAGCAAAGCCAATTAACCTAGAATACATGTCTTTGGACTGCTGGAGAAAACTAGCATACCTGACAGAAACCTGCAATGCATGGGAAAAACATGCAAATTCCACACACAGAGCAGAAGCTGGATTCATATCCCCACCCCTGGAGGTGTGAGGCAGCAGTGCTAACTACTGAGCCACCAGTATTGTTTTTTGCTTTATTTAATTGTTGTATGGCAATCTTTTGGTCATATAAACATTCCTAAATGTGACATAGTGGTTTGTGAGGAGCACATTTGCCTCACACCTTCAGAATTGGGTATTCAAGGCCCACCACTGCTGTATGTGTGTCTGTGGAGTTTGCTTCTTCTCCCTATATTGGACAGGTTTCCTTCTGCAGCTTAAATATGTGCATTTAGGCTAATTTATGTCTATGAATTACCTAAAGAGTATGCTTGTCCGTGTGTCCTGGGACGTATCCCTGCCTTGTCCCTAGTGTTCCCTGGCACAGGCTCCAGGTGACCCGGAGCAAGATAAGTGATAAGGTAAATGAATGCATACTTTTCCCTTGAGTGATGCATTTTTAATGGGCCACAAGATGGCAGTGGAAAACTTCCATAATTATTGACAATTATTCTGAGACAATTGTTGAAAGTATGTGCTTAAAATATACATTTTATGCTAAAATTGATTGTTGGAGCCAAATTAATCACACATCTAGGTAAAAAATGTCTTTAGACTTTGTTTTACCAAGAATGTTTGTATTTGGACTGAGCACTTGAGTATCCAACAAGATGGCCGCTGTACTTTTTAACACAAATCCAGAAAGTACTGAATTTCAATAACAATGGATAAATGGTACATTCTCACCTCATATCACTTTGTTCCAATCATCCAAAGAGAATGATCTAACTCTTACACATTATCTCTATGCTACGACATCACCCTGACATTTCTTACAATATGTATATAAAAAACAGGGGTGATGGGGTAGGCATTGCTCAGTCCCCTTTATCCCCAAACAGAGTACAAGGCAAGCAATTCATAACCTTACTTACTAAAGATTTGCAGTCAAGCCAGTCTAGAACCAGGGCTGACAGAAAATGACATAACGTTCATTAATCTCTGCAACAATACGATGGCCACTGGAATGACATGAAGAGGAAATTACTAACGAGAGAGTACTGGCTTACTTTAAAATGAATGGAGTGATATATCCAAACATAACACCTGCCTCTCTTGCGCCCTCTTTCGGTGGGATTACAGGCTCATTGCTCGTAAAGGGTTTTTCATTTCAGCAACTGCGCCACCCCCTTGGCTCCTGTCCACTGGGAGAGGATGTTAGCGGATTGTTTGAGGACCCCGAGCTTGGAAGGGTGACATAGAAGGAGGGGAGTTGTGAAGGGAGAATGAAGTGTAGCTGGGGAGAGAGAGAGAGAGAGAGAGAGAGAGAGAGAGAGAGAGAGAGAGAGAGAGAGAGAGAGAGAGAGGGGTTGAGCTAGTGTGTGGTATTTTCTCTGAAAAAAATATAGAGGGCCCCACTGAGAGAGATATACTTTTAT
>JAACJT020000110.1:12627169-12645786 GCA_009936485.2 Gymnarchus niloticus | reverse complement strand
GGGGGGGGGGGAGAGAGAGGGGGGGGGGGGGAGGGGGGGGAGGGGGGGGAGGGGGGGGGGAGAGAGGGAGAGAGAGAGAGAGAGAGAGAGAGAGAGAGAGAGAGAGAGAGAGAGAGAGAGACGGGTTAAGCTAGTCTGTGGTATTTTCTCTGAATAAAATTTAAAGGGCCCCACTGAGAAAGTTATACTTTTATCTTTAGACTAACATTATAGTCTAAATTGTTTGTATTTCAAGATGTGTGGATGAGAATTGCTGCAAGTTGAAGCCGCTAACATAGGAATATCACATTCGATGTCATCTTTCAGGGCTGTAGGTAATGAGGTGGAAGGTGGTGATGATTCTAGGGGGCCACAGCTGGAGGGGCCCCTAGAAAATATCCCGCACAGTGTATTGCACACAGCTGTGGCCCAGAGCAACATTCCTTCAGGGGCCCAGAATTCCTTGCTGTGACCCTGTTATCTGTACAGTATATGACCATCCATTCATCTTCCAACTGTTTATCCTGGACACATCTGCAGGAGGCCTTGGACCACAGGAGACAAGTCAGCCATACACCGTAAATGAGATGTTAGTCCATTGCTCGGCACATTCATGCATACACAATCAATTTTGAGACAACAATTATTCCAGGCAACACCTGGGAATCACAAACTCCACAAACACACGGGACGGGGTTTGAGATGCTAATCAACAGTTCTACCCACTGAGTCACCATGACCCGCTCATACTGTAACAATAGTCCATGTTATCTGTACAGTAGAACAAGGTTCCTGACTGGGCAGCTTGTGTTTATTTATTAAATATATGTGCAATTAATAAAAAATGACCTGGTGTGCTTGAACACGTAGTAATGTCAGTTACTGAGTGATAATGAAAATGCATTTACTTTTCAGAGCTTGGGAAATTCAATCCATCTGGGCAACATTACAATGGAAAATGTTCCAGGTTACTGCGTTGTCCAGCAGTGTGGTCTAATGTGGTAAAACATTGTGGTGGGCATATTCAAGTCTATGGATGGTCTGACTACTCTGGAGATGGACATCTACACCAAATCGACTTCCTTTTGGCGAAGGAAAAAATACCACTCCATTCATCAGAGATCTGCTATACCTTCTGGTTTTGATCATTGTGGAAAAGGACTCATGCAGCAGCAGGATAATGACTCCAAACAGACCTCCAAGCTTTGTAAGATCTACTTGAAGACCAAAGAAGAGCAAGGAATGCTGACTGTTGTGGACTCTCCTCCACAGTCACATGACCTCAGCCCCACAGATCATTTATAAGGGGCACTTGAAGACTGAGAAAGCCTAGGATTCAATAACATCACGAGATGCTCTTTGGGACATTCTCACATAATGCTGACATGCCATGGATCGTAAGGTTTTGCTCAAACTTTTGGAGTCCATGAGGGCTCAAGTGTGCTATGCAATTAAAGCAAAAGGGGGAAGAGGAATTTTTAAATTCATGCAACTTTTTCATCAAATTGTTATGTTAATGCTGTAATTTGTACTGGACAATTTTAAATTAAGTCAGAAAAGAATGCACAATAGAAGCATGTTCACTTGTGGTCTCAGACTTTTGGACCTCACTGTATATGGAGGGAATTAAGGTTAATTCTTTAGGTTAGAGACGTACTCTAGTTTCCGTGTGTGTGTGCTTTATGTACAGAATACCACTGAAGATCCAGTGCACAGTGCTGAACACGCAGGTTTCAGACGAGAGGCAGGCACGCTGCACGTTGTTTTTTTAAACATGACCCTCTCAAGGGTAAAAATAACATGGTTTCTGAGTTGGGGGGGAGGATCAAGACCTCAAGTCTATTTTTAAGCTGGGTTTTCTTGTCAGTTTTTCTTTATTTACCATTGCTTTCCTGCTATAAAATTAGTGTCCCTAAAGTCTATTAGTATGTAAAGTTGGTTTGTTTTTCTGTTTGTGCTTATTAGTCCTACCTCTCTTTAATTACTGCATGTATATGCCACATTATACTGTTCTGTCTGAATGTTTTTTCACGAAAGATATAAAATAAATGCTCAAGAACTGAACTGGAGAAAAAAGTTAGCATTTAGCTGATTTAGCAGTTTTTAAACCATTGCTGCAATCCCATTAGGAATCCCACATGCGTACTGTGGAATTCATTTAATTGCTATATAAAGACTGGTTACATTGCTCTTGATAGGTTTTATGTTTTACTAATTTAACATTCCAAAATGTTTTTTTTTTTTTTTTAAACCAGAATTAAAAGTTTATGTATTGTATAATTAAAATATAATGGTAAAAACTGTAGTGAACTAATTTGTGCATTTCCAGAGAACCTACTGTGTGGATGTTGACATCAAAGTTTGAAAAGTTTTGTTAATATTTAAATTAAACTTGTTTCCACCGTGCATTCACATTGACATACAGCAGTGTAGCAAGGCTTTCAAAAGTCATCATGAAATTTGAAGGAAACATTTGAAAATGAGCCTTTGTAATACAGTAAGTTAAAGATTACCTTAAAATATTATAACGTAATGTAGCTTAGAAACTCTTTAAACTGCCGCTAATACAGATTGATGCGTTCTCTTCAAATATATATATAAAATTCGCCCCCCCGTAGTTCCACCAAGACTCAAGCAACCACAATGCACATGGGAGATTTCCTGTCACCGTCTCGTCCAGTCGATTTTCCTCCGCTCCACTCGAAACGCACAGAGAGTGTGTAAATATTTTGAGGGACGGCCAATGTCAAGTAACTTTTTACTCAGATTGGTATGCCGGTACTATCATTTGTAAAGAACAGTTTTGCAGGAAATTAGAAAAGAATTCAAAATGGAAGTATTTTCAGTAGTTGTAAAGAGCATAAAAGGCGCGTACGTTAGCCAGCCATACTGTGGTTTTGAAAAACGCTCGATTCGCCTTCGTGGCGCATTCCGGGGGCGCTAATAAAACATTCTTTTTTCAATTTATTCCATCACAACAACCAAAGCCAACCAAAACACACAATTTCACAACAAAATCAAATTTCAATGTAATATTAAAGTCAACAGACCCTCTCGTCTTTTAACGTAAAGAAAAAAACCAATATCAACAATTTAAATAATTCAAATCAGTCATATGAACATAAATGCCATAACAATAAGATCAAATATTAAATATTATAACCTTCAATTAATTTAGCATACCACCGTGCTTAAAAGATAGCAATAAGTAAATTAAAACCAGTGTCCCGGGCAATTAAACTGTTAATAAAACTGCCCTGTTCAGTCCTCTAATTCTTGGGTCAGCTCGCCATCCAGAGGGTTTTCCCCAGATAAAAATCCCATTCCCTGCCAGGCCCCATATCGTGATTCGCTGTCCCAATCATACACCGCTGATGTAAGCTTCTAAGGGCAAATCCGTCGGGTGTATCTCAAATGACTGCTCCTGTTGAAACGCAGATTAATCATTAAATAATTTTGCATTTCCAGTGTATCATATTGTCTCCTTTGTCCTACTGATATGGACGTGCCAACAGTGAAAAAACTCCACAATGGACTGCAGGTTTGTTTCCTTTGAATGGGTGTGTCCTGCTTAAGTATGGGAACAAGCTTGCAGCATAGTTCCTGGCTGATTCCAA
This sequence comes from Gymnarchus niloticus, assembly GCA_009936485.2. Taxonomy (NCBI): domain Eukaryota; kingdom Metazoa; phylum Chordata; class Actinopteri; order Osteoglossiformes; family Gymnarchidae; genus Gymnarchus; species Gymnarchus niloticus. The sequence goes on along the minus strand of JAACJT020000110.1, from coordinate 12,642,190 downwards.
AGAAATGAAATTCATTTGCCCTTTTCCTTTCAAATACATGTTTTGTGAGCTGAAAAACTGAGAAAGGAGACCTTTTAAACGGCTTCCAATGGCTTAACGATTCAATGCTTACTGAAAAACTGAGCCATCTACACAAACATTTAACTTTTAACTGTATACCCAGCCCTTCTCTTGTCCACGTATCTGTGGAATGACACCTATACTGGTAGTACTCTGAATTCTTCTTTCACCTCTATACGAAGCCATTTTTCACATGGCTTCTAAAAACACCCTCCCCCCCATGCATTTTTCACTGCAGATGGCTCTTCCCAAAACATTCTAGTATCCAAACACTTGCTTCCAACCCTATAAAAACCTGCTAGCAATCCCAATCAAATCATACTCCTTTTATGATTTACGGTAAAGTGACTGAGCTTGAAGCACAATTGCATTATTTATACCCCTAACCCAGCTCACATCCATCTTTTCCAGTCTCTGACTCTCAATTTCCATCTTTTTGTTAGCACCCTGTATATTTAATCTCTACTCACTGACATTTCTGCTGTAATTCAACTCAGCCCTTGTAAATTCACTGCTTGGGAATTCCACTCCGAGCCCTCTACATATGTGAAGTTTACTGTCCATTCTCTGTCATAAAATGCTGTCTTCTGTGCACTCTAAGTTACTAGTAAAGGATGACCCGCTATGCTAAATAAAATAATGTTGAATTCATTAACACCATTGCTGAAGTTGCTGTACCTCTGTCCTTCCTGCTGCTAGACCTCTCCACTCACTCTCAGACAGTTAATTTCTCAATCTTTCCTTGTTCCCTTGTGGAACTTCTGCTCTGTGACACCGCATCTTCCGGCTTGACTCATGTCTGCCGGATAGCTTGGGTCGAAATGGGCCCTCTACTCATCCCTGCTCCTATTAGCGTTCTCAGCCCTAGGATCTCTGCAGCTCTCACTACACACACACACACACACACACACACACACACACACACACACACAGACACACACGATCCCTCAAACTGCTGAAATTCTCAATAGATACTTCTTGCTGCATCTAAGTTAGAAATGTCCAACTATCTTTCATGTATTCAGATATTTCATTGTTCATATCTCTACCTCTCTGCAATCTCAATCTCTCTTGTATCCCACAACCCCATCTAACCCTCACACCCTAACCCGTAAAAGCACCTCCTGTCTGTTGGGCAGTTCTAAAGCCCCGATTCTGCCCACCCCGACTATGGGAACTCCATGCTACTTGCTGCCGTCTCTCTTACTCTCTTCCACCTGCCGAAAGCCCACACGCTCTCACAGCTTCATATCTTACATTGGCTCTGTTACCTGCGCCCGGCTCAAGATGCTGGAACATGACTTGGTAGCCACAACCAAAGTTACTTTTAAACAGTTTTTAATTTGAAAGCCAAGCGCCATTTAATTAGGTCAAATTTAAAGTTATGGGCCAACAAACAAAACCCATGAAGAAGCAGAGGGGATGAAGCTCTTTTATAGGTCCACAGGATGACTTCAGCCAATCACGTGATGATTGTCTTAGGTCTCAGCTGCATCCAATTTCTGTTCTGCAAAACACAACCACCTACGAAAGGCACCCCCAGGGTCATAACGGCTCCCTGTTGCAGATTGAATTAAGTTCAGGAGCCTCAATTATCAATGTTGCATAGGTCGACATGTAGTATGCATATTTACATGCAGTAAAACTTAATAAATCCCAGTTGTTTGTACTGTCTGTGCTCATGCTCCTGTCTGATCATTGCATGGTATCTGTAGGCCTTACTGAATATGAATTTTATAGCCTGGCATTGATACCACAGGCCTCTGCAGTTGGCCCTGTGCTGGGTTACATATGCCCATTTCCAAATGTGTGGTAAATTAGTGCATTTCTAAATCTCACAACTTTGACACTTTTATATGACAGCAATGTAAACATAAATTTTATCGGCCTATTTAATGTTTTCTCGTCCAATTCTGAGTAATAGAGGTTCATCATTCATTTTGCTGTTTTATTAGTTATAAAGTTATAAATGGGACCACTCAATGTATTTCCAGTGACGAGCCATTTCAAATGTCTCTCAACCGCACAGTAAAGGCCTTTGATCCTAGAGTGTTACAGCTTTGCTAAAAATATTCGGTGAATCAGTTGCGTGCGCATTTCCGAACACATCTTTGGATTGTCGTAGAAGTCAGAGTGGAAGAAATGCTGCAGAACAATGACATTGTGTAGCTTGGAATGACTTGTATACCCAGGGGCAGTTCTGGGGGTCGGCCAGAAGGGGCCAGTCCTAGACCCCCTGCTAGTACTAGATGGGAGTTCATTTTACTAACTTGTAAACTGACTGGTGGCAACACAGGTTTTTTTAATCTTTCATAAGTGCCCCTCCATCAGACCCAGCTACTTGAATTGGTCTAGAACAGCCACGGCACATAGCAGAGGGCAGAGTCAGAGTTCCAGGCCTGCGGTGGCCCACTCAATACAATTCCTGCCATCCCACTGACTCCAGAGTCGTCACATCCAAACCCAGGCGAGCCTCATGCTACCCGTCCACGCCCTGCAGTCAGTCACAAGTTTCCAAATTCTGCCTGTGATTTTTGCAAGCTGAAACTGATTGGACGAAAGGCTACCTAACCTCCACCCAGCCGCTTATAACAATCCTCTCTAAAGTCAGACTTGTCCTGATTGTAAACTAGAATGGAAGAGACAGCTTTGGTGAAGGTTATTTAAGGGGAGATTTCACGGCGGCTTGTACATTTTTACTGGATTTTCCTTGTTTTTTGTTTGGCAAGATAGTTTTTAAAAAGTTTGATTATTTTGTGCTATTTAAAATGCATGGCGGTTTCCCTCTGCAAGGTTGAAACAAAAGAGAAACAGTTTGTCACTTAATGTCTGCTGCCTCTTAAGGAAATGGTAGGTATTTTCCCCATATTCCCTTCGGCTTACTTTAGGCATTGACTCTCTCACACGGTACGCAGCTGACAACAGCTGCTTCACTGACTTTATTTGGCAGTAAGCACCTCTGAAAGAGAAGCAGAAAAAGAGATTCGGGCACAGAAAACATTCTATCCTTTAATAACTGGCACCTACTATCTTTCTAGTCAAATCTGACGCCTCCCTTTTCCTCCACACCCTCCCCTTCTGTCTCCCTCCCTCACTCTCTCTCTCTCTCCAGCTCTCTCTCTCACTCTCTGTCTCCCTCTCTCACTCTCCCTCCTCTCAAGCTCTCCAGAAATACATGGGGAAAAAACTGAAAGGCAGCCAGTGTGGAACAGGAGCCACAGGCAGAGACAGGGAGAGGCTTGGCTGAGCAGAGCAGGCTCTGAAATCCTATGACTGTACAGAGGGACTGAATTCCCCGGAGCCCAACCTCACCGCCGGCACTCTCCAAGAAAGACTGTCTGATCTTTGCAGGGGGCCTTCACTCCAGAACACGCAAGGTAAAATTACACCTGCTCTTCAAATTCAGTATCTGTTAGCCTTATTTCCCAGTTGTTAAAAATAAGTTGCTGTATTCCTAATGGCTCTTTGAGTCCAGTAGTCACAATCTATCTGGGTATAAGGAGTGCTGTAAGTGGCCAAAAAATGTATAATTCTAAACAATATTTAATTGCATAATTTATTATAAATCTGGATGATCTCTGTAGCTGTTCATTTATTAAGAAGAATATCAGCTAAATAAGTCTTTGTGAATATACTGGCACTGACTCAGCATTAAGGTATGTTCATGAAGGGGAAAAATGTTCATTTGAAAACAGCTGGAAATAGATGCAGGAGATTTGAATGTCATGTGCTTAACTTGAACGTACTTATACAGATGCCCCTGTCGTTTGCTTGGACATTTTAATGAGTGTCTGCCAGTCAGGCTAGTGCTGTTGTTAAATTTTAACATTCTCTCTATAGTCAGCTTTAGCTTAGCACAATGATAAAAGAGTGCTTTAGTCCGATGAGTGAGCTTATCATTAACATGGACAGCCTTGTGTCTTTGTGTCTGCCTGTCTTGTGTGAAACTTTCACCACATTATAATTACAGCACTGCTCTGTGTTTGCTTTTCCCCATGAGTCATTGCTGGAGAATGGAGTGGCCACTTTTCTTCAGGCAGATCCCTGGGCAGCTTATCATTAGGCCGTGAGAGGCTATCTTGCACACTCAGGTCTTCCTGTGAGGCAGACTATGAAAAGTCAGAGAAATAATTCTGGGGCAGAAGCTGACTTTTACTGGGCATCTTCCTCACTGTGTGACGGAAAGGCAGCCCTTTCATAAACATTATTTGAAATGTGTATGGAAAAATAAATTTACATTTTCCTGAGTGTTGTGTACAGATTAAACAGAATACTTAGCAACTGAGAAGAGATATATTATCTTATTTCAACTCTAAGGTCAATGTACATGTTTAACAGACATTCATTTTAGTCTGCAGATGTATTTGGTGTAACCATCAGCCTAGTGAGCCAATTTTAGTCTGGAAGGCCAAACATCCAGATTGTAACTGTTGAAGCCAATAAACAGAATGTTCATGAAGTTTAATATGTATGGCTGATGTGTATGTTAAATTCTGACCTGTTAAATTCATGTCATCTATCAGCTTATATAGAATTACTTTGGGGCCACCATGGAGACACCAGGTCAGAAACGAGCTACTCGCGGCGGGACAACACCTATGTCCCCAAACCGCATCACCCGGCTACAGGAGAAGGAGGACCTGAGCAACCTCAATGACCGGCTGGCCGTCTACATCGATAAGGTGCGCTCCCTGGAGCTGGAGAACGCCGGGCTGCGGCTGCGTATCACCGAGTCGGAGACGGAGGTCAGCCGTGAGCTGTCCGGTATGAAGGCGGCCTACGAGACTGAGCTGGCCGACGCCCGCAAGACCCTTGACTCGGTGGCCAAAGAGCGTGCCCGGCTGCAGCTGGAACTGGGCAAGGTGCGGGAGGAATACAAGGAGCTCAAGGCCAGGTAGGACATCAAAGGGAACTTGACCTCGTATGACCACTCAACACAATGTTCTCATTCATCTACTTTCTGCCACGGTGGTGAGCTCTCAATGATTGCTGTGTTTGGACACCATTCCTGCTTTACTTTGTTGTTTCCTATTCATCCTTCTTGATATAGGCCTTGTTCTCAGTAGTCATGGGACAAACGAGGCTTTAAAACCTGTGGTCAGTGGGAGTTTCCCGAACTAACCAATCAATGTTGGTGTTGGTTGGCCTGTTGTGGGTGGGCATATCCCAAACTACCAGCAGCCAGCATTGATTGGTCGTTCACAATAACTGTAAGGCTGCAGGCGTGCTGTTGGTATTTACTTGTCATCTAAAATATTTTGGACAGAGCATTGTGCTTTGTGCATTACGAAAGCATCATTGGAATGTTGCATTACAGATGCATGTCGATAAACCATTTCTTGCATAGTAGAAGAACTCTTAGTTCTTCATTCTACCAATCTGGAGAACTTGTACAAAGCTGCAGATCTACATTTAAATCTTTACCTTTATTTATTTAGCAGATGCTTTTGTCCATATTGAGTTAGAAATGAGGAAAACCGAGTGAGGATTTAGGGTCAAGCAACAACCATCATCCCCGCAGTAGCTGGGGATGCCAGGGGCCCTACAGTAATGTGATGCATCTGCCAGGCAAGGGATTTGAACTTATGACCTTCTGCAAAGGGTAAAGCAACCTGCTGAGCAACACATCATCATGGGTGTGCCAGTAACAATATGGAAACTGGAATGTGTGACTTTTCAATGAGTGTGAATGATTGAACAGAATATTGTTTCAAAGTGAAATGCTCATGCTTCACAACTAAAATGCTAATTATTACAGGAACTGACAGATCTGAATCGTTCTAGTGAGACCTTTTAACAGTCACTTTCTGCATGCTAATATGAGTTATAATTACTGTATATATAAGCTTTATATTTGCATACAATAATATTTATCCATTTTATTGTCCTACTAAATGGCTTCCATTGAAGGAATGAGGAAATATTTGTCACTTTGCTCAGTCTTGTCACGTTAGGTCGGCTGTTTCTAAGATGCCTCTGGAATATTACCTTAAACAACCTAAAATTCTTTGTGAGAAAATGTGATAATTATTAAAAGTGAATAACACCATGAGTAATATTAGGCTATGCTCAGCTTCTCTTTTTTATGCTTCTTGCTAGCTATTTTCATCCCCAGAAATACAGTTCCTCTCCATACGTCTGTATTACTATATAGTTTGTTTCTTTAAATTGTATGTAGTAAGCAGCGAAATGTAATTAACATATATAATAATATCACAGATACGGTATGAATCACACAACCTGAATGGACACTGTGAACATGGTGCATTTATAAAAAGGGATCTTTTGACAAAATATTAATATTATCTGCCTGAGAGGAAACATTGTTGATGGTGCTTTTGCGTGCCTTTTAAGCAGCTGTGTGCATAAATATGGAGCTCAGGACCCACAGGGTATAGAGCGTACGCACGTCAATCAGGAGAATTAGATTAAAGCATGGGCACATGGAACTTCTCTGGGAAATCATGTAGCTGTAGGAGTTAATGACAAGGTTATAATATGCCCAGCAGCTTATATATATACGGTGTGTGTGTGTGTGTGTGTGTGTGTGTGTGTGTGTGTGTGTGTGTACACCAGTGGGCACATGTGCAGTTTGTGTTGTGGAAACAGATAGTACTCATAGATAGCACTTTTCCAGATCCATTGGTCCACAGCAGAAAATGCAAACTGGAGACACATCAAGTGTGACACTGCAACCATGCAGAGCAGCACTGCTGCCCCCCCCCAGCTCCTACGCTACAGGTTTTGTGTCCCTGTTTGGTTGCTATGGCCAGACTGCATGGTGAGAGGCTCTGACTCAGAGGAAGCCAGCTTAAGACACAGCAATATGTGATCCAGGCGGTTCTAAAGACTACGGCGGCATACTGGCATCCTCCCATTGTCTACGATTCGGACGTGGTTTTATAGCGACTTCTGTTGACGCTATGATCGGAATCATGTTCCCTTAGAAAAACTTCTGAGAAGAAGGTAAAAAGAAATGGCATCTTGAACAGGCAGATGTCGGCAATATTGTTATAAGTTTTTTGTCCCTTTCTCTCGTTAAAAACTTGATAGGGAGTTGTGTGCACCATTGAGAATAGATTAACCTGCAGTTCAGCCACAGACTAAGATATGAGAATTCATCAGGAAGTAAATGATTACTTAACCTTACTATCTACTTAGCTGAAATGAATGACAGTTTAGCTTTTGGAATGATTATGATTATATTATTATAATTATTTATCTTTGTAGCTGGGGTAGCTATGGTAATGATATTCCTTTAATTTAAAATGATCCTTTAATTGTTTTTCACAGCTTTTGTGTATGTAGTCGTAGATCTGTTCACCGGTATTATACTGTCATGCTCTAGTGTATTCAATACCTTTTCCTAAGAACTACAGACAAAACAGATCTTTTTGCTAAAAAGCATTCCAGAAGCCTGACTGAGTTTGTTTGGCTTTGGACTTGGCTGGATCAAATTTCACTATCAAATAGACATGAATAACAGAAAAGTTCCCCCAAGGCAAATGAGGGCTAACAGAGATTTCATGGCACACTGAGATATCCCACCTCCGAGCGCACCATACTGATTGGAGGCACAGATTTCAGACGGGCGTGGTACCATGCACAGCTGCTCTAACCAAAAGGCATGGATACTAAGAATACAGCCTTTGTGTGTCGGAGACTACCATGTGCAAATGTGCCTTCCCGTGGGTATTGAACCCACGTGTCCGGACTCAACCGGTTTTTCCTACGTTTAGCGCTTTTGGCAGACACCTCACATGACGATGGAAGGACCCCCCTTTCTAGTCCTCTGCCAGGGTTTGTCTGGGGCAGACACTCTTCTCCTGACTGTAACATGACACTAGGGGCAGACGACATGGTGGCAGGGCTGTGGGCCTGGATTTACTTTACACAGGGAACATAACTGAAAATGATTGTGTAGATAAAACAGGGAGTTAGCAATGCTATTATCATTCACGCTAAATTCTTAAAATGCAGTATATGAAATGATCAGTTTCTTCACCGCCTTTTTTTTTATGATCCCTTCTTAAAAAGGCTGAAACACATCAAACAGTAACATTTAAAAATTGTCTGATAGTTTAACACTTGCCTTTGTTCTGAAATTTCAGCTTTTCATGTGTATTTAGTTATCTAATATGCATGCGATCTAATATTCATAATATCTAAACTGAATGACATTGCATTTGTCTGTCTTCATACTGATTTACACAAACAGCAGATGCTCTGCATTAAGTGCACAGCACTGACTTTAAAGGACTGTGAAGTTAGTTTCATTGTCGTCTTTTGGAGAAGGGGCTTGGAAAACAGGCAGTGCTTTATTTAATCCTTTTCATGTATGAATTATGACTCACTAAGGCAGCATTTTTTTTATTCTTTTCAATTCTCCTTTCATGATTACAAATGTATTCTGAAGTGATTTTACTCCAATTGTACTTTTTAAAAAAATGCATGTATTGTATTGCATGTATGTGAGGACTTCAGTACAAGTAACACAGATCAAATTCATAATAAGTCTGACAGTGAATCAAAATTGAAAGCTTTGCTCTTTTTGGGGCAATGTCCCCTAAAGAGGATTCCATGCAACTTATAACATGAAAACAATCCATAAATGCGATAACGGGATTTAAATTACTCTCCACTGTAGTAAGCATGATACATGAAAGGGTTTAATTTAATCGTTCTTATCACTTCCTTTTTATGTCTAGCTAATCCCTGAGCAAAATGATCTGTTTTGACATTTGATTTTTTTTTAACATACAATATGGGTTGAAACTGTGTTATACTGAATTAAAATCTAATCTGCTTCAAAAATTTAGATTTTTGCAATCCATTTTCTATCCTAATGAAAGTTTTATGGTGGTTAATTTACAGATTTCTACGATCTCTAGTTTTAGGCATATTCAGAGATTCAAAGAGAGATTCAATGTTTTATTCTCATATATACAGAATACAATGTACAATGTACGATGGAATTCTTACCTGAATGCGTTCTTCATGAACTACAGACAATCAACATTAGACCAGTGCAGCATTACAGTATGATAAAATACACCGTATTAACTCCTATATCTAACCTAATATCTAACAACATGCAACACAACATTTAACATTTATCATGAGGTACTGTTATATCTACCAATATAAAGTGTGGCAGAATGTAGAATATAGGGATTGCATTACACAGAAAGTTGAAGTATCTTTAGAGAATCAGCAAGAATCAATGAAGTGAGAGTGAAAAGTCATGAGCATGGAGCATATGATCGTTTGGTTTTTGCACCGGCCTTGTGCTTTGTGTGAAATGTCCACCACAGGCCTCTCATTGTGTCCCATCTCACCCCATCATGGAAGTGCCACCCACAGCAAGACAAGTATAGAAGCTAAGTAGAGAATGCAACATTAAGCTGTCAGGGTTTTTGTGAATTAAATGTATTAATTAGACAGCTGACTTAATCATGTTATGTAGAACAATTGTAACCGTACATCAGGGGTGTCCAGTCTTATCCACAAAGGGCTGGTGTGGGTGCAGGTTTTCATTCCAACCAAGCAGAAGCCACACTTGATTCCACCTGTTTAATCAGTTGAGCTTGGCTTTCAATGAACTCCTGCTTGGTTGGAATGAAAACCTGCACCCACACTGGCCCTTTGCGGACACCCCTGCCGTACATGAAAAGCACAACTACATAGTTGAATACCTTATGGTAAGTGAGTTATGAATAATGCATGAATATCAAAGCACATAGGGAATATATTTGTGATTCTAGGAATAAAATCATTTGTTCAGAAACTTTAATAGAAATCATTCTATGTGACCATGCATAAAAACTCGATGTTAATACACTGTCAGTTTAGTTAATCTGATTATGGGCTTTGAAAAATGAAAAACTTTTGATGTAATTGTTTAACTGTACTTCGGTTGCATCAACACATCCCTCCATTTCACCTAACCCTGTAAAGTGAGCAGTACTGAGCTGTATTCTGATTGGTATTTATTACTTTCCTGTCTCCTCCCCGACTGCTTGTTTAGGCTTAGAGGAAGGAATGAGAAGCAGATTTTAAAATGGCTGTAAATTTGTCCTGAGTCCTGTCTACAGAAGCCTCTCTGTTGATTACAGTGCTGTCAGTGCTTCATATGAGGGTGAGAGCGATGGATTCGGGCATCGTAGAACTAGGGTGGTATAAAGCATGCTTATTGGCTGGCAGGGAAGGGGAGGAGTCTGTGTGGATAAGCAGGAGCTGGAGTCAGAGTTTCCATGGCGTTTGATTCCTTCCTGGACCAATCCAAGATCCATGACTCATTCACATACTGGCAGGGATAATTACTTTAAGATGCAGGAGTTTTGTTCCTGGGGAAGATTCTTTTGAGGGGGATGGTGAAATGGACTGGCCATGGAAGGAGTCAGGGATTTGGTATCCATTTCTGAAAAGTAAATTGTTTGATTATACACTATGTAATTTACAGTTACATTAAAGGACTGAGAGATTCCACTGCTTGTGGCTAAGACAAAGGGTAATAGTTTTGGGGCTTTGTACGATTGCTTTGATAAATGATTGACATGCAGTTGGCATAGGATCCTTTGATGGTATCGGTTCAGTTTTGCAAATCCTATAGGTGGACGATCAACCCTTGTAAATGTCCTGCAGCCATTTGCTGCGCTGTGGTTGGGGTTTCTGTTGGAGAGTTCGGTCTCACATGGCGACGCCATGTGGCAGAGCCATCCATGAGAAGTCGACTCTCTGAGCACATGCATCTCCAATTCCAACCACAGGGTTTGGTGCGGGTCCAGAGCGTTAACACAGCACTGCCTGTAAAACACAGTCTCACTCCGGCTCCGTTTAACAGGATGCAGCTGGATAGACACCGAACACGAGGCATCGTTTCGAGACCCAAGCAGCAGATGTATCTAATTTGGCCTGGTAATGAATAAACAAATCCAGAGTCTATGTCTACAGAGCTTTTCATGCGCAGTACTATAAGCAATGATGATACATACGTTGTGGTGAACTGTATGCAGCGTTGAAAGCCTTATATTGCATAGTTTGTCACGCATGTACAGCTGCAACTCTGAGCTCTGACTCCTCATGTTTAAGTAACTCGGCAATACCCAGTTGCATACAGTCAGTTTCCAGAAGCAGTAATCACCATTTAGCTATGTTGATGTACAAGACTTTTTCAATTAAAGCCTAACTAAATTCGAGCTGTCTTTTCACATGTGAATGAGCCACGTTGTTATCAAAGCTTGAAATATCTGATAGGTCTTACCAACATGTGCACATGTTCAAACATGGGATATCCCAGGGTAAGAAGCCACTCTTTATTTAGAGCTCTCTTATACAATGCATGCAGAAGCAGTAAACCATTATTATGAAAAGGTATTTTGTGTAGAATATTTTCTTTCATGGATATTACTTTAACTAAAAGCCCTAAATACTGTAATCTCAGTCAGCTACGTTAGGATCAGCGGGGGGGGAGTGTTAAAACACAGAACACAGTATAATAGCTTTATCCATCCTGTAGTTCCTATAGCAGATTGACTGGATAAGTTACAAGCTACCAGGCAGACGATAAAACGCTAACCTGTCCTGCTTTAGCATCCCAGGAAGCTGAATGAGAAATATTGATGTGAATGCTGTGCCAAGTCTGGTATTGTTTTATTTTCGAAGACGGAATTGTCTAACTTTTTTTTAAAGAATGTTTTATGTTTAAAATGATCTTAAAGCCCCTCTGAGTATTAAACTTTTATACATGCCCAAAAGTCTAGCAGAACAGTGAGATCGGCTTAGAGGAAAAAAAAGAGAATTTAGCGGCAAAACTGGAAACATTTTCCAGAAGAACACAATGTTCCATTTCAGAATCGGGTGCATATGCTCTTACTAGGAAAATAGTACTGTAGTACTATGAAAATACTCGTACATAGGATGAAGCTACTTTACCTGGAACTTCATACCTGACGTACCATCTTGCCATGGACCGGTTGTGCTGTTCAGGCTTGAGGTTGTTCTATGACTTGTGATTTATGGGATCATGTCGTACTATATCACCACACCTAATTGGATAACCAGTAACTGCAAATGAAAGAATGGATGAATGCCTTGATAGTCTGAAAATGACTGCACATAACTGTATCTGAGCAGAGGATATAAAAGCCAGTTTTAAAGACATACTTAATCACCTTGGCATTCAGTGCTGGAAAACACAAGTGCTATTTCTGGCCTGTTTTTCCATGGATTCACCATCCATTCAGCTACAAAGCTTTTAAGTCTTTAAAGTCTACACATTCTCGAAGGGAAACTTTCCATAAAAGAAAAAATGAGAACCGGAAAGCAAAAATCGGCTGCAGATAAATACAGGAAGCTGATGGTCATTTGATAAAGAGTCAGACATTTCTTTTTTATGGATTTTGGCTTATGTACTTACTGATGTTACCACAATGTTGCTGTCAATTCATGCAAGAAAAAATATTTTGCTGTACAAATCTGTATATGGGCGACAGGAAGAAAAAGCAGAAAAATTGCAATGCACCTCTGTTAGTAATCCTCATCAGCTGATTCCTTATGATATAAACCTGCCACAAACAGCCCACCGATCTTTCATTTGTAGTAATAAATAAAGTAAAAATATTATGGCATCAGTATTCATTAATGATAATGTAATGAATGGATGGGGTGAGTACCCAAATGCGCAAAACTACAGTCCAAAAATGGAGTAAAAAACCTGGTAGAGATGAACGAGAGCAAACAAATCCAAATTGTCACCCAAATTCGTAGAAGAAATACAAGCGACAAGTCAAAAAAATCAGAGCCAGAAGTATGGGGCAAACGGGGCAAACAACCGAATCCAGACTGCAAGATATAGAGTAAGAACATCAGGAAAACAAGCAGGAGGCAGAACATCAACCAATGGTTTAGTATGGTGCTGCGCAAAGGATATTTTTAATCCATGCTGATTAACCATGTTGGCAAACAACCGGCTTGACGTGGCTGAGCACATTATCTGACACATATATTATAAATAGAAATATTTATATAATTGTATAGTGTCAAAAAATTAAAGACTATAGGCTTTATTTGCATACTGGGCATATAGTATACAGTAGGGGTGCTTTGGTGTCTCTGAGGGTAACCTTATATCACTGAGCTAAAAAATACCAGCATACTGTATGGTTTGAGCAGTTCCAGCTTCTAGCTAATATCATTAAGGGGATCTGTGGTAGTGACTCTCTCCACACAGTGCAGGAAATCTCATTATATTTACAATAAGTATCTCTGAAGAGAATCAGGATATCCATTTTTGGTGCAGAAGGCACGGGGAATGCCTTTTCTAAACACAACATGAAGACGTCGCCATGACAACAGGCCAGAAAAACACCCAGCAGAAGCCTCATGGGTGGAGACCACGATGAGTCACATGTGAAGACACTCCTCATTTTCCCTTTTTTTTTTTTTTGCATCCTGCTAAAGTTTCCACTTTAATCTCTGGCTCAGCCTTTCCTAAATCTGTTTATTTTAAATCTTTCTTTTTGGCTGTCATTTATATGGAGGGTGGCATAGTGGCCCTGTGGGTGGAAAGGTTGCCTCAAACTTCCATGGTTGGGGTTCGAGTCCTGGCTCTGTTCTGTGTGTGTGGTTCACCTGTTATTCCTGTGTTATATGGGTTTCCACCAGATACTCAAGTTTCTCACTTTCATAATGGTTCTAGTGTGATTTTTGTGAATTTTTAGTCTCTTGCAAATTTCTTTCAGTTAGATATAGACACAGTCCATCTCCTAATGGTTGCAAGTTAATTTAACTTGCGCTGACAAATATATTCTTTGCTGACTCCTTAGGGATTATCCTTAAACAGGTTCCGTGAGAGCACTTACCCTCATAGCAGTGCTGAATGGTGGATATAAACAATAACTACGTACCTCAAATGTTTTTGAAACATTTGCCTCCATTCAATGATGATGTTGATTTCTTTGTGCCTCACAGAAACATGAAGAAGGAGTCTGATCTGGAGGCAGCCCTGGCACGCCTGAAGGACCTGGAGGCCCTTCTTAACTCAAAAGACGCTTCTCTAACCACAGCACTGGGAGAGAAGCGTACCTTGGAAGTTGAAGTGAGGGACTTAAAGGCCCAGCTGGCCAAGGTAAGGCCCTGCAAGTTAAGGGAGTGAAGCTGATGGTAGTTCACTGCTTTTCAGTAACCGATGCCTGCTTTGTCAGCTATCTTTATAATAGACTGACTTTTGTTATCTGCAGGAATGATTGGACACTATACCTAAATAATTATCCATTCACTTCTAATAATAGTTTTAAGCAGGTAGTCTTTCTCTGAAAACACATGAGGAAAATCATTCACACAGACATATCTAAACATTAAAGGAAATTTTTCAATTTGCCTGTCTTAGCATAAGTTTAGAATATGGGAGGAAGACATCCATCCATCCATAAATTTGCCAAATTTATATTAATAATAAATATATCAAAAGTTTTTTTTTTTTTAATTCCAGTATGATAATATCTTCTGATTCATTTGCTGATAATTAACTTTGGAAAGCTGTTTTTTTTTTGTAATAATGATAAAAAACCGTTCTGTTCAGAGCACACTGCTGTAAGAGAATGGTAAATACTGCCGCCCTGTGGTCATGTGAAGCATTACTTATGCTCTTTCACGCTCGGGCCCTTTTTGATACCGCGACAGCTGGAGGGGGCACTGAACGATGCCAAGAAGCAGCTGCAGGATGAGATGCTGAGGAGGGTGGATGCAGAAAACCGCATCCAGACACTGAAGGAGGAGCTGGACTTCCAAAAGAACATCTACACTGAGGTCAGAGACTCTGATTAACATTTGCTGTCTAATGGTCCCCGGGAAGGGGGGGGGGGGGGGGGGGGGCCTAAAATGAAAAAGGGGAGGGATACACCGGTCCTTGTGCCCCACGAGAGGATAAAGGAGAAAAAAGGGTAAAACCCCTTCCCAAAC
>JAACJT020000110.1:12593007-12611993 GCA_009936485.2 Gymnarchus niloticus | reverse complement strand
TTGCCAATGGAGGCAATGACTTTTTCGCACGGGGCCAGGCAGGTTTAGATAGCTGTTTCTGTTAGTGGATGAGATGGTGGTTTTGTATTTACTGTATACTATTGCAAGCCACTGTATCAAAGATGGTCAGACCTCTATTATGATTGACACTTACTGATAATTGACATTCAGCCTAATATGCCTCACCTTTGCAGCTGTGTTTCATAGTTGCGAGTTACTCTTTCAGCCGGTGTCTGTTATTTTGTCTACCCCCTTTAGGTATAAATGTAGGCTCCTGGTAAAAGGACAATTGGCTTAAATGGCTTCTTGACTGTGGTGACTTTCATTTATTTTTTGTAATCTGCCCACTGTAAAAACACTACTGCTTTACTGCTTTGACTCCACTTGCTGTACCTAACCATGGATGAAAAATAGTGAAAGCTGGGCTCAAACCCACAGCCCTGGTGGTGAAAGTCTTATACACTAACAATAGTTTTCAATGAGTCATTGGCAATATACTTTCATGGGGGGACCTGGTAGCTACCAGCACCCCATCCAGGGTGCACCCCAGCCTTGTGATCTATGATGGACTGGCACCCCATCCAGGGTGTACCCCAGCCTTGTGATCTATGATGGACTGGCACCCCATCCAGAGTGTACCCCAGCCTTGTGCTTTGTATTGCCTGGGATAAGCTTCAATCCGAGAAAATGGATGGATGGATGGATGGATGGATGGATGGATGGATGGATGGATAACTTCATAAACATAACATGCTACATAATGTATTAATAAATCAATGTGATAAAACTTTAGAGGTTAGTGTATAGACACATCCCAATATAGCTGAGAATGCAAATGAAGACAGGTAGCCTAAATACCTTTTTTGTATAATTTGCCAAAGCTGTGACTCCGATCAATCCCAGTAGCCCCTGGCAACACAAGTAGAAATAGAACAACATAGTACTACCATTTATACAGTAATCATATACTTTCAAACATCTCATTAGTACTGATAAACAAATAGGCATCGGGTATTGTTTTACATTGTTGTATGATTTCTGCAAACACCACGTTTAATGACTTAAGCCTTGTAAGATCTTACTCTTGTGAAAAAATGGGGTGTACATATATATTCCCTAATTGTATAGCATATAAGCAGTAAAATGTAATTGATGAATTACGTGTTAATGCAGGTCTCCTAATGTCTATCATATCAGGCTTTAAGGCTCAGTGCACAGAGCACTGCTCAAGTAACCTGTGGGTTCAAGAGTCCCAGTGCTGTTATGACAGTATGTAGTTCTGCAGGCCAAAGCCCCTGTGTCCAGAAGGTATGTGTAAGAATTTGAGGCCTGTGGCCCCCAGAATACACATATCATATTTGGGTCCCTTGACAAAGGTTCTTAACAGCTTTGCACACTTAAACACACAATGCTATTCTGAGGAGTATGACTTCGCACAACAACTGAAAGTGAATGAACCCACCCTTGTCTTTCTGGATGGGCCCCTGAGGGTGTTTCCAGGTGGCCGGTAGGGTGGCGTTGCACTCCACCCCAAAGAGCCCCAGCCTCTCTCGCTCCATATTCTTCACATTGCAGAAGAGCTGATTGTTGGTGTTCTGCTTAGGTGACATATTGACCAATCAGCTTAGCCTACTCCACAGCTGTGCTTGTTGTGTTTATCTTTGGTACTTAGTGACAACATGGTCCCTTAGGCATCCTGACATCCATCTGTTTCAGTCTAGAAAATACAAACTGATGTACATGAAGTGGTTTTAATCTCAAATCTGTGTTGCATAGTGATTGGACCAGATGTCACCAGATGTGGTCCCTCTTAACATCTGTGCTGTGGCTTCCACAAGATGTACTATAATCTAGTTACACTTCACAGTCCTGTCAATGCTGTAACTGAATTTTAGTTTATGTAAGGCACAAAATAGCTGGCTTATATGGCTCCCTGAACACATCTGCAACTGTGATAAAATGGATGCAAGTGATGGAGGAACGATGGTGAAATAATTACTGATAATCACTGACACCAATCTTATTACAAAGTAATTAAAGATAAACTCGAGGTAATCACAAATACATACTTGAGGTAATCACAAAGACATACTCCAGGTAATCACAAAGACACTAGGTCATCACAAAGACACACTCGAGGTAATCACACAGACACTCTACGTAATCACAAAGACACACTGGAGGTAATCACAAAGGCACTCTCTGTAATCACAAGGACACAATCAAGGTAATCACAAAGACTCACTTGAGGTAATCACAAAAACATACTCTTGGTAATCACAAAAGCACACTTGAGGCAATCACATCCACTGGGTACTGGTTTGTCAAGTTCTAAAATCTGTTGAAATTGAGAGGCATATGTTTGTAGTCAGACACCTGCCTTGATGGGCATGAGGGACTGGTCATGGTTGTTGGGGACCTGGGGGAGTGGTGGTCTGTTCTGGGACAGTGTATGGTAACTGGGATTGGAGTAGAAGTGATGCTGGCCATGTGGGTCCTCTAAGGGAGAACAGGAAGAAAGCAGACAGTGACCAGTTGCACAACTGGACTGTACCCTAGCAGACTGTTCTCCTAGAAGGGAGCAGGACCTCGGACACACCTGGCATGGTACCCTCCAGGCTGGCTGCATGGCCGGAGGAAAAGACCACAGTGGGCACAGCACTCTGCTTGTCCCTGCGACGGCGCCGGTAGAGCAGGAGAAGAGTAAGCAGCAAAGCAGCAAGGACCACCAGTGTGGTGATTCCAGCCACGACGCCCCAGGAGTCCCGTTCCACTGGTGACACCACACTCACGGTCTGTCCTGTAGGGCAGTGAGGGGGATACCATTTGACAGAGCCCAGTCAACATTCCAGCCATCAGCTTTCCAGAGCACAGCATCCCTCTAACACTAACTACAAAAGACTGACCACTGGCAGTCCCATTTCTTATGGTTTTCCAATCCCAGAATGCACTGGTTATGAGAAATATGCAAAATTTAATCATAAATCATATTTATATTAAGTTCTACTTTTGTTGCTGTATTTCCAGTGCACACACTTTCAAATCTGGGTTAAAGACATTTCTCTTCAATGAGCATTTTTTTCCTCTCATTCTGATTAGTCTGTTCAATTTTTTAATTTTTTTTTATAATGTAAAGCGACCTTCGGTTTGTGAAAGGCACTATATAAATGCAACTCATTATTATTATTGTTATTATTATTGTTAATAATAATAATAATAATAATAATAAACACAGTGTGACTTTTTTTCACAGTCCATGCCAAGGCTCCAGGTTCACCGTGACCCTGTACCAGATAAGCTCAGTGGATGCATGGATAGACTCACTGCTATGTAAAGTTACCACAAAATCCAGTGGTACCATCGCTATGGGGGACTTACCGTCTTTGCAGGTGTCTTCCAATCCAGATTCACACACGCACACTCCAGTACGGTGGTCACAGATCACGTTGGGCAGGCAGGAGCAGACCTGGGCACAGTTTGGACCGAAAGTTCCGGGAGGGCACCCTGTACATAGACAGGGGAAGGTTGTCTGCTTCCAGTCGATACATCAAACTCGGGGGATGCACCTGGATACTCACTGGTCCGGCAGTAGGGACCCATGTAACCTAATGGGCAAATGCACACTCCGGTCACATGATCACAGGGTCCATCACATAGGCAGTGCTGGCTGCATCCAGACCCATAAGTGCCTTGGGTGCAGCCTAAAGAGAGAGACGCAGAAAAACTTGATGGACTACCTACTGCCTTGGAGTGCAACACATACAAATTAATCATTTTTAGTGAAGGTCATCCCTGTGAGTCTATTTTACAATGTTAAGTTGTACATATCCTGTAACCCTGACCAGGATAAGCAGTTTGAAGATGGATGCTATACATGTTGTTTGGTGGCAGTTTGACACCTGACTGTTTGAAAGTGGTCTGTTCGTGTGAGTGTGAGTACAAGGGACACCCATTCTGGGAGCAGGGTGACCCTGTCCAGCCAGGGGTACAGTGACAGGACCCATTCTGATGGTGACACATGAAGGTGTTAACACAGCAACACAGGCCAGTGCACTGGTTTCCATAGCGTCCCACTGGGTATGCTAAGGGGAACAAGCAGTCAGGAACTGATGACCTGCGGAACTTATTATACACTCTAAAACATAAACTGACCATTCAGCTTAAAGGCTTGCCATTTCATTATATCAACAAAAGGGTAATATATTAAAGCATGATTTGCCCTGAGATAAGATATTAAAGCCACCAATGTCCACACTCTAAGACCTGGGATTGCAAATGACGGTGGCTGACCTTGGTCACACAGTGGTCCAGTGTAGCCTGTGTGACACTGGCACTGCCCGGTGACGTGGTGGCAGCTGGTAGAGGAGTGTACACATGGGGGGCATGGCATAGCACACTGGGCACCATATAGACCCGGACTGCAAACTGAGAAAGAGGTGGGAGAGCAAGGGTGAAATCTTCATTAGTGAGGCCAACGCAATAAGGCAAGGGAGCACAGTAATGCTTAAGAACTGGAGACAAAAAGTGTTAGATAAAGATCTCTGGAGGGGTAAGACTGAGGAAGGAACTTCCTGGAGCAGCAGACCCAGATGAGGGAGACATTGAAAGTCACGTGGGCTGAAACAATCTGCCAAGTAACGAAATATTATTAATGCTAACAGTAGAACATAAAAAAATGAGGAGACTTGCAAGAGAGAGAGTGAGACAGTGAACAAGAGAAAGGAAGAGAGCAAGAGAGATCGAGAGAGAGCGAGAGAAAGTGTGAGATAGAGAAAAGAGAGGGAGCGACAGAGTGTGAGAGAGAGAGCTAGAAAAAAATGAGTGAGAAAGAATGAGAGTGGGGGAGAGAGTGGGAGGGAGAGACAGAGTGAGAGAGTAAGAGAAATCATAGAAAGAGTGAGTGAGAGAGTGAGAGAAAGAGTGTGAGAGTGTGAGAGAGAGAAGGAGAGGGTGAGTGAGAGTAAAAGAGAAAGTGAGAGAAAGAGAGCGAGCAAGAGAGTGAGTGTGAGAGGAAGACAGCATGAAAGAGAGAATGAGAGGAGGAGAGCAAGAGAGAGAGAAAAAGAGGGAGAGAGACAAAGCGAGCAGGAGTGAGAGAGAGAGAAGAATCTAACAGGTTCTGCACTTACTTTGACTACAGTGCGGACCCTGGTATCCAGGACTACACACACAGTTACCACTGTGTGGCAGGCAGGTGGCGCTGTTTTGGCAGGCGCAGCTCTGGTTGCAGTGACGTCCCCAGAAGCCTTCTGGGCAGGGCTGGGCACAGCGCTTGCCTAGTAGGACAGGGTTACTGTGAGTGGGGCCAGTGGATTTTATGAGTCACAGCAAATGTTTGCAGTGGCTGTGAGGTAATGAGGCTTAGAGGAACAAGCATGGAGGACCTGCCCAGCCGGGGAGACACTGGCAGCGGCCTGTGGACTGGTGGCAGTCATCAGCATGGAGACAGTCACACTGCTGCAAACACCCTGGTCCATAGGTACCTTTCTGCTCACAAAGCAGAAATGAAATGTAAGTCCCTAAAATGTATAATAATGGATAAAAAAATGGTGAGAAAAGAGACAAATTGATAGTATTGAGTGCTTATGATGCTAGATACCGGACACGGTTGGTTACACAGCGCCCCCTGCCATCCCGCAGTGCAAGTGCAAGTTCCATCAATTGGGTTGCATAACCCCTCATTTACACATTGGCATGTTCCATTACAATTGGAGCCCCAAGTTCCTCCCGAGCATGGGATGGTACAGTCCAAGCCCTTCCATCCTAGAAAGATACACAGTGGGAGTCATGATCAATGTATCAGATGACAAATAAACAGCATCTCTGATCATTAGACATTACTGCATGTTTCTCGTGGTGATTCGGAATTGGCTGCCACGGAACAGGTTCGAGGAGGGGGCTCCTGGTAGAGATCTGTTATCAGGCAGCGGCAGAAAAATAAAAATGAAGAATGTCTCACCCTCTCTGCAGAGGCAGGTGCCGTCGATAGGGGAGCAGGCCAGAGAGTTGACACAGGCACAGCTGTGGGCACAGTTCCTGCCATAGGAGCTTCTCTTGCAGTGCCTTTCACAGTGTTCCCCCTGCAAAGCACCGAGTGGACCACCTCACTCACCACACAACGCACACGCCGGAGATCAACGTCTCGGTTCAACCCAACAAGGCAAGGGGCATTTCCTTTCCCATTTTATAGCTCAGTACCAGCTCATCCAGGGTACAGGCACTGATCTAACCCCAGCTTTCCGAAAGGAAACAGGACAACGAATACAGGGGTTTGGAGAAAGTCACTCACTTTGTAGCCTGGGGCACACTGGCAGTGACCGCTTACGGTGTCACAGGTGCCTCCATTAAGGCACAGACAGGTCTCCTGGCAACCGTAGCCGTAGTAACCCTGCGGGCACGTTTCATTGCAAAAGAGCCCCGCCCAGCCAGGGTGGCACGTGCATTCCCCCTTCATTGGATGACAGCTGGCAACAAGAAAAGCAAGAACCGCAGCTTTAAGACGAAAGAACAGCGAGGCCAAAGCCTATAAAATCCACATTTCAGTACACAGAGGAATTTTTTTTAATTCCACAAAGTTACTGATCCCTGAGTGTCTGATTACTATAGCTGTGAAAGCACTTAAGTTATGTCGCCAGTTTTTGGTTAAATCCAGCTGAGGTATAACTCATGTTGGAGAGTTCCAGTCTTAAAATGTCATTAATATTAACACATGAGTGAGTGATTTGAGAAAGACTGGCGGTGACCAGCTGTTCTGGTGATGCTGACCTGAGCGTGTGCGTGGGGTGGCACAGGCATCGGTGCTCACAGTGCAGGCCGTACATGCCCTCCACACACATCCTGTCCCGACACCGGGGGCCCTGGAAGCCTGGCTCGCACAGGCAGCCTCCGTCCACGTGGTAACAGCGGGCCCCGTTGGCACAGTCGCACCTGCCCTGGCAGCCCGCCCCATAGGTGCCCACCGGGCACTCCTCATTGCACCTGCCAGACAGGAGATTGTGTTGTGGTTATGTGACACATGTCATTTCCTAGCACCAAGGGAAATAGATGCAGGGCAAGTGCCCAGAAACTGAACGAAATGTTTGTGCAAAACAGCCGACTTCAACTAGCGAAAAATATACATTTTATAAAACATTGTATAATAAATAATTAAAATACAGATTAGTGAATTATTTACTTATTTCAGACATTGTGCACTTTAAGTAGAAATTCCTATCAAGAACCTTTGTGGTGTAATACCCACTGCTACCTGAAGGGGGCAGTACCTGTCACCAGTGAAGCCCGGCATGCACTGACAGCGTCCGGTCTCGGGCTCACAATGTCCCCTGTTATGACAGACACACTCTTGTGTGCAGTTGACCCCAAACCTGCCCTCGGCACAACGCTCGGTACAGACAGGTCCCTGAGGCGAGCAAGGATAGATAGACAAAGGGAGTGAATGAAGTGGGAAAGGCAGCAGGGTCAATGTGATTCTGATGTCATTTGGCACTGGACTCGCTTCTGCACACTCCCTCCCATCTATGTTGCAATCATTATGTTCACAGTTGAGAGCTTTCCTAAAGTAAAAGTACACTGAGACAATGAGAAAAACTGACCTTATCCTAAACACAAAGTCTAGATGCCCTTACACATACTTACCATCCAGCCTGGCAGGCAGGCACATACCCCTACCCCCTGGCAATAGCCCCCATTCTGGCAGGGGCACCGTCGATGGCAACTCTGACAGGGCTTGTCACACCTGACGAAGGTGGAAAGTTAACAAAATCAAATCATTATATTTTAGAATGTTGTATTTAGCTAAAAACTTTTTTTTCAAGTGGCAACTAGTTGTATTGCAAACCTTTCAGTTACAATAATGTTTGGATTTAGATACTGGAATTTAATAGGTTTAGACTTTTGAATATTGCGGGTTTTGGTGTAAAAATCCATAAAACATGACCTCAGATTTCTGCAGCTTGTTACAACATTATGCATTTTTAGGGTGATTACACTGTGAAATACTGTATGGTTTAAACAAAAACCCACAGGCCATTAATATCAACATTTAAAACTTTTTAAAAAGCTGTTACATGACCTCAGAGTCAATGTGTGTCCAAGTTTGGGACTTTTGAATACTTTTTCAACAATGCCAGAATAGTGAAATATTGTACAGTAACATAATTTTATTTTTTCGTTAACAAACTAAATTTGTAATGAAGGTAAACACACAGGAATAATTCCAGGAAGATTTTCTGACTGTTTCATACCCAATTACTGAGTTTACATGAGTTTGCAAATGTAGAGATGCATTAATGAATATGCTGTTGGCACTATCAACACTGATCTCATTAATTAGACAAAAGTCCCATTTGATTTTGTTGACATGAGAATGTCTTCTCAAACTTACAGTGTTCCAGTGAAGCCAGACGTGCAGTAGCACTCCCCCGTCTCCTTGTTGCAGGACCCTCCAATTCCACACAGGCACTTCTGTAGGCAGCCTTTTCCGAAGGTCCCAGGAGGACAGGACTCCTCACAATGTTGGCCTGTGTATCCTTGGCGACACTGGCAGGACCCTGAGAGGGGATCACAGTGTCCCCCATTCTCACACTCGCAGAGACGGCTGCAGTCATCACCCCAGTGTTTCTCGTCACAAACTAGAAGAGAAACATGGTCACCCACACGACTATGGAGTAAATTGATGTGAAGCATGGAGTATCTGGGGTCAGCACCTCAGTCATGGTACAAGGCTGGTAGTTCGAGACCAGCGTTGATTCATTGCTCGATGTTGCGTTCAAGCCCACGACATAAATGCCGCTGACAAACATACAAGAACACATGGCATTTGACACAGATGACGACATAAAACCACAATGCAGTACGTCCAATCTGGCATTGACAGTTACATATAGTGTTACACAGTGTGATACCTTACTGACAAACAGATTTTCATGGAGCTGGGCGAGATAAATGAGGCTGAAAGGGAGAACTCTACTGATGTCATGCCGAGGGAGTGTAATTCACACACAGGGATTAGATTACATTCACATGGGAGAAAAAGAGAGCATTCGATGTGGCTGTAATATGATGCAAAGCTGGATATGTCACAGCCTCTCACCCCATTCATGTTTTTCACATAAAGCCAAAGTTCTAATATACGTGAACAGGCCAAACTTTACAAGAAATAGCAAGCTTCTCAAAGCTCTATGGTTCGTACAATTTTAAAAGAAATTTTCACCAGCTGTGTTCAGCTCTCATGTGTAAAAAGGGTTTTGCTTCTGATCCAGAAATGAAAAAGAATGTTACTCTGATTGAATCCTAGTCTCATATTTTTGTATCACCTGGTTTAAGGGTGTTAGATTACATTCAAAATGTGTATATCGATCATGGCTACAAATTTGACTTCAAGGATTTATTTTGAATATACTTCTTGTTAGCTATGCTTGCCAATTCCCCGGCTTTCTTCGGTACATATGTGTTTCATCAGAACATCACTCAATCATTAATCCAATCAAGACAGGGCTATTGCCAAACATTTCTTTGCGTGTGTCGCTGCATTATTCCTTGATTGTAAGTCATTGCCTAGCATTTGGTTTACTTTATGCACGCCAAGGCATGCCTTTATTTTGAAGCTGAGAGAGGACTATAACTTCAACTCTGCAAATTAACATATAGCGGAATGTTCCAGAATGTGGGAAAATTCCTGCGCATTCTCCCAGTACATGATCATCCAGGGTGCAGTTTTCACTCGTCCTTCTTCACTCTAGCTTCTCTATGCAAATAGTTTTATGTATCATAATGTGCTTTCCTTTTTTCTCATTCTCAGTCTCCTCCTGCAAATAGCTCGACATCTGTGCATTCAGGAAGTTTTACATCCGATTTGGACATTGATCCGTAATATGTGTTTATAAGGCTAAATTTGCAAAGGAGGACTCCTTTTATATGTCTTTCACTGAGTCCTTCAGGAGGCATCATATCGTACCAGACTCAGTTTCAAAACAAAATCGAAAGCATTTTGAATTTTTGTTTCTGAGCCAACCGGCATTTTTTTTTGCCTGTGAAACAGAAATTGTGGTGGTCGCTGCTGACCAGAAGTCCACAGTTGTTTACTGTTAAGCACCTTAACTATGGTACCTGATGGGGGCTGGGTATGGACATGGTGGTTCTTTAGGAACTGTGCCAGGTGTGAGTGTTGTGTTCCGTGCCCCCACAGGGGAGGCAGCTGTCTGCTTACCGCTGGAGCAGTCTTCCCCACGCCAGCCGGCTTCACACTGGCAACCATCTGGTGCCAAACAGCGCCCATGTACACACTCCTTAGTGCAGTGCGCTGCCAGATAGAGGAGACAGCGAGATATGCAGGGACAGGAGCAGAGAGCCACATTTTCCACAATGTTTCAACATTCCCAAAGTCCATACATGAAGAAAAAAGGCTTTTCTTATTCTCATTGCCAGACTAAAATTGTTTGAAGAATCTCTGGAATCCTTTATGTTGTGTGAGGATCAGTGAGTAAAGAACCTTATTTTTAAAGAAAGCTTTTAATCTTCTTTGAAAATAGGTTCATTGTGAAATCCTTTTCCCTAGATGTAGGCCACAGGTTTATCCACTTAGTGCCACAAAGCCAAAGATTTGAAAAGTAGATGACCCCTCAGCTCCTTGCCATGGAGCTGAAACGTTAATTACATTTACCATATAAATTCTGCTTGTTAAATCTAAATGACCATTTTATACAGTACTAAAACTCACAGCAAGACTCACTGGCAGTGAACTGATTGCCACGTGTTACATTAAACTGAAAGTGCTCTTAGGGTGGGGTTGTAACACCTTGGCTTTCAAAAAATACACAATCAGAGTGGGAGGTTCTCCGTCTACATGACTCCCTCAATACTTACGCACACATTTTTCTCCACTCTCATAATAGCCAGGACAGCACTGGTACCTCCTGCGGTAGTCTGTTTTCACCGCCTGCCGATATGCAGTCTTGTATGCGATCCTGTGCGTATTAAGAAGGGATGTCCTGTTACCACCCGCACACACGGACTGAGGCGAGTGATCCAGGCCGGTTAAGAGAGAGTCACACACTTGTACTGGTTGCATCTGTAGAGGTTCCCAGCAGGGCAGGGCTCCTCCAACATCTGGGCAAATGGGCGGCTGTATGATTCCTTCACGGAGGTGGTGTAGCTAGGAGGGGAGACGGGGGATACACGCACAGCCACATTTGTACACACATTCAAACACACACAGAAAGAAACAGTCCACTTCTGGTATGTAATGTGCAAGATTTTAACACGCCACCTTCTACAGAGACTGCTGGGTTGCTTTAAGAAGTCTGTATTTGTAGCTGACGTCCATGTGAACTGAAAAATCCTGCACCAGATGATCAAGCCTCAGCTCCATCTTACCTCTCCCACAGGCTGCACACATTGGGATCCCTGGGGTTCAAAAGCCACACAAAGTCAAGGATGGAGCCCAGGAACAGGAGGGTACAGCAGCTCCTCGCGGATATCATCATCCTATGACAGAAAACGGGTCACAGTTGGGTTGCCCCCATTTGGACAGCACCCAGCACTTCCTAAGGTGGGTGGGGGGGGAGGGAGGGGGGTGTTACTCTGAAGGAATCAACAAAATGCGCTTGAGGGGAAAAAAAATCACAACAGCCTTTGTTTAAAAGTCTTTAAAAATGAATATGCAAACCGATTCAATTTTTCTGTTTTGACCAAATTCTCAATTAAATAATATATAACAAGATTTATAGAAATTTGACAGCCTAAATAAATGTGAGTAGACTATTAAGGTGTACTGTAACGTTTGATCCATTTATTTCAGAATGTTCCAAGAATATTTTACCATGTGGAACTTCAGAGGGATGCGAAAGAGAAATTGTCCTGTAAGAAGACGAGCAACACGGCTTCAGTCTAACATATCATCAATCACGTCTATGATTGGCCCTCACGCACTGGTACAGCAGCAGGCTCCTCCCCCATCCACATGTGGCTCACACCCACATCTGGATCCCATCAATGGGTCTGGCCCCCCTCCGGGTGTGATAGTGGAGGGCTTGTGGCAGTTCGCAAGAAACTCCAAACTGAGGCCTTCCCTAAAAGACCCACACTAACAGCCAAAATTTGTCCTTACATGTCTTCTGTGGCTCCATCATCCACCACGGAAAGCAGGCTGCTACCTCCATGGCTTTGCTGTTACCTGACATTGGTTCCTGCTGGCTTATATTTACAGTTTTCTGAAAATCTCATGCCACCTTTGAGCAGCTGATTCATGCTGTTGTGAATCCAGTTTTCAAAATCCGCAAGCATTTGCAAATTCTGTTGTTACATGAGTCTGGGATGAGAATACTGAATATATTGTGATCCCTGGAATACAACATTAAAAATTATGCAGTGTGGCATTAATCAGACAAGAAGTCAAAGTACTTGGAATACAAACCGTTCAGTTTCCAATTCCTTTCTAGAAAGTCCTCTCGCACTGTCTAATTATTCAAGCATTTGTTTGTCTTCCTTACCAAATCACAGGTTCATACTACGCTTAGCAACTTGATCCTCATGTTGTATAGAAGTCATTCAAGATTAGCCTGATAGAGTAAATCAAAAATGGACCCAAACAAAAATTTAAAAGTTAAGGCAAATATCTTTTATTAAGAGAAGCAATTGCCTTACTGGTTTCCATATTTAAGTAAGGCAATTCATTTGAATTAGGTCCCCCCTTCTGCATTACTGCATTACGTCTTGACCACTGCAGTGTTCACGTGCACAGTTAAACCCCACGTGCCTGGTACAAATAAAACTGAGTGGATAAAACCAAAGCTTTGTGCGGATAAGTCAAGTAGCCACTGGACACAAGATATACTATAGTGCAGTTCAAGTGGATTAACCAATCCGGTAGACTATATGTTAGAGTGTTTACATATTTCAGCAGAACGGAACATGATAATAAGGCAAATAAAGCACATAATTTAAACAAAATGGATTTAAATATAATCTGTGGAACAAACAACATGTCAAAACTGTAATTAGTCTTGGACAAACAGACATCTTAATAAGGAGGTTCGTCAAGTAAACAAGGTGGCATCACCCCTTTGGTCAGAGTCTCAGCAATGTGGTACATTCAGACAATGGATATCCACGCGTGTCTACCTCTAAGCATATCCCCGGATTCAGGTTTTATTGCTGCCTCATGGTGTTATTACACAACGCATTAAGTGGCCAAAATGCACACATTAAACTGCTGCACGTTTAAAATACTACACGTTACGATTGTTCTGTCACTGTCGACACCGTATCTGACAGATGTTCCGAGAGACATATTTTCTCACTCTTATAATGGAAAATGTCATCTTCACCTGGACTAAAAGCAGAAGATACGTATAGACTCATCTATAATATGATCAAAGCATTAAGCACTTCAGAGGTATTTCCTGTGGGATTCGTTCAGTCTGTGGTCACATGCAGTAACATGGTGAAGATGTAACACTGAGATATAGTAACATGATATAATGCACCCAAAGGACTGTGCCTCGATAACATACAGATTTTGAGGAGTTTGCAGGTCTGTATATCGGTTCCAGCCTAGAATGAGTGAGTTCCTAACATTAAAATGGATTCCTCCTTATAATTAATCATTCCAAACACACTGCAAGAGCGCTGCTTCACGCGAGGTGCACCACGTCACGTAGGTCTGGGTCTGAGTGGAGTCGACAACAAACGCCCAGCACTGGAGACACACACAGAGGATCTCAGTTGTTTGCAATGAACCAAGCAGACGGCCTCCAGCGAGGTCCTCTTTCATGTGGCTCAGTCAAACAATGAGGAGCGGGGAGTTTCTAGTGAGACTCGCCAGAGCTTTCATCAACAAACCCTGCGTTTGTTTTCATGCTCCGCAAACCACTTTCACATACGCATTTTTGAAGACATCCAAATGAGTCCCATATGTCGCAATAAGCGAAGAAAGCATTTTTTTTTCCAGAAACTCTCCATCTAATAGGGCTAGTTCTGCTGTAAATGACTGGCGTGTCTCTCAGCTTAAGGAGAGGATCAAAACAGTTCTTCCAAGACAATATCAAGGCACTAGAAGACAATAGAAAAATATGAATATAATAAACTTGCTTTTTATTTGAGTTCTAGAAAAAACAAGAAACATATTCAAGCATGATTTTAAAACAATATGAATACATTTCTGACATGAAATTGGCCATAAACATACAAACAACATACTACCTAGAAACATTTAACATAAACTTCATGAAGTTTCCAGGGCAAAATTTCAGCATCCCGAACTGGATAAACATGAGGCATATTTATGCATGTTTCATGTTGCACGTCATCTTCACGGTGGCATGGTAGCCTTACAGGTACTTCAGTTTCTTATGGTTCAAAAGCACGTGGTTCAGGTAAACCAGCATCTCCAAATTACTCAGTGTGTGTGACACCTATTGAATAGTTGGTTGGAAGATGGATGGAGGGTCAAAACCCATTTGCCTGGATTGTGGTGTCCAGAGAATTTTTCGTTCTGCTATCAAATTAAGGTTTGATTGTGTGTCAGACTTAGCACAGACTGTAGCATTGTGCAGAAAAAATAGCTCCTAATTCTTGTTCCTGAGAGAAGTGTTGAAATTAACTGTGATGTGTTGTTTTAGTCACAAGTTCCGACGTGGTTTTTTTCATGCAATAACATGACAACGTGCAGCAGGTGGTAACCTCATACGGAAAACTCAGAAAATCACGCAAGTGGCAAAACGTGTTTTTCTGTCACCAAATTGCAAAGAAGCAGAGAGCATATGCAGTGATGGAAATGGCCCTTTTCATGCTTCCCCTTGCTCCAGCTCTCTCAGTGCTAAACTCCTAATTGAGGTAGAAAAGATTAGTCACTTCTTGGAATGTGGAGACATGAAGCAGAGGAAAAATAAAATCTGTTGATTATGGATTGGTCAAATGAAAATACAGACACACACTTATACATACATCCATCTGGGGGGGACTTTTGAATTGTGCCATATGTAAAAATGAACAAATAAAAATATACAAACTTAAAAAAATAATTTCCCAACATCTATGTTCTCAAGATACTAGAGATATTCTAAGTTTGACTTGATTTGTCATACCTTTTGCAGTGGTTTTAATAGTTTCCTATTAGTAGTTCCTTAGTAGTTAATAGTTCCTTGAAAAGTTAAAGACCAGACAAACCCAGTTTGGCAGAGGTCTCTGTGCACGATCTACATGATGATGAAAATGCTGGTGTTTGTTTGGCCGCAGATGCCAACTGTAGTGTTTTTTTTTTCTTTTTTTACATGAGAAGAAATGTAATTCTTTCGGTATTCCTATTTAGAATACGGCACCTCAACCTCTGAACATATTTTTTTCCTTTCTTTTTAAGAACAAAAATAATGCATCATTTGACTTGGACTATGCTTAGTTTAAGGGAAGAAAAAATCCTAAATTCCAACTGCCAGTCTAGTTTTCAACTTACTGGACAGCTATTTACATTATTTGCTGCTTCTGTATAATATATTGTTAGAGGTAATCCTGTAACTCTTTTCCTGTTGGTCCCATATCTGCAAGATGGTGGTATCAGTAGACCATCTATACCAGCTCTCTGGGTTCCTAAGGACTGACCGGGATTTGGGTGTAGCCATGTTCCTTGTTTTCCTGTTTTGTTAAATTGACTTTACCCTAATTGCCCTTTTTTCTCACCTGGTTGAGTGCTTGTGCCATTTGGTTTTCTGTAATTTGGTTTGAGTGGCCCAGTTTGTTCTGTTAGGTTAAACCTCTTTGAATTGTCTGTGTTGACACCTGCAAAGGGCATTACTAGTCCTGTTTTTAACTCCTACTCTTGATCCTGTTTCTTGGTTCCTGGACTGGTAATACCCTGGTCATATCCATTTGTGTGTCGTGTGCCACCGGTTCTAGTCTTGTCTTGTCTAGTTTATCTTTGAGTTCAATCCCTTGTATTCAGGGCAAGGCCTTGTGTTTATTCCTTTGTTAGTCATTGAACCATGTCCACACTCACACTTACATCTTCCCCATCCTTGCCTCGTGGCCCCACGACCCAACACTGCAGCACCCTGTGACATCTTGGAAGACTTCATGTTTATTGGCTTTTCCAATTTGCAGCTCTGGCTGTTACTATGTGCATGTTCTGGAAACTGACACTTCCAATTAAATTAGACCAAGTGTCTCGAGACGTCGCAACCAAAGCCACAGAACTCGTGTGAAAAATCCTCAAAAAGATTTAGCTACTCTGTGGTGAAATGGAACTCGTAATTTTTTACATTTAGGAATTTGTTTTATGGTTCAGAGGAGGATTCCCAACCGCTGCACTTCTGGTAGTGTTAGAGTGAGAGAAACTGCACTCTAATCAACTTCATATTCAATCACACTCTCTAAGTAAATATACATTTGGAACATTGAAATGCCCAGTACTCAAGCTGGAAATGATGATACTGGAGAACAGCGACAGTTCTAGATCATTTAAGAAGGGGTGCAGGCTGAGGCCAGTTATTATGTTGGTGGGGCACATGTGGGAAAAAAAAGAACTGGCATTGCCGCCAATCAAATTACAAGTTAATAAACCAAAATCATCTGGGAGGGCTATGAGGGGTCCAGAACTATTGATGGGGGGCACTGGCTCCACCAGCCACCCACTAGAACCTCTCCGGCCTGATAACACGAATTCAGACAAACGTCGAGGTTCTACTCGTGCCAACTGGCCTACTTCCATCATTAAACATTTAATAATTAGAGCAGTGGGCAGGTGTTAAGAAACTGTATAACTCAGTGGTGCTCACATGCCTGCATTTGTTTCAGTGAAGCTTTTAATTTGTTAGCGTTGATTAAAAAATCTGTTGGATGAATCTCACGATTCATGATTCAAGTGTCTCACAGTGAGTGATTCTCCTGATTCGTGGTTCAAGTGTCTCACAGTGAGTGATTCTCATGATTCTTGACTCTTACAATGAGTGATTTTCACAATGCACGAATCATGTTTGCTTGCCTCAATATCTTAAAAGTTGCATCCTATACTTATATGTTTTCTCAATCACAACTGCCCACACACACACACACACACAGATATACTGTACACACACACTGAACTCCAATAAAGTCTCCTCTATCTGCATATTTTACAATAACAGCACTGGAAAAGCACTGAAGCAATACAAGAGTTTGATCTGCAGGCAGCCAGTTTATCCTAAGTCAAGAGTCACAGAACAAGCTGTGGACATGGAAAAACTCGGCTCAGTCATGCCAGCAAGCTGACTCTGCCATATGGAGTGAAATCACAGTGCAGGGACAACAACCCCACTCTCCCCCTCTGCCAGTAAGAGGCTCAAACTTTTGCTGATTTTGGCCGCAGCAAGAGTCAGCACACTGTACCGTACTCAGTTTAAACATCATTTTCCCCCTGTGGCCACTAAAATTGCTCTTGAAAAAACGTTACAGTGACATCACTCGGAGAGGGACGCCCAGCTACAAGCTCTTTCTGTTCTTTTTCGAAATACTCCATAACAAGTACCACAAGCGCAGCTTTTCACAATGCTGGTCATTTGATGCTGAACTGGTAGGAGTTATGTCTAAAAAGTCGCTCTTAGGTCAGCTACTGTACACACATGACATGTTATTAGACCAACAGAATCAACATAGTACTACAAGGTAGAAGTATAGAAATTTGTAAGAGAATCATTAAATTCCGATAATGTTTTCTAATTTACTGAATGCTCCTTGGCCCAGAGTGTATGTATGTTCTCTGACAAGACCGGATCAATACGTTATGATTGTGGTCAGTGACACAACGCGGTCATGAACACTCGCTTTGACACACACAGACACATGGCCACTGCACTGTGACTGTCCTGCCTACTAAAGCCTTTAACCCAGACCAGATGCTCAAGTTGTGCAGACATTGTCAAAACCCACTTTATACACACACATATGTAGGAACACTTATGAAACGCGTATTAAAGTGATTTGGATAATAGCATAGAGACAGGTGTGGAGCTACAAAAAGTGAAGTCAAATCCAGCTGAACAGGATGTAGAATTACTTTATAAATGCAAAGCAGTTTGCCCTCACTCAGTGATTACAATTTTCCGGTGTTTTTTACTGTAATATGGCTGTGTGGAACAGTCTTTACCGTCAGCATGTAATGGCAGCGGGCTGAGTACTCATAAGGAGCAGAACTGAGGTTTTCATGCACGGTGGAAGAGTGTTATCCCAATTAATACAAATTAATACAATTGCATCAATAACATTCATAATAATGAGTAACGGCTATATGATGCGATTATAGAATCTAATATTTGTAAGAGCGATATAAAGCTGTCTAACATAACGGATTCTATATTAGCACATTGTCGTTTGGTTTTCATTTAAATCCAGAATAACTTATAAGTGTCCTGAGTATGTGGGTGTGCTAAGAGTGTGTGATGATAGGGTGTGTGCTGAGTGTGTGATGAGAGTGTATGGTGAGAGTGTGTGATGAGAGCGTGTGAAGAGAGTGTGTGCTGTGTGATGAGAGTGTGTGATGAGAGCGTGTGAAGAGAGTGTGTGCTGAGTGTGTGATGAGAGTGCATGGTGAGAGTGTGTGATGAGAGTGTGTGCTGTGTGATGAGAGTGTGTGATGAGAGCGTGTGAAGAGAGTGTGTGCTGAGTGTGTGATGAGAGATTGTGCTAAGAGTGTGTGATGAGAGTGTGTGCTGAGTGTGTGATGAGAGATTGTGTAAGGTCAGAAATGTCACCTTTAACCTCTTAAAAATGCCAGATGCCCTTTTATGTATTCAAAAACCACTGAATGCTTTTGACCCCTGGCTATTCAGCCTCTGTGTCCTCTCTCCTTCCTACCCTCACGAGGGTCTGCATGACACTCTGAATGCATTTACAGATTAGACAATTGGATCTGTAAAAAGGAAACGTATGCAGTGCTATACAAGTACAAAAAACACACTTCAAGCAACTTTTTACTATGTTGTACCTCGCATACAATCACAACAATCATTAGGTTCTTTGAA
>JAACJT020000110.1:12502248-12590994 GCA_009936485.2 Gymnarchus niloticus | reverse complement strand
TCCATCCATCCATCCATCCATCCATCCATCCACCTTCTAACC
Source organism: Gymnarchus niloticus (assembly GCA_009936485.2). Classification (NCBI taxonomy): domain Eukaryota; kingdom Metazoa; phylum Chordata; class Actinopteri; order Osteoglossiformes; family Gymnarchidae; genus Gymnarchus; species Gymnarchus niloticus. The sequence continues at coordinate 12,590,952 of JAACJT020000110.1, read as the reverse complement.
CCTTATCATGTTCGGGGTCCTGCCGGAGCCTACATGTGTAATTATATCTGTCTGTCTATCCACCCATCCTTCCATCCACCTTCTAACCCCTTATCATGTTCGGGGTCCTGCCGGAGCCTACATGTGTAATTATATCTGTCTGTCTATCCATCCATCCTTCCATCCACCTTCTAACCCCTTATCCTGTTCAGGCTCCTGCTGGAGCCTGGAGCCTATCTCAAGCAGCATAAGGCCAGCGGCTGAGGTACACTCCAGACGGGATGCCAGTTGTACTATCACATCTTAACATTATCATTCTGTATTATCAATCATGTATAGGTATTTATTGGTATAAATACCAACAATAAATGCCACGAAAGAGCATACCAGCTATCGTCTCTAATTTTATATTCTTAATTTTCTAATTCTGAGAAAATGGGTGTGAAACCTTGCCATTCAGTGTGAGGATTGCAACAGTGCAACACTAAATGTGTGCCCACCATGTCTCACCAAATTATGTTCATTTAAGGAAGCTGACTCAAGCCAGACGCTGTTACTTAAAAGAACAGGAATGAAGGGGAAACCAGTTTTGCTACCTATTGCACAATTGTAGACATACATGCAGCACAAATTGGCTTCAATGGCTTATATAAGCTTGTGGTAGTAATAGCAATTCTTCTTTTAAAAAGCACTTGGATGCATTAATTATGTCTTCATTTTTATTAATTCATGGGCTTATAATTTGCTTGTGATTCAAAATGAGTATGTGTGTCATAGAATAATGCTGATAATGTTTCTGCAAATTCACAGGCATAGTCAAAACTGACAAATGGATGTGGGGAGAAAGAAAATGAGGCCCAAGCCAACTCCATGCAACCATGGTAACGAGGTTTGGACTGTACACATAAGTCCATCCACCAAAAATGAACTCAAGGCTTGCTCATGAGATCACACTCCTCCAGCTCTCAGGAGTACTGTAAACATGCTTAGGTCTCAGTAGCAGTAAGCTGCAGTGGTGGCTGACAGGTACCATAAATACGGTGAGGATGGGGATCCTGTGAAGTATCTACCGTTAACAGACATTGGCTCTCAATCATTGTAATTATAGTCTCCACACGCATCGTCTAATATCGTTTTTGTACTCAACTCATTGTGTTCCTGTAATTTGCCTAAGACTCACAGATTCAGAGAATACAGATCCAGTTATAGATTCTTAAAAAAGATAGTCTTCCTTTTTTCCCAGGACTGAGATTGCCTTCCAGCTAGCTCCTCGTTAAATTTAACTGATTGCCATAATCATACACTTGGCATATAAAAACGTGCAAGAGATGCATTGGGCGAGAACCTGTGACCGTAGAAAGTAGACTCCTAAAAAAGAACAGCAGTGAAGAGGTCAAGATCTTGTACCTGTCATCCTTTAGAAACTTGAATGATAAAGATTTTTTACTTTTTTTTACTTTTTATGTATCTATCCATCTTCCAATATGGCGGGAGAGGGGGAGGCCACTCAACATTGAGTAAAAGCAAGGGATGGAATAGTGGCCCATCACAGAGAACACTCACACACTAATGGCAGTACAGAAACAGCAGAAGTGCCATTAGATCTGACAGTATGTCCTTTGACCATTGGGGGATGCCAACCTGGACAACTTGGGGAGAACATGTAAACTGCACTCAAAATGCCAGCCCAACAGAAGTGAGATAACTGCTGTACCCAGGAACCACCTTGCTGCCTCACTTTTGATTTAAGGTTTTTAAAAAGCATTCTGTGGTCTCTTAAATATGATATGGTAACCATCATTTATTCAATTTCAACTTAAGTATTGGACCTTTATACAGCAGAAGCCCTCATTAGCTGATACTAAAACAGTCAATGTACCTAGAAATTTGTGACCTTTATCTAAGTTTCTTCTTAAGAGATATCCACAAATTTTCCTTTAAATATGCCAGGATTACTCCAGATATTAATGACGTTACATATCATACATATTAATCTTTTGAGAATTTCTAGGCATCATCTTGACCACTATCAATCATTATACAAGAAAGCATCAGCGGACATACTAGACAGATTTTTATGAGAAATTCATCAGATGAAATCTGAAATCCCAAAAATGTATTCTGAGAGCACTGTCCCAATGGCTTAAACAGATTTTTTTAAGTCAACCAAATATTTCTAAATAGGTTGAGATCATTCTGGGTCACATTCGGTTTTCACTTGAAAGGTTACAGAAGCAAAGGTTTTTAAAATGGTTTAGTGCAGACTGTGTTTTGTCTTTGACAAGTTTTTAGCTTTTAGTCATAATGGCTTCCTGCACCCCTATAATATTCATGAATTACAGTATTAACAGATACAGCAACAGGGTGCTGATTTTATTGGCACCTCCAGTTCATTTGGAAGAACCTCTGCCATCCAGCCTCACTTCTCCTTGTTGCATTTATTTCAGTACAGTGTATGACACCATTGATGCTCTACAGTCATCAATAGTTATAAGAGGTTGTACGAGGGTGGACTTCACTCACTGCCCCTGCTGCAAACAAAACATTGACTGCTCACAACCCTTTTGAGGATTCACACTAAAATACATTATTTTCATCACAGATCGCATAGTTTGTAATACATAACAATTAAACTGTGTCAGAATGACAATGTATTCAAAGTTAAACTCTAGGCTCACGAGATATAGCTATATAGAGTTCCCTGTGTTCCGCAATAGGCACAGTGGACGCACAATAACAGTTTACTGCATTTTTCTGTATATCGTGAATATCATTATGAATTTGTATTTGTAACGATTATCAAATTGAAAATTTCCAGATTTGTTCAATAACTCAGAGGAATTGACCTGTGAGTTAAATCTGAAATTAAAATTCATTCATAAAGCTACAGATAACAAGACCTGGCTTCGTCAAATCCAGTAAAAATCCAAAATGTTAAATTAAATGCATGTCCCACAGAAAAACTGTTTCTTTCATGTCAATAATTCCTAAATACTCTTTATTTTTTCTACATTATCACTGCCTAATCGTCAGCAATTATTTATAGACGAAAAACGTGTTTATTTCGTAAAACAAGATTTTTTTGTTTTGTTTTGTTTTTTTTCAAGATCTTTTGACAAACTCTGCCATAATCATTTCATCATTTTTCTAGCTATTTAAAGCTTCAGCTAAAAGTAAGGTTAGGAGGATACAGCTGTTATAGACACAGTATACTCCTGTCAATTTAAGTAAGCTTATTGTGATCAGTCAGCTTTCATGTTTCTTGCTTTAACCGCAACCGCTGAGAAAACAAATGCAGTATTGTAATAATTTGGGAGGAGATACAAAATAATGCAAATATTATCTCTTACCTCGCATCAGAGCATTTGCTGAGGTCCCACTGGGAGCAAGATCTTCGGATTCTGAAGTTGCCGAAAATAAGCCTTAGTATTAATATAATTCCGAAAAACACGGACGTCTCAAATGTGAGTGAGTGGAAATCTGTCGAAGTGAATGCGATAATGAGTTCAGTGATAATTAGGAAAACGCCACAGTTTTCAAAGAGAAAGTGATGCGGACATCGATGACAAGCTGAGCAGAGAGAGTGACAGGGATTTAAAAAGAGTATACATACAGTATCTGATTCAGCTCAGCCGTGAGCGAAGGAGGAAAAGACCAGGGAGTGTTTGAACAGCAGCAGACCAGGGTAATGCACAGAATTAACGGTTATCACCATCCCTACCCGCAGTCCCCTAAACCCAGTCTGTCTACCAGCCCTTAGCATTTCAGTGTGGCATTTGCTAATGATGTCTGCAGTACTTTTAAACGCTTTTAAAAATTGCATACACAGTCACGGAAATCGATAGATATTCGACAAAAAAAAAAAAAGGTAAATTGTGAGGCATTTCGAGTGGAGTATACGGGGAAAAAATCTAGATATAATTTTTAAAAAGAAAAACAAATTTTAGGTTTATATGTGTGCCACATTTCTTAAACTCACTCTTTTTCGTTACAGAGCGCGTTTCAAAGGGACGAACCTTATAAGGGGGTTTGAGCATGTGTCAGGATATTAAATGTGACTGATGCTGCATATTTTGAGATCACAATAGTATCTCTTCAAAATGTACGTGGTAGGGGGAAATATACGTTGGGGGGGGGGGGTTTGAATGAATGGGTTTCCTGAAAAACAACAGGCTTGCCCTGATAAGAGGTGCTGTGTGTCTTTCCTGCCAGAATGAGTTATCATGACTTATGACATTTATATTTAACTGATTAAATGAGTTAATAATGGATTGACATGGATTATTTCTTAAATATAATAATAAATAAATAGATAAAATAAATATCAGTTGTAGGTGCACCATATTGTAAAGAGTGAAATAAATAAAATTAGAAAGCTGTAGTATTTTCATAGTATAGTCCTATACATATGACTGTTTAGAAAATGCACATAAGATTCCCGTTATAAACTTTACCACTTGATTTGTTTACAAAACACTTTTTTCTTCTCAACTTTTTCTTCAAACCTATTTAAGCACAAATGTTTTTCAGAGAACAAGCACTATATTGTTACCAGAGAACATAATCAGAATCACTCTTGCTGGTTTTGCAAATTATAAGTACTTTAACCAGTGGGTTTTATTAAAATGTTTTCTGAGTAAACAATGCCGTAAAACCATTTTGTTTTATCCTCCAGTACGGAAGGTGGCAGTATCGGTCTTAGTGATCAATTTTACGGTTTAGATTCAATTCCCAGAAGAAAAAAATATAAGAATACGACTTCTGATAGGCTAAATGTTAAGAAATGGGTGTGGTCATTTTCTGTCATGGCAGCTTGCATGTTCGTAGCGTGGTTTGTGTGAAGTTTGCTTGGCTGTTATTTATTTTAAGCGTATTATCTTAATATGGAATGTAGTATGAGAAAACTTTTTCTTGTTCTATCTTACAGCACAAGAAAAATGTGTGCTATGCATGGACGTAAGCTTGTTAAATAGTTTGACAGCCAATTGATTTCAACAGTGATCCATTTTTATTAATTTAGCAGGAACGAGGGCTGCATGTAAATACAGTTGTTTTGCTAACGTACTTCATATTTAATTACTACCGTGATCGTGAAGGATGGCAAATGCTGTAACAGAAAAGACTCGAGGTCTCAAGTTCGCGGAACAACAGCTTCTTCGTCATGGCTGGGAGCGAGGTAACCTAAACGTCTTAACAAACATAACTTTTAGCTCTCTTTTACTCGTATTACTACTTGTACTGATACTGTAACGTTTAGGAAAAGGACTTGGCAAAGAGGAGAACGGAATTACGGAGGCTATTAAAGTCAAAATTAAGAGTGATAAAGGAGGGGTAAGTTATTTCGCTTTACTGTCATATCAGTTTACAGTAGTTTCTGATGGGTATAAATGTAAACTCTGTTTAATTATTTAATCGTTGCTGGTCATTGCTCTGTGTCGTTGTAGGGAATCCACATTATCAATCACAAGTTAATACATTTTTCCACGACCGTGCATAGGCCACTCCTGTGTCATACAGTGACAATGCAGTGTTGATGTCACTGACTTATTTTTTATAGCACAGTCTCCCGTACCTGTATGAACGTTAACTCACATGTCAACACCACATTCACTCTTAGAATTTGCTAAAGAAATGGCCTGAATACAGCAGTGCTGCCTTCGTTGTGGTAATGAGTTTAACCCAGCTTATATTCTGCAGATGGGCCATAAACAAGGGGAGCAGTTCACTTTCCACTGGTGGGACCATGTTTTCAATAATGCCTCTGCTAGTCTGGAAGTGGAGTCTGGTGAGGTTAGTGTTGCCAAGCTCAAGTGTGGGTTGCACACAGCATTGACCAAGAAGCTATGCTGGACACATTATATCATCTGCTGATGCTACAACAGCTGACATTCATGCAGCATCTCTCCTGGCTGGAACAGGATGGTGTCAAGGTGAAGAAGGTGGCAGGAAAGGAGGAAGCTGAGGGGGTGATCTCTAACAGGAAGCCATGCAAAGCAGCACTGTCCAAGACCAAGCTCTATGGGCGCTTTGTTAAGGTAAACCAGGAGCAGATTTTCATTTGTAGGTTTGACTGAGAATGATAATTCTATAATTGTAGGGTTACTTTAAAACACCAGCGTCGTTCACCTTCCATAATCCAGTACAAAGTGTCAGTGAGCCAGGGACTTATTCCAGAAGGCACTGGACGCCAGGCAGAGGAATGCCTTGGATGGGATGCCAGTCTGGACAGAATATTTATAATATTTTATAATGTTAACTGGTGTGGTTCCCACTCTGACTACACTCCGGAAATCTTCTCTGTAAGCACACCAGGCCCCTTTATATTGTCTGCTGTAATTCATGAGATGAAAGGCCTACATACTTGTACACAGTACTGTACTGGCAAGGGAGAGAAATGACACACCCAGGGCCAGGCCAAGATCTCCAGCTGGGAGTACTTTGAATATCCTGGCAGAACTGCTTTGGTCGACTCCCAAATAGTGGGATGTTCCAAGTGACTTGGAAGCTGACCACTGTCATTGTCATTGTCCACCTGCAGACTGCAACACTTATGTCAGGAAAGGAACATCTTGAGAAGAATGTCTCTAGTTTGGAAGATGGTAGCAGCTCAGATGATGAGGACCAGAGGCTGGACCTCTCCACTACCTCCAAGTAAATATTGCAGCCTTACATAGGACTTCATTGGTACTTCCAGTGACTTAGTTAACAAAACTCCATGTTTTTTTTCCCCACTATGAACAGGTTATCAGATGAAGATCTCATGAAAGCCTGTGGAGGTCGTACTGCTCACAAGTAAGTCAACTGTGCTTGGCTGAAAATCAGTTGTGAATGGGAATTTTAAGTCTGCCTGTTTTGGGAACTTTGTCTATATGTCTGGTTTTAGTTTGAGGAGCAATCCTCAGCAGCTGTATGATGCTGATCATACTCTGTCTGACCTGCATATGAAAGTACGATTGAGTTAGAATAAGCCTTTTTGGCCTTAAAACCCCTAATTTTTTGTTCCCAGAGGAGCAAGACATGGTCTTACAATGAGTGCCAAGCTAGCTAGACTGGAACAACAGGAGAAGGAGTTTCTGGCAAAGTATGGCAGAAACAGCAATGCGGTGGACTCCTTCAGCAGAACCACGGCCTGCTGTGCCACCCCATGCTCAAAGCGGGAAGAGGAGGCAGAGACGACGGAAGGGAAAGTAGAAAAGGCTAAGAAAAGGAAGAAACGCTTGAAGGAGAACCTTGAGGAAGCAGTGGCTGAGAATGGAAACGACACGGCGATGCAGCAGAATAAAAGACAACACTCAAAGGAACGGTGTGAAGGGGAAGCTGAGATTGGGTGTGTCCCTCCGCGAAAGAAGCACGGTTCAGATAAGGCAACGCTGATGCGTAATGGAGATGTTGACGATTCTCTGAATGGAGTAACGCTCTACAAAAAAAAAGACTGCAAAGGTCAAGTGAAGGAGGATGTTGTCATAGAAGAGAATGAGTGCCCTGAGAACATGGAAGACAGTTTAGCTGGAATGGAGGAAAGCCTCTTGGCTGAAGAAGCTGCTGTTGAAGGGGATTCGGTTTGCCAGATTAAAAAGAAGAAGAAGAAGAAGAAAAAAATTACTAGTGATTTTACTGAGCAGATGGAAGATGAGGAGAAAGTGGAAGAACAGAGGCCTTTGAAAATGACTAAGGACAAGGGGATGGTCGAAGATGAACTGCAGGATGAAGGCACAAGTGTGAAAAGATCAAAGAAAAAGAAAGTAAAAGAAGTAGGACACTGATGGGGATCAGGAAGGGTAGATGAAAGTCAATTTAGAGATCCGAGTACCCTCAACAGATATGTGTTCTCATGTGTCCAAAGCCAATCTGCTGTCACGTGTCACATCGTATGCTGGTTTCTAAAGTCAAATCCCGATGTCCAGCAGCTCATCGCATTCACTTAACAAAACATGGCTACGTTTGATTGTAGGAAGACTGACCGGGGAGATCTACTGTTCACCGAGGCTTTAGGGGGCCCAGCCTCGCTGCTGCCGATGGCCTACGAGCTCTTTTTAATAAAATGTGGGTTAAGGAAAAGGGACACTTTTTAGATGGTCATGATGATTACTGAGGATCGTGATGCAGAAGCTAGCAAGTGTTCAGCCTGGTGTCAGTCTGAACGGCCTCAAGTCCATGCCAGTAGTTTTCAGTGAATATTGTGTATACAGTTTTATTAACGTTGCTGCATCTTTGAACACCTGAAGGCAGCAGCACTGATTCCATTTTGTAAAATTCAGATGTGACAGAGACCTTATCAGACCTCTAATGAACCATATGCTGGATAAAGCAATCGAGAATTTGTACAACCGATTTGCTGCTGTAATGAAATTGATCAGAATTTGTTTTTAAACTAAATGAAATAAATTGGTTCTGAAATAAAGCCTGTTGTTAAAAATTCAGGATGCATGCTTTATAAAGCTTTATTATTGTTCTTTTGCTTTTTAACTGCAGTTTTAGCTTCTATAATGAAATTTTCTGAAGGTGGAAGGCTGAACTGTGCCTCAAACAGGATATATGACTCCTGCTTCAAAGGCTTTCATCCATCAGAATATCAGAGCTACTTTCTCACAGATCCAGCGGTTCAACATGCTGCACGGAACAGCATTCCAGCTGTTTAGGTTATTATCGTAGGTGTTTGTTAAAACACATTTCCCATTCTGACTCTCCATTTTGCTGTTAGCCCAGAACCTGAAATGGGAAGAAAGCTTTCAGGTTCAAATTCAAAACAAGTGTAATTATGTCTCTGGATGTTTACAATTTGAAACTTTCTCAAACATCTGGTATCTGGCAGGAGTACAAATTTACAGTTTACAAATCTGTTTTTCTGTCAAGTATGAATTAAATATAATTGCCTAAAGTAGTATTTGGTACCGATTTTTAGGTTGGTATAGCACTTTTGGGTGAACTAAATGAAGGCCACCATTTCCATTGTTGCGGTTCAGGCTCTCACCCTTTGGTCAGTGCAGTGCCATTCAGCCAGATCCAGACATTTGTGTCACGGTTCAGTCCGATCCAGTAACCGTGCCATTTGTCAAAGTATGCTACTGCAAGTTTCTGGATGAACTTCTAAATGGAGAGAGTGACATTAATCAGGCCCACATTAGGGCAGGTACAGATCCAGCGATCAACTTTCAAAAACAGTAGCAGCAATGGTTAACTAGAACTCCAATTAATAATAAAAAAAAGACTCCTTTGGGAATTGATTTAGTAGACATATCTGTGTATGGGCAGAAATAGACTGATAAAACATTCCATGTTGGTTGACTCAGATGCATGTCTTTGTAGGTAGCTACACAATAGGGAATGATTTCTGAGATGTATTTATATCTTACAGTGCTATTTACATTTAGCTATTACTCATTAAATGAATGTGGTTCTGCCCCTTTAACTATTTTACCTGTTCCTCCTCATTTTGTATCATCACCAGATCAGCCCCCTGTCTGAGGCACTCATACCGACTGTTATACCAGGTCTTCCACCCATCATCACTAAGGTATGGGGAGTAGCACTTTGAATTGTGCTGCTGCCAGCCGTTTGGGCAGGGTGAGCATGTTCTTTCTGCTCAGAAGAAATCAAAAGCAATCACTCATATTAATAGCTTTCTGGGCACCTGTCCGTCAATTTTACACGACCACTTATCCAGGACAAGGTGGCAGCAAGTTTGTCTCAGGGAATGCGGGACGCGAGGCAGGGGACACGCTGGTCAGAAATGCAGCTTATGGCAGGGCACGTGTTCATGACCTACAGACAATTTGGAGACTCCAGTTTTTGGGGGAAATCAAAGTTCCCAGAGGATGTTCCACAAATGCAAGGAGAACATGCAAACTCAACACACATAGCAGAAAGCACAAACTTAAAAAATAAACTCACAACCCAGAAGGTACTGGGTCACAGGATAACACAACACATTGGGGAAAAACCCAACATGAGGAAATATCGAATATACACATCAGAAAATGAAATGGCAGGACTCACCGTTTGTACTTGAATTTGTGATAGGACAATATTGGTCCACAGAGAAATTTTTGATCTGGAAAATCCCAAGAAGCAAAGCTCTATCTATTTCAAGCTCTGCGATGTCTCTCTCCAAGGACTGCTTCTGAGCAGTTAGAGTGTTATTAAGATCTCGTAACTCCTGCTTGGCATTTATAAGGGCTTTGTCGTATTTTTCGATCTGCCCTGTGATACTCAGGGATTGGGAATCTGTCAAAAGAGACACAATGTTTTGAGGCGTGCGAACTGAAACAGACTTAGACTTGACATGGAGAACCAGTGGAGTTAATCCATTATTACAATCCATTCAAATCTGACTCAGTATGACAAGTGATGGATGCCGTACTTACAGGAGACCGCAAGAGCGGTGATACCAGCCAGTAAGAATCCACAGATGAGGCTTAGAACTAGTGTACTCCACTTGTAGAACTGATAATTTCCCACAGTTTTCTCTGGAGACGTTGAGGGCCGTGTTTCCTGACCTACTGGTCTGGTATCTTAGTGCGAGAAAGCATGACAATCACACACTGGAAAGCATTTGAACTAAGAGTAAAGAAAAAAAAAACACTGTAATGTGTTTTGCTAGACACTGAGAATATCCCATATAATGCTATACTGGTAGACAGTTAAATGAAGTGATAATTCCAAAACTCAGCAATGACATCCTTTTATAGAGAGGATAGATTTTTCAGTCTGAGGACATTATTTAGAAAGATCTGCAGGGTGATAGTGTGGTATTTTTCTTGTATTAATGATTTATAAATGTAGCTTTTAATTTTCACTACAAACAGTACAAGCTTCCCTGGATAAAAGTTATTCTTTTAATAGAGTTGGACATCATTTGTTTGAATTTTGCATTCTTTGGTACCTTCAGTTCAGCTTACCACTTGGTCGAGATTGAATACATTCTGCTTCCTTCACATTTGCATATATGATTTCTTCATTAATTTTTACTAATAAACAGAACAACATAACATTAAAGGTATTTCTGTATGGTAACACTGACAATACATATGCAGTAAAGTGAGCCTATTACACAAACGTTACATTAAAAAATTTCAAAGACCAGCAATTTCCCCAGTGTAAACGTCATTGCTTGCATAATAAAAGAACACTGGACATTTTCCAACAGAAAGAATCTAAATGACAGGCAGAGCAGAGAAAGGGAAAATTCTTGAGAGAGACAGATGATGCTGGGCTCACCTTCACCTGAGAAGTTTTGTGGGGTTGTGAAGACTACAGTGGAATAGCAGAGCTCTTCAGACATCCCTGAAAAATCATTTACTGACCCTCACTCAAAATGACACACTCACACTGGTACCAAACTGCAGGTAACAGTCAGAAAAAAAAATTCAAACTTAAAGGGGAAGTTTTCCAGTGAACTTCCTAGTACTGTAACTGACAGGCTATTTCCAAATGCCGACAGTTCCACTTTGCGTACAAGAAGGCAAAAATGGTGAATGTCTGAATAAAGGCAGGCTGAAAGGAACCATTCAGCTGTTCAGTGCAAGATATGACCTCCTGAAAGTCACATGGGGAAATGAACGTACTGGAAATGAGACACAATAAACATTTCCCTTAAATAAAAATTACCAAAGACCATAATAGTTAAACGTTTGTGAATTAATGATGTCGAGGTATTTTGTAATTGCTGATTTCGTGAGACAAGAATCCTCATGGTATTTATTGCTTTACAACAAAGTCAACCAAAACACATACATTTTCACGATAAAATGAAATTTCAATGCAGTATTAAAACAACAAACCCTCTCTTGTCTTTTAACATCACTAAAAAACAAAAAAAAACAATATTAGCAATTTAAGTAATTCAAATCAGCCATATGAACATAAATGCCATAACAATAAGATCAAACATTAAATATTATCCATTTAAATAAATAAACATTCAGAAAATAAAAATCGGCGCGTTCTCATAAAACCCAGAAAACACTGCCCAGGTTTAAAATCCATTAAAAGGGACGTAACCCAGCCGCCTGTCGTGTGAGGGGCTCGGCTAATAAAAAATAAAAAATTCAAAGTGCAATTCAAATATTACCGAGCGCACTATTCCAAAAGAATGGAATGGTGTTGTACTCGTTTTATATTTCAGGAATCTGTCTGACGTAATAAGACTGGATTTCGGTTCCACGCCTGGCTCCACGAGCGTGAAGTTGACATGTCTCGCGGTTGTTAGGCTCCTTCCTGTAGTCCGGAGATGTGTATTTCTAAGGCAAAGTGACATTTGTAAAAACTGGCAACAGTATAATTGTGTGAGTACATGCCCTGTGCTGGACAGGCTTCCTCTACGGGGTGTTCACCCCGAGTTTGATTTACCTGTGACTAACATTCAAAACAAACGTCCATATTCAAACAAAAATTGCGATTTCTATGATTATCTGCCTTTCGCCATCACATTTAAGCACACTGTGCTGCCCAGGAAAAATCCCATTCAGTGACGCAAGTATAAATGTGTAACGAAAATAAAGTTAATCGTTTTAAGCAGTCAAAAGGATTCTAATAAATTAACTCGAAATCAGGTCAACGTGATTCACAGCATGGGGCATGTTGCCTTTCCTTCTGCATTCATAGATATAGATGAAACAGATTATAGTGCCAGAAAACAGTGTTTTCACAGTCGGCCATGGTGTTAGTGAAGCATGGTTTAAAGTATGAAGGATTTTTATCTTTGATACAATTAGCTGACTATTTTTCTTTGGCGGGGGCGTCAGAGAGAAAGTACTGCAATATTTCCAAACATTCGCAAGAGGGAGCAGTGCAGGCAAGGTTAGGAACGTTCAGCAAACATATTGCTGCTGCTCACAAAAAAAGGTCGCATAATTAAAGTTATATGCTTCTTTACTGGTCAAAACAAGGCGTATCTATAGTGAGGACCTTACTGAGTCATAACAGCCGTCTGTGAGAAGGCAAAAGGCAGAAGGCAGTGCTTGAACGGCATACGTTCTGTTAAGGGCGATTTCTTGCTCAAATTGCGACATCTGCTGTCCACTAGGTGGCGCGCGAGTGAAAAAGAGTAGGCACCCAAGGGATCCTGGAGCGCAGTGAGTGAAAAGAGGCAGGTGGCTGAGAGCACGTGCTTTGGAACACTCGTGTTCTAGCTTTCACTCCCGCATGGGTGAGGCGTGTCGAGATTTTAACTGGCCGGTCGAATTTATACAGTATAAGTTAAGAAAAAATATTTAAAAAAAAAAAAAAAACTATTTCCGTTCTCAAAGCAGATTACATTTATTTTAAATTCTTTAATTCATTTTGCATGCTAGTATTTGATATTGGAGTGTTGAATATTTTTGAGCAATATTAATACGTCATTTTAATTTCTGGCAAACAGATAAAGTCTTTAAATTGTTTTTTAATATTCTTGGCTTTACAAAATAATGGTAAAATACTAATATTATAATTAAGCAATGCATTGTTTTCATAGTCTACTTAATTCATTTTCAACTTAACATCTTCCTGTAAAATATTTTTAATTACTGCAAATATTATTAACGAACATTCCAACATAAAATAGGAAAAATGTCATAATTATCAGAGACTGGCTGAATAGGTAACACTGTCATCTCACACCTCCAGGGATGCATGTTCTCCCGGTGTGGTGTGGTTTTCCTTGAGGTACTCTGGTTTCCTCTAGCAGCTTGACTGACCAGTGTCCCTAGATTAGTTTGTGAATGTGTGTGTGCCGGGGTGTACCTTTGCCTTTTGCCTTATGACTCCAGACATCCTGTAACCCTGACTAGGGTAAGTGGTTAGACGGTGGATGGATCGATATATTGGAGACCTCCTAGTATTAATAGTCATAAAGATAAAGTCATAGAAAAAATGGCTGCATCATAACTGCAAAGAATTCCAGCATGGATAGGGTTAATCCCAAACTCACTCGCGTGCTCCTCCTCTGTACATCCTTTCCCTCCCCTCCCCTGCCAGTCCTTTATTTCTTGTACCCTCCCCCTCTTCATCAAAGTATGAAAGGAGTGTCTGCTTCGCTACCATTTGTACAACAAGGGGCACTGAGGCTTAGACCAGAAGCTGACAGTGAAACTGTGACTAGAAGGGAGAGCAGGGGAGAGTGACTAAAACAGAGGGAATCACAAGCTTATCAGACAGTCTGCTTCCCTGAGAAGAGAATTATACCTGTTCCTTTCAAAGCATGGAGGTCCCCAACATCCCACAGGTCCGTGGCTACATGGGAACTGAGAAGAACCAGATGTTGGAGCTCAACAAGCGTTTGGAGTCATATCTGAGCAGGGTGAAGTTCCTTGAGGAGGAGAACAAGCTGTTACATGGAGAAGCTGAGGCTCTGAGGCAAGGCAGGAACCAGCAGGCCCAACGAAGGCAGCTGGAGGCTGAGCTGAGGAAGACCAGGGAGGAAGTGGAGGCAGCCTGGAGGAAGAAGGACATGGTGGAGCTTGAGGTAAGCAACCTCAATGAGGAGCTGCAGATGCTTGAGCTTCAGAGGCAGAAGGTGGCAGCTACCCGGGCGGAGGCCAAGAAGACGCTGGATGAAAGCAAAAAAGAACTGGAAGAGGAACATAGAGCCCAGATATGGCTACGGGAGAAGCTGATTCAACTGGAGAAGGAGCTGCAGTTCTCTATGGAGGTCCACCAAGAAGATGTCTCACTCTTGAAAACCAAGCAAATCCATACCCAGTATGTCACAGTTAATGGTCATGTTCAACTACAGCTATATGGCCTGGAAGACCTAGGGCAAGAGCTTTCTCAGAGGGCTTCCTGGGCATGGCAGCAAGCAGTAGACTCATACCAGAACCAGCTTCAGCGTCTGGAAGACTGTCTCACTCATGTGAAGTCTCAGATGGCCCAGGTGAACCAAGAGAAGAAAGAGAGCTTTCTGAGGGCCCAGTGTCTAGCCAATGAACTGGAGGCGGCCCGGGACAGGAAAGCTCTCCTTGAAAAGAGTGTCGCTCAACAGAAGAACAGGCAGTACAAAGAACTCCAGCAGCTGCAGGTGAGAAAATTGCCAGTACCAGTTTGACTTCTCTAGTGATTTGCAAAGTGCTGTAAAAATTAATTAGAAATTATGAAGCTTTCCACAATATCTCTTTGCCAAAAATATCCACAGAAAATAACTTTTTCATGGGAAAAAAAGACTCCAATGGTGTGATTTATAAAAAGTGACAAGTTTTATAAAAGCAGCTGTTTCTTACATGTTCCGAACATAGTCAGCACTAATTTTGAGACTAAGAGGGAACCATTAGCATTTTTGTCACTGTAACTGTAATTTAATGTGATTATGTAGAACTCTCTTCCTGCCAGAAACACAGGACTCTGCAAAATGATTCCTTTAGATTTCCATTAGACTGGAGCGTATGGGGAAGGCTCAGCACTGTAAAACATAAAGAAGAGGGGAGTTCCACAATTCCAGTTTAAGAAACTGCAGTCGACACTAACGTTGAAAACACTATAAATGCAACTGGGTTCATATTTGTGTATGAGAGCATATTCATGTCACTCTCTAAAAAAAGCAATGATTGTGCTCCTTATAACAAGTTTTGGAAATAAATAATAGCAGGATTTCCTGTCAGTCCTCTCATTAAAGTATTTTGTTAGCTGTAAGAGTAACGACAACGCGTCGGAAACCGGACGTCTTCCTCTGTGACAAACCCTGTAAGAACAAACATCTGTGAAATGTGCATTAGAATTGCAGCACAACAGGTACAAATGGGCTGTGGGTATTTGCCACTTTGTACCGTCCCATTTTAACACCGGAATATGCCGAGCATTTGACATAGTATAAATGTAAATTAGAAATGAACATTCTTAATTTAAATGCATACACTTTCCAAATAATGACAACAATAACAGTACGTAAAGCAGCAACCTGTGCTGAATGGATTTCCATCATTCCACCAATAGCTGTTAAGAGGCTTTAGTGGGAGGGGCTAATCCCCTCCGTGCTGTATGCTACAATAAACTAAGTTCCACATTACGTCATGGACAAGCCTATGCATTGTGTATCCTCTCAATGACCAGTCGACGGTTGAAGCATTGTAAGTTTGTATGATGCCCGTTTAGTTCTGGTCTGCGGGATATGAGGAAGAGAGGTTCATTTTAATTGCTAATGATCCTATTCAGTTCTGCTTCCCAGAGCTGAATTTTAAGGTCCAGGCATGAGCTGCAACATGCCAAAACACCCAAAGACTCACTAATGTATTAAATTAGTCAACAAGAAATAGTAAAGTATATAAACTTAAAAGCAATGCCTAAAATGTAAAACATATACTGCTGTGACATCACCATAGCAGACTGGACAATTATGTGTCTTCTGATTGGCCGTCCTTCCATTTGTATCATGTTCCATTTACTCTTTATGTTACCCAGGCCCATCTGGAGTCCCTGGAGAGGGAGAGAGTAGAGCTGAGTGACCAGATTGCTGTTATCCTGAAGGACAGGCACAACCTGCTGCAAATTAAGATGTCTCTGGGACTAGAGGTTGCCACATACAGGTACCATTCTGCTACTTTTCTCAAAAGGAGTCAAACTATAAACACACAGAGTTTTCCAGTTACAATTTCTAATGCCCTCTAAAGGTTATGACCTGGACCAGGTCCTTTAAAAGCAGATCTGGTATCATGCAACATCATTTCTGCAAGCCACAAAGATGTTCCCCTCTCCTTTGCAAGAGTATTGACTAATACATCAGCTGTGACAAAACAACCCCGTGGTCTTATAAAGGGGGATGGTCAGATGTAGAATTACACAAAATTGATCTTTCCCTAAACATATCCCTTTTACTGAAAAAGAGCTGGATGTATAAATCCTGACTGAGATAATATAAAAAACCTCACCTGATTGTAACATAAACGATATTAAGTATTTACTCAGAGAATTCCACCAAATTTGGGATTTAGTAGAAGTAGCACTCTAGCTGAGCAGGGCCCACACTTGTGGTCAGAGTGTGATCAGAGCACACTAGTTGAGTAGAGCCCACATTTGTGGTCAGAATGTAGTCATAGCCCATTAGCTGAGCAGGGCCCACATTTGTGGTCAGAGTGTGGTCATAGCCTGTTCATTAGCACTGCTTGGCCAGCCACAAGCTGCTCCATCTGCCTACATCGGTATGTCTGTGTGGTCAGCTGCCTCTGGAGTCCTGCCTCTCAGACTCGGCCGGCACTGGGATAAAGGCAGCGATGGACCCAGATGGCCTGAGTATGAACAAAGCTTTCAGGCCATTATCATATTAATGCATACCAGGCTGCTCTTCCAGTTCAACAAAGGGCTGACCCCCATCCCCCATTCCCCATCAGTCCTCCACCTCCCCCGCCCAAATCCCCATCCTACTGAGAGACTAGAATTTAAAGACAAAATACAGACCCAACTAATCCTGTTTAGTGCTTACGCTGTCACAACCAACCATTGTTAGGGTAGGAAGGGTCTAAGGAGAAAACATTCCCATCTGAACATGTATAGCACAGGTTTACATCAAACCATGCACCATTCAGATTTATATCTCATAGCATGTGTCACATGTGACTGATTTTCTCGGGGAACACCAAATGCCTGCCTTTCACATCTTAATAATTGCTGTAATCTCCATCTGTATCTCTCTTGGTTTTCAGAGCTTTGTTAGACAGTGAGAGTTTGAGGCCCCATGTGCCTTCCACAGGTTACTGCCAGAGTACCAGCACTTTTGGTATGTATATGGTTCCCACAAACACAGCTTTCATCATACCATGTCGGATGACTATGACCATTATGCACACACTATTGATGCGACACTGAGATATGCGTCTCTGATCTGTTGTGGTTGGACCTTGGGCTATGTTTTGTGTGTAATTCCAACCATGTGGAAGGAATTCATGATCAATATCTATCCATTAGTGTTTCAGGTCAAATGACAAAAAGATGTATCATGAGAGGAGTTTAGGGATTCAATGGATTTTTTAGCATCTTGTTCAATATCTGTTTGACACATGTTCCTTTATTTTGCACATCAGTGATTATATGTTTTTTTTTGGTTTTTTTTTAATTCACAGACATCATTCACAAAGGCAGGCTACTGTTTTTAATATTCCTGTATTTTGTTGTATAATTGTTTCAATTTCTGTACCTATAAACAATCAACAAGATACAATAACACATTTTTTTCATTCCTGTGTCATTCATAGATGAACCACTAATACCTCAAACAATGAAGCAAGGTCTTATACCCAATATTTCAGCAAAGCTTGGGACGAGGTCTGATATGGCTACATCAACTTTGGCCATGACAACCCTTCAAACCCCTCAAGAAAAATTCATCGGATTTGAAATGACCAGTAAGGAACAAGATGGATGGTGTGTAGAGTCACCTGGCTCTCCAGCCTGTTCAAATGTTCACCGTGAAACAGAGGTCAATGACAGAAGTTTACATGAAGACTTCAGAGCAAACGAGGCTGAAGAGGAGGTGGATGGTGCTGATACTCACTCTAAGCAAATATCACCAGAATTAAGAACCGTTGTCACAAGTTTAGATACATCCTTCACTGAGAAGTCTGCTATCATGGAGGAGGAATTTAATTTACAGACTGCTGAACTTGAAAAAAATCAAGACCAGGCAAAGAAGCAATCCATCATGGAAGAAAAGATGGTTCCAGATTCAAAAAATACAGATGATTTGATAGTGCCATCAGAACTGACCACTGACATTGAGGAGCTCCTTAGCTCTGAAGAAATACTTGATGTTTCCGAAAAAGGAAATACAGATACTTGGAAGGCTGATCAGCTGAAAGGCAATTTTAGCGACATACCTGTAGAAGAGATCTCTGAAATTCCTGAAAACCACCTTTCAGCTAAAGTTGTACATGAACCATTGCTTATTCAGAGTGAAAAACAAATAGTATCAGAGGAAGCTGATCAAATGGAAAACATACCATCAGGATCAGAAACAGAACCAACACCAGAACCAGAATTAAAACTTGACAACAGCCCTAATGAAGCAGATTCCTTTGGCTGTGAATCTTTAAGTGATCACTCCCGCTCTGATGAGGTCATCATGGATGACAAAACTATAGCTGAATCTCACTTACCCATGACAGAAGTCAAGGTATCTGCATTTTCAGACGAGACATCTTTCAGTCATAACCAAACAAAAGCAAAAGAAGAAAGTGATAGCAGTATGGGAAGTACAGTAAATGGGCAAAATGAATCAAACTTGACTGACAAAGCCGAATCAGAAAATCTGCATGTGGATGAATTGATACCAGACAAAAACATAAGTGATGAATGGAATGAATGTGAGTTAAAATCAAAGAAAGAAGATACAGGAGAAGAGATATGTAATAATGAAGAGACAGAACAGAAAGAAGTTGATAAAGTGATGGAATTAGAGGAGCAAAATCACAGTAATGTCAACCATACAGCCTCAATTTTAGACTCACTAACAGGAGAGAAAACAAATGAGTTTCAAGAGCATTTTTTTACAGATGCAGAGCAACCAGACCTCTCTGACAACGATGACCTTTCAAATGCAACCAATTCATGGAGAACAGGGGGAGATCTCGACAGCAATGACAGCTATGCCTTGGAGAACACACTAGATGACACCCGCCCCTTGATCCGATATAGAAGTGATGAAGCTGACATGAACACTCAAGCATCACACATAAGTGAGACTGACTCCAGTGATGATGAAGAAAGACAGTCAGGAACAGGATTTTTTGAAAAGGAAAAGAAGGACAGCTTCAGTTCTAAAGGTGACCACATAATGGAGGACCTAACTGAGGAGTCTGAGTGGGAGGAGATACAGAAGAGCAACAATGTAGAACTTTCAAATGAACGAGATACAGATGCAGGTCAAGCAGAGGAGGATGAGGGTTTAAGAAATAATAAGATTGAAGGGATGGAGAGAAATTTTGAAGGTAATGTTGGATACTGGGAATCTGATGGGAAATTTGTACCAGAGAAAGATACAAAAGAAGTGTTATGGGAAGAGAAGATGGGCCTAGGTCAAGTAGAGAAGAAAAGTGATCCTGAAAATAATGAGCTCTGTGAGAACCCGACATACTTGGATGAGCACATGGATTATCAAATGGACAAAATTGTGAGTGCATCAAGTTCAATTGACACCAAAGCAGATTTAGAAATGAACAGTCAAGAAAAAATCAAATATGATTCTGCAGACACAAGTGCAGATTTCGAGAACGGTAAAAATGAAACCACACATGATTCAACAGACGCCAATGCAGATTTCAAGAAGAACAGTGAAGATGAAATCACTCATGATTCAACAGAAACCAAAGCTGATTTCAAGAAGAAGGGTGGAGATGAAACCGCATGTGATTCAATAGACAGAGCAGATTTCAAGAACAGTGAAGATGAATCCACACATAATTCAACAGGCATAGATTTCAAGAACATTGAAAATGAAATCACACATGATGTAACAGACAGAACAGAATTTGAGAATAGTGAAGATGAAACCATACATGATGCCACAGACAGAGCAAAATTTGAGAAGAACAGTGAAGATGAATCCACACATAATTCAACAGGCATAGATTTCAAGAACATTGAAGATGAAACCACATATGATTCAACAGACACCAATGCAGATTTTGAGAAGAACGGTGAGGATGAAACCACACATGATTCAACAGGCATAGCAGATTTCGAGAAGAGGGGTGAAGATGAAACCGCATATGATTCGACACACAGAGCAGATTTCAAGAATGGTGAAGATGAAACCACACATGATACAACAGACAGAGCAGATTTCGAGAAGAGGGGTGAAGATGAAACCGCATATGATTCGACAGGCATAGCAGAATTTGAGAATGAATGTATGGATGAAACCATACATGATTCAACTGGCACAGCAGATTTCAAGAAGAAGGGTGAAGATGAAACCACATGTGATTTAACAGACAGAGCGGAATTTGAGAACAGTGAAGATGAAACCACACATAATTCAACAGACAGAGCAGATTTCGAGAGGAAGGGTGAAGATGAAGCCACATCTGATTCAACAGACAGAGCAGATTTCATGAATGGTGAAGATGAAACCACACATGATACAACAGACACCAATGCAGATTTCGAGAAGAAGGGTGAAGATGCAACCACACATCATTCAACAGACAGAGCAGAATTTGAAAAGAACAGTGAAGATGAAACCCCAAATGATTCAACAGGCATAGCAGATTTCAAGAAGAACAGTGAAGATGAAATCACACATGATTCAACAGACAGAGCAGAATTTGAGAATAGTGAAGATGAAACCGTACATGATTCCACAGACAGAGCAGAATTTGAGAAGAACAGTGAAGATGAAACCACACATGATTTAACAGACAGAGCGGAATTTGAGAACAGTGAAGATGAAACCACACATGATTCAACAGACAGAGCAGATTTCGAGAGGAAGGGTGAAGATGAAGCCACATCTGATTCAACAGACAGAGCAGATTTCAACAACGGTGAAGATGAAACCACACGTGATTCAACAGGCATAGCAGATTTTGAGAAGAACGGTGAAGATGAAACCACACATGATACAGCAGACACAAATGCAGATTTCAAGAAGAAGGGTGAAGATGCAACCACACATGATTCAACAGACAGAGCAGAATTTGAGAAAAGTGAAGATGAAACCCCAAACGATTCAACAGGCATAGCAGATTTCAAGAACAGTGAAGATGAAATCACACATGATTCAACAGACAGAGCAGAATTTGAGAATAGTGAAGATGAAACCATACATGATTCCACAGACAGAGCAGAATTTGAGAAGAACAATGAAGATGAAACCACACATGATTCAACTGGCACAGCAGATTTCAAGAAGAAGGGTGAAGATGAAACCACATGTGATTTAACAGACAGAGCGGAATTTGAGAAAAGTGAAGATGAAACCACATATGATTCAACAGGCATAGCAGATTTCAAGAACAGTGAAGATGAAATCACACATGATTCAACAGACAGAGCAGAATTTGAGAAAAGTGAAGATGAAACCACATGTGATTCAGTAGACAAAGCAAATTTTGAAAAGAATGATGAACATGAAACCACGTATGGTTCAACAGACAGAGCAGATTTCAAGAACAACAAAGATGGCACCACACATGATTCAACAGACAATCCAGATTTTGAGATGAATGGTGAAGATGAAACCACACATGACTCAACAGACAGAGCAGAATTTGAAAAGAATGGTGAAGATGAAACCACACATGATACAGCAGACACCAATGCAGATTTTGAGAAGGGTGAAGATGCAACCACACATGATTCAACAGACAGAGCAGAATTTGAGAAAAGTGAAGATGAAACCCCAAATGATTCAACAGGCATAGCAGATTTCAAGAAGAACAGTGAAGATGAAACCATACATGATTCAACAGACACCAAAGCAGATTTCGAGAAGAATGGTGAAGATGAAATCACAGATGACTCAACAGACACCAAAGCAGATTTCGAGAACAACAGTGAAGATGAAACCACGTATGATTCAACGGACAGAACAGATTTTGAGAAGAACAGTGAAGATGAAACCACACATGATTCAACAGATACCAAAGCAGTTTTCGAGAAGAACAGTGAAGATGAAATCACTCATGATTTAACAGACACCAAAGCAGATTTCAATAAGAATAGTGAAGATGGAAACAAATCTCTAATTAATATGGAGTTAGACCATAATTTTCTCCTAGAACATACTCTACAATGTGAGACATCCATGGGAACAAAGTGTAATGACAGCTATGGCAGTGAAACAATCAAGATTAATCCTGTTAACATCCACAGTGACAAGAACTCAGAGAATCAGCCAGACAATGAGGAAGGAATCAGAAAAGATTCATTCGATGAGATCTTCAAGATATCATCACCATCATCTCCTAAGCTGCTCGCAAAATCCAATGGACAGTCACCTTCAAACAAAACTACAAGTCAGATGAGTGAAAAATTACTTTCAGAAATCATGACAACAGATGAGGGGTCAGAAATGGTAATGAAAAGTGAAGAAACAGACATACCTCCTGACCAAAAAGAGGACGACGGTGAGAATTCATCCATGCTAACACATGCAGATTTTACAGATGATCTCTCATTGCACAGTGACATCATTAGCCTTTTAGAAAGTCAAGACCATACTGCCAAATCTGACTTAGAGGATTCATACAGTTCTGACGATGAATCACCCAATGCCAGTCAATCACTACAATCTAAGAAGGAGGGAATCTTTGGGAATCACCAAAAGAGGGAAATCATGATGACTTCTATGAATGTTTCAGGAGCGACAGAGGAGCTTTTTACTGAAATATCTGGCACCTTGTTAGAGACTGTCAAGACAAACAGTGATCTCTTCCAAGATGACATGTGGGGGCCTCTCAACTCAGATTCACAGGAACCTGACCGTTTCGTTCAAAGTGATGAAAACATATCAGAATATTTCACATACACCACACAAAATTCTGGGAAAGCAGATGAATGCTAAACAGTCTAATGAAGACCATCCCAAGAGTAAAACAAATGTGGATGACAACTTCAACGTGGAAGAAGTTGAGGAACTCCTACCAATACATGAAAAACACACACACACTTGTTTAGCCCATATGTGAATGAAGATTTTTGGAAAGACAGGATACTCCTTCGATCCACAGGAGTGTGACATTTTAGATTGTGTAAACACCCATCCTAATCCGAATCTAGCTTGTGGGGTACCCATGGAAAATATAGGAAACTTGTTAGGAACAGAAGAGTGTATAGAGCATGACTTAAAGGAGCAAGAGCCAATGCTCATTCATGTGAAGCAGTTGTTGGTAAAGAACATGGTACAAGAGACATTCTGATGACTGTCTGGAAGAGGAAGACTGGGTCCGTTGGAGAAGATTAGTAAAATAACTTCTGGAAATGTTCTGCAGAATTATGCAGACACTTCCTAACTGGCAAAGTTAAAGTTCCTAAGAAAGACCACTACTTTTGCGAGGAAGAGAATCCATTTCATAATCTAAGTAAAACTAGTATATTCCCTGAAACAAAAACGGACAAAATTTACATAAAATTATTAAATAGATTAAATAGTGGCAAATACACAGAGGTGGAAAAAATGGATCAAACTTTCCACAAAGGGCTCATAATACTAAAAAAAAAAAAAAAATGGCAAGTAGCTTCAAATGTCTTTTACGATAGTCTGATACATTTTATATGAAGCAACCAAATTGTTTTTCATAGAAGGTGTAACTGCATTTTATGACATTTTATGTACTGTGTGATGCATGGCTTTTATATCTTTTAAAGGGACTATTTACCCGAAGACTGATCAAGGGAAGAAACCTCAGAAAAAAAATGGCATGCTGATTTTTTATTTCTTGATCCATTTTAAAACATTCGACATCCTTTTAAGTGCCCGTACCTGTATCCTTTAGCAATCATTTAAAAAAAATCAGAACTTTGCTTTTGCAGGTTTTACAGTGTGTATGAAACCAAAAACACCAGCAGAAGAAGAAAGTATTTTTGAATTTTTAAATTGTCACCACATCTTAATTGTGCAATTATTTTGTGAAGCTCGGACAGCTAATTCCTTCCTCTTAATATCATTAAAGTAGGTAGCAGGGTATCTTTACTGAGATTAATTCAATTTTAACGTGGACTAATACCAATACGTAACAATAAACCAGTTCCAGCACCATTCATATGTCCCTAATAACTTGCATTTTGCTCTTGGTATGCCGTAATCCACAATGCAGTAGAAGTTGAATGATGCAGAACAATAGAGGGTGTACAGGTATTCAGTAGGTTAGATTTGCAAATGAAGACCACTCATCTTCACTCATAACCTTGTATTTTCCATCCTCATTTTCTTTGTGATTGGCAAAGGGTTCATTTCTTTTTCTAAGGTGGTGTCTCAGGACATTCTGGTAAACAGTAATGCTAAGAACGGGTCTCTGACTTAGCACTGTAACCAGCTTTATTGACAAGAATGTTGACGATAGCTGTCTAGTCTCATACTTGTATATGGTTGCTAGACATTGAGGTCTAAACAATGTAGAACTTGATTACACATCACACCTGGGTGATTTTGATGGCGATCTTATTTTGACAACGTGTGCTAACAATAGGAAATAAAATAATTGGCAAATTTCTGGGATGGATGGTCTTGAATTTCTTCTCATGCTGATAACTGACAACAAAAAGAACTTTATTTGGAGAGCCCAAGTTTTTCATGACGAGCTTCATTTAAAAGGCAGAATGTCACGTCATGTACTGGCATGGCAATGCGCTGCAGATGACAGTTACAGAATGGTGCTGTGGTACACAGAGGAAAGCACCGAGAAATGATTAGTCATAAGACATGGCAATAATTCAAATTATCATATTGAGCATCCATCCATCTATCCATCCATTCCTCCATCCATCCATCTTGGGGTCATCCAGAGTCAGCAGCCTATCCGAGAAAACACAAGGCACAAGATGGGAACACCCTCAATGAAATCTGAGTTACAATATTTATAGCTAAAAATTAAGCCTACATTTGTCCCTAGCTTTACTTTTTCACTTATAGACAGAAAACAATTAACATAAATTGCCTGGCATCTGTACTTGTATCATTACAAAAAGTCTTGTTCCTTATTGGGTGTCTCATTGAGTTTGGCAACATACCAATACTAGGCATCCCAAAGCAGGCGTGCCCACCAGGCAAGTCTCAGATCTATGAAGAAAGAGGAAAAAAACAGAACTTGCAACAATAGATGACTTCACCTCCCAAAGGCCCTTCTTCATTCAGTTTTTGGAACAATGGTGGGTATTCATAAAAGCAGCCATTTCACTCCCTTCGCCGTAAATCCAGCCAATCAGGACTCTGGAATTCAAAAATGAGACAATGCTCCTTAAGCTGACATCAGTCCATCCCACAGGCTGCACATAACAGAAAGAGTGAGTGCAGTAAAATACTTCAGCAGCCTACAAATCTTCACCGAGTCATCACTCAGTTCCAAAATCACTCCACTTACGACAATGTGCCATAAATCTGATTGCATTTAGGTCAGCCATTCCAGACATTCAGTAAGCCAGTCATTACAAAGCTGAAGAACACACCAACTTCAGTCAAATCCGTCATTTTGAATTCTTGGATTCTCTATACACTGCTGTTCTTTTGTTAGGGTTGTACGAAGAGATTAATGCCTTAAGCAACATATTTACTTTTATAGTTTCAAGTTATTTTATTAAAGTTCAATACTAAATAGAAGTGAATGTAATGACAGATCACTTTTATGGCAGATTATACAGGATTTTAGAACAGCGAACTTCAAATGTGCTGTAATATCCTAAAACATAAGATGTTGAGAGGTCACATGCTTCTCTCATGAATGTTGTGGCCTTACGACATCACCCGGTAACTCTAACTGATGAAACAGCATGCAAGAACAATATTAATAGCTGGGCCAGCTGCACATTGGGTCTATATTTTAAGAGTATGTCATGCATCAGTTGCGGAATGGAGTCAAGTCCTCCAAGAGCATGGTGGGGGAATGAAAAGGGGACTTTGTGAGGATGAAATATCTTGACTCTGGGTGACAGTGCACTTTCCTGGAAGCCATCTGTCAAACCACCTGTGTCTTTTAATCTGTTCACTCCAAAGAGGAACAGGAAATGGCTGAATAAAAAAATTAGGGTAACAAAAAATTAATACGTAATAAAAACCGATTTTTATCGCTTGGAGGCTCTAAAAATTTACTCTCAGATAATTTTCTTTCCTTCATTTTTTTTTTTTCTGAATATCTTTTTAAATAAACGTAAGCTGTCATTCTACCAAACTTCAAATGTCATTTCGTTGTCACTTCATCTGTCCAGCCTTAATGATGAGTCCTCTCCCAAATTGGAAAATGCTGATTTACATATTGCACTTTAAAGATTGGTGATGTATTTAGTACCTGAAGCTTATAAACACACCTTCTGACACTCAATATATTAAACAAGATTTTCTCTGACTTGCATCTCATGATGAGTGAAGTAATGGTACCATTGAATCATGGGCTAAAATGGCATTTTGGAAACCTGACTACAAACATTAATATTACCCTCTCATTTTATGCACAGACAAAAAAAAAAAAAAAAAAGCTATGTTTAACACTGGCTGAGTGTCTACCAGGCACCACTACAGGGACTAACAGCAGGTGAGGCAGCCAGCCTGTCAAATACATGAGCTTTACAGCTGTCTTGGACAAAGGCAGCTGACCAGCCCAGCTGACACTGTGGTCAAAAGCAATGCAGCTGCAATTTCTGGCATCTCGCTCAGGATCACACCATATTTGTGTGCACACAGACATGCGCGCGCGCGCGCACACACACACACACAATCAACGCACATCCATGCTCCTTTTCTCACACTGTATTAGCTCTACTTTTTTATTCTTTGAAACTTAAATCCTGTTTAATCATGACTGAAATAGCAGTCAGTATCCTTGATGCCCAGGGTACCCAAAATCCGAAAATGTCCATCCATTAATCCATCTCTGTTTCAGTTATAACCCAGGCCAGGCCTAGAAGGCAGACACACTGCTTCAGGTCTGAAACTGCTGTCGCATGACTTTCACCCTAAACGCTAACTAGTTAGAGGTACATTTTAGCTTCCAGACCTTCCCTCCCCAATAAAAAAAGGCACTTGGGGGGAGGAACAAGTGGAAGCCTGAGCTGAAAAGGATATGATCATCCACCAAATATAACTGTAACCACCACCCCCAATCACCAGCTGGTTTATCATTCTCCTCTTCATACTCACCAACAATGATGCTCTTATAATCGTGTCCTGCTAGCATCCGTTTTGGTTTGTGCAAACAGAACAACAGATTTTTGGAGGGGGAAAAAACAGACATTGCACCAGATGGAGACATTTTAAGATGCATTTTTTTAAAATCATTTTTAATGAATTTTTTTTTTTTTTTTTTTATGTAGTTTTGAGGGATAGTTCTCCAGGCTTCTTGAAAGACTTTCAAAGTTTCTGGCTCTCATTTTCAGTCCAGTCTCTGTACCTGACCAGTTTGAGAGGAATGTTTTTTGCTTGTTAAGCTACACAGTGACCTACGTATGAATCGTTCAAGCATAACAAAGCCATCTAACTTAAGGCATGAACCAGTGAAGAACCAGGTACAGATGATTACAGATGATCAGATGATGTTGCAATAAATCACTGTACCTATAGTCCCATTTTGCTAGTAAAATAAAGAAATGAGGGGTGGCTCAAGACTTTTTCCCAGTACTGTAGGTTATGCAAGTTAAACTCAAGTGATTCTTTTTATATTCTGCAACACTAGCATACTGTATATGTATACCAAGTTGGCAAACACACGCACAGGCTTCCACCCGGTGGACAAAAAGCTGCACTACAGACATAGTAAGTGGCTTAAGGCCACATATTTTACTTTTAAAAGGAAGATTTTTTAACTGATCATTGTTTTATAAGCAATCCACAGAAAACGGAAAAATATATTGCATAATTTTCATGCCAGCAGCCATCCTTTCAATAGAGATAAACGCGACAACCATTTTTTAACAATAAAGAATCAAGCAAAGCTCACCTTTTTAGGTCAACTTGTCTATTTAATATATAAAACGGTAAAACATACGCAAAAAGGGAAAGGGGTCAAGGGACAAATGGATACTTTGGTACAATAACAAACACTTTGTAAAAGCAGTATAGAATTTTAATAACATATCAGTGCATACTTTGTTTATGAAAATATACACAAATTGTATATCATTCTCCAAAAACAAAACTTTATTTTTTTATTTTTATTATATATATATATATATATATATTTTTTTTTTTTTTTTACAAAACTCAAAGCAGACTAGCCAAACACAATATATTAGCTATAATTTTATTTTAAACCCTTTTCTTCAGTGACATCTTCTCATGGTTGATAATACATCTTTTATATATTTATACGTATTACTGATCCATATTTTGCTTAATACCATGCATTTACTTTATTTAAATCTTTGTGTCTGATCTGAAATAAATTAAATGTGCATACGTTTGTCACTTTACGTATTAACCAGTTTGATTTTTTTTTTTTTTTTTTAAACATTTGACTAAAAATTGCAGCATTGACTGGTAATTTTATTCAACTTGTGTTTTGCCTTTGCTCCATTACATTATATGCACTAATTTACTACAACTTTTCATAAACCGTGCAATATTATTTAACACCCCTTTTGAAGAAAAAAGGAAAACAGAAAATATACTTTATAACAAAAAAAATCCAAACAAAAGAATTCTACTCTACACAAAACGGCAGAAAATGATTGGCCTTCATTATTATTATTACCATTATCATTATTAGTAATAACAATAACTATAATATTAATAAAAAAAGACAGAACTGTCACCAGCACAAATTAACACTAGAAAATGAGTGAGATTCTAAAACAACATTAGACATGTGAAACAGGGGCTTGTGTCACCTCTTTGAGATTGTCATTCCTTTTGATTACAATGACTCAGCTCATTATTTCAGTGCTTAAAGCAGAAGTACCTAAAAGCAGACAAGGCCGAAACCATGGTGTCTCTGGCTAGCACGTGGCCCGGATTACATTGCCTTAGCTTACAGCCACTTGCAGGTCAGCTGTAGGTAATGGTCTCGTAGCCTTTGGAAATGGTCTCACTGCTGCGCAGAGTCAGTGATGGCCGTGAATTGCTGTTAAACTACCACACCAGTCAGTACAGCCTTTGACTATTATATTTGAGCTTTTCCTCTGAGGCTTACAAACACGTCAAACCGAACAGCACCGAAGGACGTCTACAGGAGGGGTGTGGCATGTAGCTTTGGTTGCACAGACTGCAGTGGAATTCTATAAAGTGACCTGTATTGCTAGCTGATTCATGAAGAATGGTTTCTTCCACTGCCGAGCAAGGAATTCCCGAGATTCTCAGCAGGCGGGACACAGAGGTACGAGTACTACGTGGGAGACCTCAACCAGCTACTACTGTCCATAAATTAAAGTCACTGAAATGTCATCAAGTACTTATGCCTGGATGTATGGGAGGTGTACAGTCAACAGCCATCAGTACGCCAAACTGACCCACATCTGAGGGTCCTACTGATACCTTCAGGGTCAAATATGGCCTTGAACAGAACACCACAACAGAATATCGAAACCACCAAGGCATTTTACTAGCATTGTGAACCTGACGCTGCTGAAAGATGGAACAAAAAGTGGGGAAAAAAAAAAAAAAAAGTTTCCAGCTTCCCATTTTTCAAAGAAAACAGCAGCAAGAAAAAGAAAAATTTCATTGAACAACTTCCAGACAAACTGAATAAGGCAGCTGAATCAATATTTTTGTTTTGGATATCGGTACAATTTACCAATATTACTATATTTACTGAAAGATTATAGGGTCAGGTGCCATAAAAATAGTATATACCAACTTGGACATATGACTCAGTATACTTGTTTTAGACATTTAAATGATAAACTTGCTAGTCTATTTGTGCTCTCATTGTTTCTTCCAAATAGTGTCAGCCTGGACTCAGTAATACTCAGGATGTTTCGGAGTTGGGAGGGGATAAGGACACTCATCTGACCCTAAAAATTTAACCCAAAGGAGGATACAGTTTCCCTCTCTACCAAGAACCACAATAAAAGTTACGTTTATAGTTACCCAGCCTTCATAAGAAATAGTGAATCCCTTTTCACTGACAACAAACACACTATAAAATACTCAATATACTGTACGTGACAGATAAAAATATTAAACAGTTCTGGAGTATTGCAGAATTTCAATACACGTCATAAAGATAAGTAAAGAGCTTTTATTTTACAGGAGTTACTTGTCTTTTTACATATCCTCTGCTACTTTACTTCAGAAGTGCAAACATGGACTTTGGAAAGTGTGTTCTCTGTCCTTGAACTGAATAGAAAGCTTCACTGAGGAAGATCTGAGAGGGTGCCCCTTCTTATAAGCAGAATGGAGACTTGGCATTGGCCTAATGACAGCAGGCACAGTCCTGCACCCAGAAACCCCCCGAGGGCCCGGAAACCCGATGACATGGCTCCCTCTCCCAGCGCCCATGGCAGGGAACAACGAGCGCCAGAGTGGACGGGAATAATAGGTGTCCCGTCAGCAGATGCGAAGGACGAGAGTGAGCGAAGGGAACGGTACACAACGGC
Source organism: Gymnarchus niloticus (assembly GCA_009936485.2). Classification (NCBI taxonomy): domain Eukaryota; kingdom Metazoa; phylum Chordata; class Actinopteri; order Osteoglossiformes; family Gymnarchidae; genus Gymnarchus; species Gymnarchus niloticus. The sequence goes on along the minus strand of JAACJT020000110.1, from coordinate 12,559,833 downwards.
TTCGCTGTCCCCTCGGAGTCTGAAGGGGAGGAGCTATTGCCAAACCCGTGGCTTTTTCAGAGGACAGGGGCGGGAATTTAAAGTGCGCTCTATGAAAGGAAATATTATAATCCATTCAAACAGTCATTTCCTCCACCAGCTCCTTCACTGCCTGGAGCTCATTACACTGAGACAGAGCTATTTATATAATGAGAGATCCACTGAGAATCAACCTGTGTTTTAGGGACGTCCTGCAAAATGTATGCCATTAAATGCTTATATATACACAATGTATATAATCAACCTATTCCTGCACGTTTGATGAGCTTAAGTTTTTAAAGGCTACCTAGTTTATCGGCTGTCTAAAGCCACTTGAATATACACTCCACAGTTCACCTTCAAGAAATCAGCTGCTGTAATATTACAGCTCAAGCCAGCTGTAAAACACTGAAAATGTGTCTATGTACAGTTCTTCATTTGTTTTTCCATTTACAAAAACATCCCACTCATCCTTTTTAAATTCAAGCTTAACTGTCTATTTAAAAAGAATCATTTCTGATTAAACAGCCCAATATTCCATTGATTAAGCAGCCATAAACAAGAACATCATGATATATATGCACTGCGGTCAGAATGCACAGAACGGATTTTAGAGGAAAACGCAGCAAGAGTTCTCTCATTCTGACACAAGACAATCTTATGGGCTATCCTGGGTGCAGATGGATGTTATCACACCTGGTGGACACGTCTGGAAAGCAGATCTTCCTCTAAACATGTTATGGCAGAGAGGGGGCGTCGGTTGAACCAATACAAAAATATCCTGGGGTGGGGGGGTACAAACCTGTCCAAAACACTTAAACCGAGGAGATATCTTTGCCCATTGCCAACTCTCATCTGGTGTCACTGTGTGTCACCTGAAGGCTGCCTTGTTTGAGAGAGAAATCCAGGCCCAGACACAGACACAATTTAGTTTGGTTTACCTTCATTGTCTAAGAAGAAAAAAAACACCCACAGGACTTCAGCAGCTCTATCTTGATGTGAAGGTGATGGGCATTCGATGGCCAAGGGGAGGTGACCGTTTGTAAAACCGATTACGGTTAGCAAACGCAACCGGTCTGGCACGAAAAACAAAATAATTAAAAAGAGAGCAGAAAACCAAAGCAGGGATTAGGCCAGTGCAAAGAATGACTTGTTTACCCTGCTGCTTAACTACAGAACAGTACAGCTCAACAAAAAGCCCCAAGAAATGAACTGTGGAATCGCAAGGATTCGTCGTGCATACTACAGATATAACTGAAAACAAAGCAGGGAAAGAAGCCTGGTGTCCATCTTTCAATCAGATCAACTCTTTTTCATCTGACCCAGAACTCCCAGGTCCCTCTTCTTCTGCACAGAGGGATGAACATTTCAATAATGATAATAATAATAACAACAATAACAATAATAATAATAAAGTTCCATGATTTGCTGCCCAGGTCCTCAACAAATCCACCCCATTGCAAACAGAAACCTTGGTTTGATGGATTCAGCCACTGAGAGCTGCGTCTGCGAGTGCATGTGTGTCTGGTAGTGGGAGGAGGTTCTGATGGTTGGTGTTGATAGATGACTGGACTGGGGGTGGGGATGGGGCTTTATGTATACCTCACAACATTTCCTTTTTATGTGACCCATGCATCCAGTCTCATTCGCTTGACATTGGCGCCCTCTTGCTCTGCCTCACTGGAGGGCCGCAAGGGCACCATCGTGGAGCCGAAGTCGGGAGGCCGTGGCTGGGCCCCGTCGTCACGGTCGCTGCCCTCGTAGGAGCTACCGTTGCTGCTCAGGCTGTCGACGGGGGAGCGGCCGGGGGGTTCCAGGCGCAGGGCCCCAGGGTACTGCGGGACGGTGGTCTGGACCCCACTGGATGACGAACAGGGGGTGCTGCGGTCCCGGTTTGGTGAGACGGGCTCAGACTTGATGCTCACGTTGGGGTTGGTGCTGACTGTCAGTGTGGTGCACTGAGGTATGTGACCCACGGGCCTGAAGGTTAGAGAGGAGACAGAGGAACAACTGAGCAGCTACCTACTATCCATTTTCAAAAGGAAGAGCTGCGACAGAAACAGAACTGGGTAACAATCCTAATACACACAACACAGATGACAAATGGTCCTGTAGGTCGGTTAGATCTGTTAGCCTCTGCACTTCTTCTAAGATATCACCCTCCTTTACAATTAGAGTTCCAAATGGCCCACCACGATGCCTGCTTTAGAATGAAATGCTACTGCAACCCCCCCCCAGCCAAGCACACATTTTACCAACCGTTTAAAAACGTATGGGTCAAGCACATCACATGCCTTAATTGTTTATAAACACCAGCATACTGCAAAATGGCTTCTCACCAACTTGTCCACGTGTGTACTGTGGAATCAGCAATCAAGCAGGATGAAGTCACTCTAGTTCTCCACTCAAAGGCCTACTAGCCTTGGTTCACAGTATTATGAAAACAGGCTACCTCTTTAGCATTTATGAAACAGAACACTTCTCCAAAGCAAAGGCAAAGCACTGGAATGAGTCAAAGCACATCATCAATAAGCCATGCCCTCTAGATCAAATCCAGTGATAAACTTGCTCACTTACATGACATCACTAGCCTACTCCAATGTCATATATTCAAATTAAACAGAAAGAAACCAACTCGGTTTGTCCAGCACCAGTTTCCCCACAAGCTCAGAAGCCAACATATTGGCATGTTCAAGTGTTAAGACTGGTATCCTTTCTTGGATCACAGCCTTCTATCTGCAGATGCACTGCGATAACACGGAGACTCAGCTATCATCTTTAAGAGCGCGATGGAAAGACAAGGACAGTGATGGCGGCCTGGCCAGCTGCAGGAACCAAGGCCGAGCTGATGCAGAAGCATATGAAGATCCACGGAAGAGTTGTACAATACCAGTTGAACCCTTCTTCCCTGCCCAAGAGCAAGTTTGACTGCGATGTCATGCTGTAGAAGGGAAAAACAAGCTGTTTCAACACCCAACAGTAGAGGGCGGCAAACATCCAAAGGCTGATGTTGCTGCAAATATGAAGACAAAACAATGAATTTTCACAGCTTTCAGCGTTTTTATGATGGACAGGGGAACAAAATTGAAGTTTTGCAAACCAACAATTTATTACATAAATTCAAAAATAAGCAAGTTCAACCCTAATAACCTGACTGTCTGGCTATATCAATAAAGCACATTCCACCCAAATAAAGGTGACGCCCCCTTTGGTTTCTGATAGCCACACTTCCAATGAAAGTTTAACAGGATACTTATCTTCCACAGCTAGCTATTATCATTTCTCAAAGGCGAAGCTAGAATTAGCAGATACACATGAAAAAAGAATTTTTTTCTCAGCTAAAATGAGTAAAGGTATAACTGTTTCTTATTAAACAAATAAGGAGGCCTATGCAATACCCAAAAACAAAGTTAAGTGAACTTCCTTGACAATTTATCTGAAAGCTACTCAGCCACATAAACCCCCCAAAGACATTCTGTTTAGAATTAGGGTTAAAGCACCTATTACAGTATTTGCATCTTCAACCATTCACCCTTCCATACATCCATCTTCAAATTGCTTGTCCTGGTCAGGGTTACAGAGTGGCCTGGAACCTATCCCAGGCAGCAATGGGCACAAGGCAGGGATACACCCTGGACAGGATGCCAGTCCATCACAGGGCACAATCAGACAAGCACCCATACGCACAGACAATCACACGCTATGGGCAATTTAGAGATGCCAATTAGCACGTCTTTGGACCAGAGAGGAAACCCAGAGTACATGTAGAAAACCGTGAAGCATGGGGAGAACATTCAAACTCCAGACTGAGCAGAGGCGGGATTTGAACTCCCAACACTGGAGGTGTGAGGTAATGGTGCTAACCACTGAACCCCCTATTATATGCATCTCATTGCTAGCAAGACAATTCCTGTGTATACGTACATCATATTATTCTGACTAAATTATGTGTAAATGCTGCCCCCTAATGTCAACATGGACATGAACAAGCACAAAACAACTGGAATGAGAAACGGCATGAGCGTTCACCTTAACATTTCATTACATTTGTTTATTTGTCTTCTCATTAATGCCATGAATAATTCAGTCACAATGCCCAATTTCTGTTAAGGAAAGAAAATCATAGTTATCATGTCTATCCACACATCTACAAGCTTTCCCCTCTGGCAATGTAAAGAATTACAGCAGTTTCTCCCCAGGTCCTGTCAGAGCTTGATATATGAATACGCACATCAATGTCTGAGCAGAAAGGACCAACCTGGCCAACATGCAAGCAGCAAAAGTTGTCTCCCAAACTTTTTACTGTGCAAATTCAACACACAAAATCTAAGGTGGACATTTTTGAAAGAAAACTACATAACTACTAAAACATAACAGTTTTGTGCTGGCAACGACAAAACATTAAGACAATAAATATTACTATTTAACAGTCAAGTTTGCTGTACAAAATGTTACACTCCAACAGTCATGCAGGTAATCCACAGGTATGTCTCTTTCAAACCATCCTATTTTGGTGGCACCATTATTCGAATGTCAGAGTCAGTCTCCTATAGAGATGGGGGAGCATCACACCCGGACGCCACAAAAGTAGCAGATGTTCTTACAGTGCAGTCAATCTAACACCAAACATGGATCTGGCTATCAAAACAGACTCCAAAGCTTAGCGCCAAATCTCACAGCTCTTCTGCCTGCCGATCTACAATGACGATCCCGCCACGTGACAGGGTGCCGACAGTCTGGCAAACGAAACACAGCAGCCAGTGCGAAGGCAGCAAGGAAACAAAAGAATGAATACAGAAGATTTCTAGAGGTTTTGCTCCAAGTCAGAATTTACCATAAAGCCATCCTGCAAAACACCCTGCTTTTCTGGCTGGTCCCGCTGCTAATTTCTGCATGCAATCATACTTTACAAAGCACCAACAGTTGTCATTGTTACTTTTGTCAGAAACAGACTACTCACAAATGACACTTACCTTAGGCTCTTAACATTTAAAAAAAAAAACAGTCCAATGGTTTCCAGCACCACCATAATGGCCAGAGACATGCAGGACAACAGCCATGTGTCCCTCAACACAGATACAGGCACACAAACACAGGGAGATTATTACCATTTAAACTGAGATCTGGTCGTCAGGTGGATGAAAACCAAGGTCATTGCAAAACTTACAACTGCCCACTATTGAGTGGGGGGCATAAAAACCTGTTTATTATTCACAACAAAGCGCTGATGTTGACAGTAAATTTGAAGCATTCTACAAAACCCTCCCTTACCCTTGAAATGAAGCAGTTCTGCACACCACAGAAGTAATATTATAAAAACGTAAGCTTAGGCAAACAAAAGCGGGGAGATATTACAAATGAAGTACAAAGGAAATGACAAACGAAATGACTCTCACTTACGTTGTAATGGGGGGGGCAAAAACGTGAATGCCATTTCTTGAATATGTATTAAACATATTCATGAGCTCAGTAAATGTGCTATTGGGAAATTAAGTTATTTTCCCTTAATGTGCCTAATTATAGCAGACAATGGCCAATTCAGATGAATCACCAAGTCTGGCCATTTCAGTAAAAGGCAGCGAGAACAGTTTATATTTATGATTGCTTAGCTGAAACATTTAGGGTTTCCTTTTACATAAGGGAAAAAAAAAAAAAAAAAAAAAAAAAAAACCTATCTTAAATGGTTTCAGCCAGCAAATCTTTATTACTTCTTACAGAAAGATGTGATTAAACTGTTACATGACCACTAGGACATACATCTGTACATAGACACATAAATGAAATGTGCTTTCTAAGTGTTTCCAGTTAATCTACCTACAATAGCTAGTGAGCAATTATTATTCAGAGCTATTTTGTAAGGTGTCAGGAAATAATAATCCCCCCACATCCCCCACCCAAAAAAGTCTCTATACCTCCGTACAACAGTTTGGTTATAAAAATGTGACAATTTAGGAACATGAGGACAGCATTACCTAATCAAAGAAAGCTGCAGTTAAGTACCCAGCACGGAGATGCCCCATGGTGGGCAAACACTTTACAGTGCAGACAGTGTGCGCTGCATTACTGTAGCTGAGCTCTTCGGCAATTTACAGGTTATACCGCATTCCCACCCCCCCACCCCAATTTAGTCCTGTGCTTCATGCAGCTCGAGCCCCGTTGATCTGTCCACTTGACGGTACAGATGTTAAAATGGCAGACATAAGCAGGGTATCACACAGTGCAACACTAATTCACCTTAGGTTTGCGGCCAAAGTGGAGATGCAGCTAGACATCTCAACGCTCTGTTTATCCACGCCCCACATGCTGCGGACAGAAAAGAACAGACGCTGTTACGCCGGCTCCCGGGCGCATTCTGCAATCAAGTGTAACCTTGGCTATCCATCCCGGGCTCCATCTAAGGAGGGACCCAGATGAGTGATTAAACAGCCAGGCCCCAGGTGGCTGACTGGGGCAGCCCTGACTTCCCGTTCTCTGCTCTGCCTAGAGCGATGTGTGGCCCCCCCCGGTGCTGGGCAGCTGTAAGTGCAGGTCTAGCTGTGTGTGTCCCGTATCTCAGACTGGCGTAAGCAACAGAACTGGCCATGGGAATTCGCTTTAACTCCTTCAAGTTGGAATGTAGATATGAAGCGGAAAAATTAGAGCTGCAAACCTTTGCTTCCTGAGATGTAAATCTAGCTGTTTTAAGATGCATTTCAGCATTTTAATTATTACAGCCTGCTGGGGAAAAGAAACCCTGCCAGCTACATAACAAGTATAGCTATAGACGTAAAGATATTTTGCACAGCTAGTATCTGTCAGTCAGTTTAACTTCAATCTAACAAATCAAAAAATTCCAGGCAGGAAAACACACCTGCAGCCTGACATAATGTGCTAAAAAATGATTGCTGAAAGTTTCAGTTCTCATTGAAAGCCATATGAACAAATTTTTAATCAGTGAGGAGTTCACTTGTTTTCTGTTTTTTTAAGTTAAAAACCTCGATGGGATGAAATATTCTGACAATGGACTCTACTGAAGGAACAGAGGCTGGGATCTACTGGCTGGATTGATGTGGTTCTCAAACTAAAAAGCGGCAACACGTAATGAGCTTTCTTGTAATGTTATAATAAAGAAAATGGATGGCGCTGAATGAGGTGTTACTAGGTGTACCTTGGCGCTGTGTGGTATCGGATGCCCAGTCCAGGGACTGCCATGCACTGAGGGCGCAGGGTAAACTTACACTAAGTTACTGAGTGAAGCCAGGTTGAGTTGTTGCTGCTGCTGCTGCTGAGGTTGCTGGGATACGGATGGTTGCTGCTGCTGCTGAGGCTGCTGTTGCCAAGACATGTTGCCTAGTGACAGGCCACCTGGTGATGTGAAAGCCTGGAGTGCTGTAAGATCAGCACTTGTCAACTGGTAATCTGAGATAAAAGGAAAGATGCATTCAATGCAGATTAATTCATTTAATAAATATATGCAAAATTCAATACATTTTTAACAAGCCGTTTTATGCTAATTCGTACATTTCATGTACTTTTTGAGTAAAAAGACATGCATGAATATACATAATTTATTCTGTAAACTAAATGGCTTCACATCCACACAATGAATTATACTGATGCCACTTCATCCTAGCAAATAAAATGAAGAAACAGAAAAGCTGTGTGAAGAAGAGCCAGCCACCATAGATGAGACAGGATAATGGTTTACATGAGGAAGTCACGAAGATGACAAGAGATCAAATGTTAAGAACATCACAGAAAAAAGAGACCGGTCACCTTCAGTGCAGCACGATTGTGGCCTATTGTGAAATGACATCGACGTGTTTTTATGTACATGCACAATTGGCTTTGGATCCAGAAACTTCTCTTAACTGCATCTTGTGTCAATGGCAATGATGCCCATCCATCCATCATTGCAGGGAGGGGCCTACAGCCAATCCCAGGCAGCATAGGGCATAAGGCTGGGGTACACCCTGGATGAAATGCCCTGCAGGGCACAGGCATGCCTGCATGCACACACACAATCATACATTATGGGCAATTTAAACAACCCAATTAGCCTAACTGCACATCTTTGGACTGCGGGAGGAAGCCCACGTGACACAGGGAGAACATGCAAACTCCCCACACACAGAGCAGAGATGGGATTCAAAACAGTGTTAACCACCAAGCCAATGGAGATAAAGTCAGACAACAAAAACCAAAAAACATCAGCCATCCAGACATGAGTCATCTGGTTATGTCGTGCTCCTCAGAGCTCCCCTTGGTTCTGCCTGAACTGTGTGCAGCTTCCTATCTCCATTACCTGTATTGTAGGCAGTCGGCATGGCTGAGAAGGGCAATCCTTGGCTTAAGAGGCTTGGCGTCGCCACAGAGACCACCGGTGTGGTGAGTGGTTGTGTCACCTGAGAGCCACCTAACCGCTGGGCATTCTGGGACAAAAAAAAAAAAAAAAAAAAAAACAAAACAACAAAATACTTCAGAATGTATGAGAACGCTCTGTAGGTCCATTACAGCTTCACGCTATTCCAAAAGGTACCTCAAATGAAGTAAGAAAAGGAGTTGTTTGGGAAGATAAGCAGTCAGACGAGACTCGCGATGATGGGGACAATAACAATAGTGATACTAATACTGGTGGCACTGGGCTCCTGGCTGCAGATTCTCTCATGATAGGTTTTTGGTCTCCACATCCTGAATGAGTGCTCACTTACTCACTCATTCACTCAGTCCATCCTCTAAGCAGTTATACTTTTCATGGTCACTGGAAGCCTGGATCCTAAGCATCACAGGTCACAAGGATGAGATACACTCTGGATGCTATTCTATTGCATCCTAGGCACACAGATACACATACACACATTCATACACTATGGGAAAGCGAATGACACTAATTAGCTTAAGTGGATGTTTTTTTTGGGGGGGAAGACATGCAAACAACACACAGTGCAGAAAAAGGATTCGAATCCCCAAACCAGGAGGTAAGAGGAAACAGTTCTGCCCACTAAGCCACCAAATTTTGTACCTTTCATATGTACAAGGCACTCTTGACCTTATTTGTACCAGCTGAACAATCCTATACACTTTCAGGTTATTTGCACACCCTTGGTCTCCTTGGGGAGACCATTTTGTTGGGATATCTCCTTGTAATGAGGCTGGACAAAAATAAACTACTCCCAGTGGGCAATCAATACAGGTGAAGCAGTGATATAAAGCAATGTTTCCCAGGCAAAAGTACCATGCGGGAGCTGCCCTTGTCTGTAGGAACGCAACCAGGGACAAGTTAAGACAAAGACAAGGGCAAATCAGCTTCCACAGATATAAAACCAGAATATCTGCAGGTACAAGACTGCTCAGTGGCTCAGATGGCCCTGACAGGCATTACACTAGCAGTAATAATGATATCAGAAGGCTTTCAGTCATCTACAGATCGCCTTGATTTGGGTACAGGCTTTTTTTTTTTTTTTTTAAAAAGAAAGAGGAGGTTCCAATTGTAAAGTAACTATTTCACTTCATGCTCCATTTGGACAATGTCAGGATTAATGCAGGTACCGCAAACATTCACATGTAATAAAATATTACACATAACATTACACAAAACAGCAATGTTCCATCATACACTGAATACATACAAAAACTAGGCTGGTGCCATGCTACCACACAAATGCACTCATCGATGATGGATATGCAGGGGCAGCTCAGTTACATTACTGTGCATTCAGACAGTGCTGAAACCTGATGCCCTGGACATATACGCCTCACAAACCAACCACTGCAAACAAACACACACGTGCAGAAGATGGACATCTACTCTAATCTGGAAACGAGAGAGAAGAGCCTTTAAAGGCACTTAAGAGTAGGACTCTCTTAAGTTTAATTCTAACACTAGGCTTTCAACTTCCCCCCTAATTATTGGCAAGGAATTGAATTTTTTTTTTTAAGCTTGAGGCCTTGTGGAAGCAAGCACATTTACTGTGATGAATTGTTTTATTGTCATTTGCCCAGACGAGCACAGAGCCAGTGACACAGCAGGGAGAACTTCTCCACAATGCTGACCAAAATATGACCCAGCCCAGGTTTAGAGGACACCCTACCCCACCTCCCCCCCCATGCTGAAATGAAGTACACCACAGGTCTTGAGCTGTCATTAAGGGTCACCTTACTCACCAGCTCGAGCTCCTCATCTGTCTGCATGTGGGAGAAAGGGAATGGGGGGAGGGGTTACACCTTTACACCAAAAGGTGCTTAGAAACACCTACAATCACAGCATATTGTTTCAACCTAATCGAATAAGTTCTGTAAAAACCAAGATATGGAGCTTACTGCCTCCAAAAATCAAATTCATCGTCAACAACTTTGTCCAGGACAAAATATTAAGCTCACACCACTGTACTCGGAAACACACCCAAAGTATAGGGATACAGTGGCATTAATGAGCCGACAGGCAAGGCCAAAATTCATCATTTGACAAAAACCAATTTCATTCATGAGAAATTTTAATGATAACATAAGGCTCCCCTCCACCTTTCAGCTCCTTTCTTTTTAAGACGTGAGCCTAACATTTATCGCAGAATGCTGATAATTAAAAATAACACTTAGATTCAGACATCTAAAGATTGGGGATAATGTATAAATCTCCAATCATCACAGAAAAAACAAAAAAGAAGCCATCTCATGATGGTCCATCTCACAAGACAGGGACACGATACCAGATTATACACAGAGAATTACCACTGCTGTGTCTCAGGAGTGATATCACGATACCCTTTTGAAAGAACGTGAGGCTCAGACTGCTCACCAGCTGCATCAGGCTCTTGCCACCCTGAGAGGTGATGACCCGGAGGTCCGGCTTGCGGCTGTTCACCATCTGAGGGCTGGGAGGAGGAGGAGACTTGGCCGGAACTACTTTCACCAGGCTGTTGCCGTTGGAGACGGACAGGAGACTTGGGGAGGCTCTGGCACTGATGTACCCGTTTGCTGTAAAGGCAAACACATGAATGACTTACTAACATGTTAATAGGGGAGGGAGCATAGGGTATTCCATTTTCTGTTTAAAAAAGCTCTGGGCACCCTCAATAAAGAAAGCAAAAGCTGGATGTTCATTACTTTCTGAGATTTAGGCTTCCTTTCAAGACATAAACAAGATATGGACGAAATCCCTTTAAATGATTTTATTTGCCTTGGCATTTCCCTTTTTCAGATAATACACAAAAAGGATAGGGTAAATCTAAAGCAGATATTAAGGGGGAGGTGGTAAAACAAAAACTTCTAATGTTCCGTTAATTAAAAAGTGGTGGAGCAGAACGAGAAATGGTTGGGATGAACCTGGGAAGCCTGAGAAGACATCCGAGAGATAGTCTCCTCTACCTGGCCTAAGAACCACATGATTTCTTCTCTCTAGAGCATAAAGAGACCAGAGTTCTTCACGGACTTAATTCAGAAGGACAAGCATGGAAGAATAAGGGCAGAAGGACTAATAGAGTTCACACGGAATGGCATGAGGCACAGTTAAGGGCAGCATGGCCTCCTGCTGACTGACAGCCACACCTGACTGGCTTCACTACAAACGGCTACACAGATGGCCAGACAGACAGACTTTGCTCCGCCAGGTCACATGTGGAAAAACAAAATCACCAGCATGTAGCAACAACACAGAAATCACAACATCAAAACAATACCACAGTTACATTCGCTCTTTGGTGGTACCTAAACTCTGTCCAGATGCCAATTCAAAGCCTGCAAAACAGTGAGTCAGGAAGGAGAAAGGGCTTTATGTTTCCCTCTCCAGGAAGGTGAAATCATATATTCTCCCCCCAGCCAGCTGAACACAAGGAAAAGAGATGGAGGTGGTCTGATTATGGACCCTCCCCCCCCCGCCCCAGCCCACCATGTCCTGTGCCTCTCACTCCATCCTGAGCCACTCGCAGCTCCGGTTACCCCAGGCCCCACTGCAGGAATGTGAGGAACGCTGGGTGACGTCAATGCTGACATTCCCCGATCCCAGGCCTTCACACAACAGCTGAGAACGGGGGGAGGGGGGGTGACTCACTCGGGCTGCCTCGCACTTCGGGGACCGCCGATCGCACGCTTCGAGAAGGAGATTTCGTGCTACCATTATAACGGCTGCAGCCTTTAATGTTCCGTCCGTCTCGGCGCCAAATGTTGAGCCAGAAGCTCCTCTGCATCAGAACAAGCTATTTCACCGTACGCGGTGAGGCTGAGAATTGACAGCTTACTGAGGTGCTCTGCAGGAAAATACTGTAAACTCACACACCATAATGTAGTCTTAAGCTATGGAGGGAGTTACTTTCCAATTAAGTATGTGCCGCAACAAGGCTAAACACTAAAATGTGCCCCTTTTATAGCTGTCAAAGGCACCTTGGGACGTGGGGAGAAAGGGGGCAACGTGAGGTTTGGTAAGCAGTGGAGAACTTTTTGGATGAGACAAGTAGTCAGCTGCAGAGATGTGAGGGAACAGCTGACTGGGGGGGGACATGGGGGGGGAGGCGGTAGAGGTGTTGGTTAAGACCATTCATGTCTGTTACTTTCCTCGCTTGCCATCCAAGCACCTCTCAGGCAGCCCTGTGACCTTCAGCTGTCACAGAAGTGACAGTGTCCAGTGACTGAGGGAGATAAGCCACTATCAAAAAACAGCAAGTGACTGCACGGCTCCCGTGATCCACTGTGCACTGTTTTACCACCTTTCCCCAAACTAGTGGGCACGTCATGTACATGGGTACACACTGGGAAGTGGGGGCTTGAAAATATTATCATCTGCAAAAGGAGGGCTGGACAGAAAAAGTTTGGGAGCCACATAAATACACAATTCACATTTTCAAGTTCTAATCTACAAGAAGCCTAACTGAAAATCAGGAGAACTGCACAGAAAAACAAATCTCCTGCAGGTTTACTTTAACTTTACTATGTTTTAAGATGTGCCTCTTCAAGACCACGCGACTTGCTTACCAACTGGACTAGGACACGCTCCGTTTGAGTTGTTCAATTCACCTCCTAACAGCGCACCTAAAGGGAACAAATCAGGATCGTAGAGCCCTGTTAGAAATCTCAGGTGATGACTAGGAATGTTATTAAATCAGTCAGCTTATACCGTACATTAAAAAAAAAAAAAAAATCAATTAACCCATTAAAAAAAATAACTTGTATTCCTTGTGCTTTCTTGTTACCATTAATCATGGATTTTAAAACCTGTTTTGAAGTTACATCCTGGTCCTACACTGCATAAAGGGAAAATGTAGTACAAACAGCTAAATGAGGTTTCAAAGCCCATGGTGCTTGGGAGTATCCTGAAGTACCAATATTAATGGGTAGTTCGGGATATTCCCAGCCACCACGGCTTTTGAAGCCTCATTTAGCAGCAGTATTGATTGCTGGTTCGGGATACTCCAATCAACCACAAGTTTTGAAGCTTCATTTACCACCAGCATTGACTGGTAGTTTGAGATACTCCAACCCACCGCAGGTTTTTAAAGCCTTATTCAGCAACAGAATTGATTGGTAGATCAAGATACTCCAACCCAACATGGGTCTTGAAGCCTCATTTATCCCAACACTTAATGGACGTGAGAAACTTCTCTCTCTAGACAGCTCATGCTTTCTTATCCAGAGTTCTACAGCAAAGGGTAGTGTGGTGGTTATGAGACATGGGTCAAATAAATCCTAGAAGGGACTATGCTTGTCTCTGAAGGGGAGGAACCCTTTAACCTAAATTATTTTATAGAAAATTCCAGCCAAATAAATGTGCAGAATTTGACAAAACTTTTCACCGATGTCAATAAGAAACCACAATGAATTCTGGAATTCTTAATGACTGAAGGATGACAAGCCAGTGCAGGACACTTTATAAAGCAATGAGATTCTTTCTCCTCAAAAAGGATGCTTTAATTACTCATTCACCTTTCTTACCTGCACTGGCTGGTCTCTGTGGTAACCCTGGAGACACCGTGTTCCTCTGCAGGGCTGGTTGCTGTGGTGATAAGAGGCGGGGGTCCGACAGAGACGATGTCACAAAGGAGGTGGTAACCAGGGCACTGCTGGGGTTACTGAACTGTAGTGTATTCTGATTGGTCACTGGGACCGTGACAGGCATGGAGAAAGTGGGAGGCTGGACTGTAGACTGGAAAAGACACAGCAAAAACCATCTTACAGGGATGCGCGCGCACGCGTGCACACGCACACGCACACACACACACACGGGTTACTCGTCATCATGTTAGCTTGGCAAAATCAAAAGAAATTCTAGACTTTTCCATTATTTAACTGTCTGATAAAATCTTATATGGAGAAACACCAGATAGGATCAAGTAACTTATTAGCCCAAAGAATTAAAATAAACAAATGAGGACAGGTAGGCAGATCTCTGGTCAGGTAGCTTTCCAAATCCACTGCATAAAAACATTCAAATCAATTCAAGAAAGAGCTTAAATAAAACGATTCACAAGTGATGATGGAAACCTGAAGCCTTTTAAATTTTATACTACACACATTCTGATTAAAGTTCCACTCTTGGATACTCCCAGTTGGAAAGAGAAGGTTCTAGAGCAGCAAAGATCTCCATGTGTGATACCTGCCATTTCATACTGTCTCTCCCATTACTAAAGTCCTGTTCGGATGAGGCACATACAATAGTTTAAGCGCTTCCCATTTTTATTTGGTCTAACTCATCAAGAAACTGTCCCACAAAGGTAGCTGAGCATCCTTTCACTAGGCCTGGAAATTAAATGCTCCAACACTAAACAATAAGTCTTTTTTCCTAGAATCAAATGAAGCATGCATTTCTCAATGGTGGAGGTACATCAGATTCCCTACCAGAAAGTCAGTGCAGTGGCAATGGACACACACACACACACACACACACACACACACACACACACACACACACACACACACACACACACACACACACACAGGAATGCAAGTCAATACCGCAGAGTCACTGGTTGGTTGACCACTCATATAAATGACTAGGAGGTGAGGGCTGGTCCAAATCAGCCTGATTGCATCTGAACTGCTAAATACTGGTATCAAATGACTTTTTTTTTTTTTTAGAAGGGCAGGCTTTTAGTGGACTTGACCATTTTTGCCTTCCAAGAGCAACCTATTTTCCCATGATCCTCTGAAAAAAACAGGGCCTCTATATTTAGAATGTGGGACAGACATTGCATGTCCTGTCCTGAATGGGACCCAGTTTAAGGAGCTGGTTTTTATTTTTGCCCCTTTTCTGTCCTTGCCTCTCTCACATGCCCCAAATCTTTCAGGTGATTTGTTTTGAAATTAGCTGGACCATCCCTGCATGCAAGGAAGCACCGTTTCTGTAACAAAATATGTAACATGACAAACTAAAGCATTCTACACTGTACTGTCGTTAAATTAAAAGCAACATTCAACTTTCATTACTGTCCCAATATGTGAACTAACAGGGAGAACTGATTCTATTTTTAAATCAGTAGTATACGTAAGAAAAAAAAAAAAAAATAGGGTTAAATAAAGGATGTTAAGATTAATTAGTAGGTGTACTAGTTTTATATTAGATTTATGCAAATACAAAATTAGTGAGAGAGCATACAAATAGAAACAGCTCCATCTGAGAATTACAATATCAAATGGAGATGAAAGAGATTTAAAGACCACAAAAAAAACAACAATGGTGTAAAAAACAAGAGCCGTAATTTCCCAAACAGAAAAGGGCCGATAAAATTAAAACAGGTTGATGAAACACAGCTTGTGAAAAAGTGATATGGTTTTTAAGCAACGATTTACACATGTAACCACATCAAATCCTTTGAATTAATCTGCCTTGTACAACCAACAAGCTTTTTCAAGACATTTACCAGAAATGATTAGATGACAGCTAAGCACATTCAATTCAGTGAAGCTCTGAGGAATTTGAGCTCTCAGAATTGGCAGTGGCATTACGTTAACACAGTGTGTTCATTTTATAAAGTTTTTTTTAAAGTAGCCAACATGAAAAGCAGTATCACCTCTAATACAATCGGGAAAGACACTGAAAAGGGAACTGCATTTAATGCCATTCACAAATTCCTCACAGTGAATTTTATTGCTTTCTGCTATTTTGTTCCTACTGAATTATGCTGCCTAGAACCAAACTGCTCAACTGTATCATTGATGATTTGGACCTGGCCTCTGAAAATATCACTGTCCTTCTTACTCAGATTAATGGCCTTAAGACTGGAATTCAGTAATGCATTAGGCTGTTGCTGGTGGCGTCAGTGCTTCAGCTGGCTATTGGTGTTAGGGGGAAATTCGGTGACCCTGCGGTGGCATGCTGGTGCCAACGGCCCAGAGACACAGCACAAGGTAACCACGCTGCACACAGGCCAAGCGGGGCCGGGGGGGGGGGGAGAGGAAGAGTTAAGTGTCACTCGGGAGGGCAGCAAAAATGCAGCATACAGCACTTCATGACCAAGTGGCACGTCGAACAGCACCCGTCATCTCCAGGACCCTCTTGACGCAGCTCAGACACTGAAGCTCACCCAAAGAACTTGACAGCTGCCAAATTTGTGAAACATCCTAATACAATGCGACTGCAATCCATACACCTCCAAGCTACTTTACTCTCTCTCTCTCTCTCGGCACTGGGATTCGTACGAGCAAGACAGTTTTCATGAAATGTAACTAAGCAATTTTACCTAGCAAACATCTACATAAGGAAACAACATAAAAATACTTTGATTACACATTTTTGTTATATTTTTAGGTAAACTTACTCAGTACTTTTTTTCGTCTTCATTTTTAACTGTTTAATATTTTGTCCCAAATTTTATATACATTACAGTTAAGGTAGGTTAAGTCTGTTTTTTTTCCCCTCTCCTTTAATATTAAAGACTGACTTGCACTTACATACGGCACTGCAAAAGTTTAGTCAGCCAGCAATAAAAATAACCTATTTTCTGACCTGAACTTTACTCTGGTGGATTGCCTGAATGCGAGGCTATCAAAATGAATTAAACTGATGGCCTAGTTTATTCCCTCCTTCTGTCCTAGAATCCTCTTAAAGTTACCCTATAAGTTTAAGATTGTCTCAGTCCACTTCCCATCAGCTGGTGACTCAAACGCCCTTTCCTACCATTTCTCGCCCACCCAATCAGAGTTCATCTAACTCCATATAACTGATGACCTTGAGATTGCAATTTGCGTGCTTTTATCTCGAATATTTGTTGCGCTGATGGAGATAAAATCGACAGCAATTAAAAACGAATCACGACTCGAAGTCTGTCGCAGTCATGGCTGACTGTCTGAGGTATGACAGAGGAAACAACGTGTGACAGGCTCAGAGAAGAAGGCTGCAAGCCTACAGAAAATGGGCACGGCACTTCCAGGCCTACCATCATGTCCATCTCTCACGTTTCCTTTCAGTGCTACAAACACATTCACAGAGATAGTATCAGGGCTTCCATCCCAGTCATTCTTGTGTCACCCGCGGAGCTCTCTGAGGGACTGGTGCTGTATGCTGCAGTTTCCCATGACCCCTGAAAAGTGTGCCGAGCAAAGTGGGGGAGGGACGTGTGCGTGTGGAACTCAAGACTGTGCTCCAGTCTGCCTCCAAAGGTACTCCAAAGAGAGCAGGCTGAGAAGCTGCTTTAAGTGAGTGGCTTTTTAATCAAACAGAGGCTGAATACAGCTCAAATAGCAGAAATCAAATGATACAGGCCAGCCAAGAGTCTACGTCAGCCAAGACCGATAAAATGCTCTGAGAGACTTAATCATGTGTAAGGTTACATTATAAAATTTAAAAAAAAAAAAAAAAAAAAACTATGAAGCTGTACATGTTACAATTACAGATTGGTTTTAACTATAAGGAAAGAATCAAATATAAATAATTCATGCGTTTCATAGTTTGATAATATCGAGGGGGAGGGGGGCTGTACAATCCAAATAATAAATTGATTCATTTAGATCAAACTTAGTTATACTGAAAGTATAACTCAGGTGTGGACTAAAACTGCACTTGTTAAAATGTCCTTCTGCTGTAAACAGCCTATGTTGGACCAATGAGGCGATCCACTGGGTGTCAGCTGACTGGGAGGGTGTGTCACGAAGCCTGCTCTGCTACTTTTGGGGCCGCCTGAGGCAGCAGGTGATCGCAGATCTCTCCGAACAGAAGGAGCCGAAGGGCACTCTTAGCCAATATGGAGATAAAAATAAATAACTAGGGGGACAGCCTGACAGCATGGGAACAAGGCAAACAAATCACGCATCACAGAAAGCATTAAAGGCACAAAACAGGCTGGGTAAACCGTGTGGCTCCAGATACCAGGAGGAGCACGGCGGGAGAGCTTTAAAGGGACTCCCACCGAGATCAGATCCGGAGCACATTCTGAACGTCGAATTCACCCGCACCTCGTGACCCCTTTGAGCGAAGCTCTTCTTTTTGTGACTTTCCCCGTCAATGCTCAAGGGGCAGCAAGGACCGAATTACAGTTGTGCCTTTAAATGCTCCCGTACCTTTAAATGCTCCCGTGTTGCCCAAACACACACTCAAAGGGGATTCCGAGTGAGAGGTAGACAACGGGCGGCTCTACGGGTTGCTGTCAGTCTCTATGGCGGCGATTCCTGTACTCACTGACAGCCTATAGCTCTGCATCATTTTATCAAATTCCTCGTCAATTTTTTTGTATTTCTCTTCAGTGCGGGGTGTGAGGGAGAAGGGCTCCTCGGGGTCGGGACTCTCAGAGTCACGATGCTCTTTCTTGCTCAGAGCCTTGGTTCAGGGAGGACAAAAAAAAAAAAAAAGAGAAAGAAAAAGAAAGAGAAAGAGGAGAAGTTAGAAGCGGAGGGGACGAGCCAAGGTACTCACGCCGTATCTTTTGAAGAGGATGTCCAGGTCCTCATTGGTCTTGCGGAACTTGTCGTCGTTCAGGGGGCTTTGGTCAATAGAGTCCTCCCCATCTGGCTCCGGACTGTTGCAGCCATTAAAGCCTTTCTTTCGTAAAGTCTGAATATTTTTTGAAAAGGGGAAGGGGGGAGGACAGATTTACAGAGTGGTACATTTCTAAAACCCTACACCTAGTTACCCAACGGCCATATCCACCGCGTGATGGGTTGCATTAATCAATGTGTGATGCGGAGTCTTCGAGAATAACTTTCGATAAAAAGAAAAAATAAATAAAGAAATTGCCTTTGGAAACCAATATGTCAGTCAATAACACAACAGTTCTAACATTTACTTTGCAGACAGAAGTTTCTGTTCTCAGAAAAGGAATGCATTTATAACCATGAACACGTGCGGTGAAACTACAGCCAACATTTACAAATAACTTTTGGTCCATTCAATACACTAGTAGGTGATGGATTTTAACAGACAGTCAAAGCTGGGCTGAATCCAAAACTCTCTTATTTCTACTGGACTCAATTACTATACCTCCACAGAGAGCGTACTGTGCAAATAAGGTGTATTTAAACAAACCTCTGTTTTTCACTTCCTAAGTCCTAAAGTGAACATGAAGTGCTCTAACCTTACAAAGCTTCTTGTAATTTTAAATACAATGAACAATACAGAACGGTTTTCATTTCAAATTTGACATATTAAGAAACTATTACATCAGTAACTGTTACATGCTATCATTTCCTCAGCTGAGCTCATAACAGACAGCTAAAACAAAGAGACTAAATGATCCATTCTTTATATTTTGAAATACGAATTTCCAGAGACAAGCCGACTTCTTAAACTCACCAACAAGATTGTTTACTGATCAAATACGATCACAGTGATTCAGTGCTTAGTTACCTGGGACTGCAAAATTGCAATGAAAGTAGGAAGAGGCTGTAACATGACTAACACTGACTGGCATTCCCAGACTTAATTGGGGGGGGGGGGAAGAAAAAAAAAAAAAAAAAAAAAAAATCACAGACACGAGTGTTTGGCCAACGTAACAAAGACGGTATTTGTGAGGGCCAACATAAAAATTGCAGCCAATATAAAATTATAGAGGAAAAATGTTGAATGATTATGGCTGTGGTGTATTTAACCTCTCCCTGTCACCTCTACTGGGCTTAGCCTTTACAGCAGGGTATTAATGTCTGGGATGAAAACCGTCTGATAAAACTATGGTTTAGAGTCACTACCACACCTTCAGGCGACCTCCAGAGAGCAAGTCAATCACGAATTCCATTCCTATTTTAATTTGGCCAGGATATCAATGTAATTCAAAAGCAGTGTACAAAAGATTTATGTAAAGATCTCATATTTAAGCACACTTTGTCAAAGGAGCGCCATTTAAGATCCTTGAAGACTAAACCCCCAAGGAGACAGATGGAGTCCGCAATAGCAAGTCCTTCCAGAACTTCTGATGCATGCATATTATGTTTAATGGTAAATACAAGTGATACTAAATTCTGAAAAATGTGATGCCAGACCATTGTAACGCTGACAAGAGTCTTGTTGTGAAGACATCTGGCTGCTTAGTTTTCAGGGCTGCTTTGATGGGAGCCTCCAGACAGCCTTTGACCAGGGTACCTTTTACTGAAAGCTCTTAACCAATTGGTAAAACTCAATCTATCCTAGGGAAAGTGCCTCCTCAGTTCCTATCACTATAAATAGACAGGAGTTGCATATTACATGGTATACCACAGGAAGGACACCGAAGAAATTTCATGCACTTCCTCATCTTCCGGTTAAAATTTCAGACTACAGCCGGGCAAAGAAAGTGAGGCTAAGACTGCCATGACAGTTCGGCAGCTCACCGATGCCAAGACAAAGCCATGTTTATGTCCATTTTAATGTCCAAATGACAAAAGCCCAGGCACACATCAGAAGTGTGGGAGATGTATTCTGGATACTGGTCACATGACAATGAGAGCCTGCTCACCGGCATATCAGGCCACCTGTCTATCAGCTTCCTGCTCGCCTGTGCCTCCATGCCTTTCTGAGTGCCGGCGGGGTGATCCATAACCTACCTAGGCTCACTCCCTGTTGTCCCCTCTGCTCCCCTCTCCCAGCCTCCTCATTGTAAAATTCACCCTCATTCCTCCCATTCAGTCTCTCCTCTTCACTTTGCCTGTGGTGCAACTTGAAACGTGGCCAGTAAGAACACGGCCCGTTGTGACAACGAGAGGCTCTGCTCCACCAGTCCCACAGGCTGTTTGCACGGAGCAAGGTTTAGGAAATCCTCAGAGAGTAGCCTTAAGGCTCAAGTTCCACAAGTGGCATCTTTGTCCTTCAGCAACATCCTGAAACTGTTCCTCAGAGCCTTAAACAGTCTTTACCCATTGTCCCGGCAAGGATTGTGGAATTCTTTACAGAAGCTAACAAGTCTTCACTATTATTCACTAGGCAAATTTCAATTCACTATGAACTACTGGAAAGACTAATAATGTTCCAGAATGGCTGCAGAACAAGCATCTTCCTCATGTATTACTCGCATGTATTCCCTCAGAGCCTGCAGTTCACTACCAACAACTGTCATGATGTCAATAAAAGACATTTCTCTTTACTTACATATAATGACCTTATAGACACCACAGCTTTGAAGGATCATCTGTTTATCATTTACTCTATTTTCAATAACACACAGCCAATATGACTTGCGCTGTACTGGAGGATGCTGTGTCTTTTCAGTGAATTGTCTTTGTATCCCATATACTCTGTGTATGCCATGTCTGTGCTGATCCCGCCAAACTAAATTCCTGTGTACATTTAATGAATAAAATTGACGGCAAGCTCTAGTTCTATCATGTAGACTTGCAGGATCACGAATACAACCTCTCAGAGGTACAAGAAGGGCTTGAACATAAAGAAATATAAATGTCTTGAGGGTGTCTAACATGGCTTTGACACTGTGCACCAGGCTTAGCCCCAAGGAGCCTGAAAAGGGAATTAGAAGAGACAAACCCTGAAAACATAATTCTGCAACAACAGACATCATTGTGGAAGCTTCTCACATTACCATAACAACTTCACACGGCAGCAGGGGTATTTAAATGTATGAAATATTCAAATACCCATGTACCTGCTGTTCTATTCCAATTTAGAAAGGGATAATATTTATGCCTGACACACAAATTCATACACCTTAACCTAAAATCTAGGCAACGGCAAATACCTTACACCCCCATCACCCACCAGGAAAACAACTTAAAACCGGGCGTCCTCTTCTATCAGACCCCCAGCCCGTCTGACTGCCCCAGCAGCCCGTTTCTCTCCCTCTCTCCTTCCTCCTCTGCCCCGCTGATTGGGATCTGCATTCAAGCGGATTAACACATTCTGGCAGAAGAATCAGGCTGCCGTCACACACAGCACGTGCGGGGCGGCCAGAGGGAGTGTGGGCCTACTCCTCTGCATCTCTTTCAGAAGCAACAGAGATTAGATTGAGCATATATACGTATGCGTGTGTGCACGCGTCAGCCCATGCAAATGTATTCTCCTACTGAGTCAAAATCAATCAGTAGAGCGATGAGTGCAGGAATTATGCCACACTTCTGTGCACTTCCCCTTGGCTGAAAATTGTATGTCCTTGGCGTGTAATCTACTTAATCGAGCGGTACACATTATGGAGACTCCGGCGGCGGAGGTGTGCCTGCCCATTTTACACTGGGCATCCAAGCCCCCTTTGCTCTGGGATCTTCTATGGATCGAAGGTCAAAGCCCTGCCAAGCAGCTGCTCCTCTGGAGGCCTGGATATATCACAGAAGGCCTACAGAGGCTGGTCAGCAGAGGAACATCAGCGAGTCCCACAGCATTGTGACACACTTTTAAAAGAGAAGAACCAAGAGCCACTTAGAGCAGCCACACTCTGATTAATCTACCCTTCGACGGCGGGAGGGAGGGCAGAGAGAAAAGAAGAAATAAAATATAACGGGTCTGTCGGTTGTGACAAATACCCAATTTACATGGAACAATGGCTCTGTTGAACCTGGAGCTTAAAAAGTGGATAATAAAAATACATTATTTTATTGGGTCAGCTGAATGAATCATGACAGGAGCCTCTTCCACACGTCAGGAGTTCACTGAACTGCACTGATTTTTGAAAGAGAGCCCCCATACCATGTTTTTTTGCATCAAACCCTTTGCAATAAAACCAGCACCTCCATCTTCTGTAGCAGACCATTGTCCAACGTTGTGTTTACACTGACTTCAGAGAAAAATTATTTGCAAACAAGGAGAAATTAGATGATTAATTCAACCTTTTTAAGCATTTGTATTTTGCCAGGTAGCATAGATAAAGATAGAGCACAGATCATTAATCAGAAACACAGCTGTAGTTTTGAGATGGGATATGTTGCTCAAGACAGTACCGCCATCCCGTCTTTCAGTTGGCCCCTCGTCACGGAGGGCAGAGGGAGGCACTAAGAGTGGGGGGGCTGTTTCCCTGCCTGTTCAGTCTGGGCCTGCCGCCCAAGGCTGAAGGGGGGGGAGGCAGCAGGTCCAGCTGTCCCTGCTTCTGCCGTCCCACTGCCTTCTGGGCGGCCTGCCAGTCGCACATAGGGACCCGTAAGCCCCTCACCCCCCCAAAACCAGACTATCAATGTGCCTTCTGGCCACCGTCCACAGGTGGACACAATACCTTCCCCCCCGAGCCTGCCTGGTGACCAGTGACGTGGCTCAAGTGATAGGGCTTGCGAACAAAGAGGTCACTCATTTGGTCATTTGGACTGAAACAGAGAACAATCTGCTGGCCCTGATACAGATGCAGGACCCAACGCATTAGACCACACTTAATGGCTGAACCAAGAGAAGTGTTAAATTAACTGCTATACCAGTTCAATGGCACGGTGTTTCTGCTGTGAGTGAACTATGATCAAGTGGCTCCACTGGCCAATTGGTTACAGAAGCTAATGTAGAAGGAACGTTCTGGAAATAACAGGCTTTGTCTCACGTCAGGAGAAGGCCCTCATACCTCAATGATGTCGGCGTTGGTGCGGCTCTCGTGCGGTTCATTGTACTCTGTGTACTTGAGCAGCACCTTGTCCATGTCGGTGCTGGCGTACTGAAAGAGCTTGTTCGAGTGGTTGAAGATGATAAGGGCGATCTCGCAGTCACACAGCACGCTCAGCTCGTAGGCCTTCTTCATCAGGCCGAACTTGCGCTTGGTGAAGGTCACCTGTGGGACAGGTGAAGGGCCGAGAGGATGTAAGGTGGACAAAAAAAAAAAAAAAAAAAAGCAAAGAGTTTAACAGCAGATCATTTTCAATAGAACGGCATGGCGGCGAAGGTCAAGGATAATGAAGCAAAAAGGAAGCATTGGAACACAACCAAGGATGATGACAGGATTGAGTGAAGGAGTGGGGAGCAGAAGAAAGGAGAATGACACACCAGGTCAAGCAAAAAGCAAACTGAACTCCTCAGTAGAATCAAACAAGAAACACTGCACAACATCCTTTAACGTAGACTGGCAACACAAGGCATTTCGCCACAAACATGGCTCACACTACAACAGCTGAGTTTAGCACCACCCTTATTCCCCTTTATGGGGTGTCAAGAAAGAGGTGCATCTTAGGGGGCACAGTGAATAGAGAGCTACATTTCCCTGCTCTTTGTTTTGAGTGGAAAAACTGAGGATCAAAGCGATGAATGATGATGGAGTGACACATAGATACACTGGAAGCTTCTTCTGTGGTGTCATGTGAGAAGGCCCAAGGTCCTCCAGCCAACCGTCACTCCCTCTGTCGCTCCCCCATATCACGCTGAAGCAGCTCTTTGAGGCAGAAGACTGCTTACTACCCCCCCCACGTTACACCCCCTCATCTCCCTCTGCTTCCCTCTCGCTCTAGCAATCATTGCGCCACCTCAAATCAAATTATTTTGGGGTCGTTTCTACGGGCAACCGCCTATGAGACATCCTGCGCCCACCCTCACTCTGCACATAAACACATGTGAAATGCACAAATGCAGGAAAGATAAAGCGCGACACGCGACAGAATCACAGACAAAACGAAAAGCGCTAGCAGAAGGGAGGAATACGTCGATGACAAAACAGAGACAAAAGTCTGAGCTCAATCTGGAGGCAAGACTTTAACGTGAGGCCATTTTAAGTCCTATAAATTTAGAGAATATAGTCTTTGTCTTAACTGGGTGAATGAACAAACAAATACTTCGGGGGGGAAATAATTAGTGATGGGACAAATGCAGTTCCAAAACCCATGGTGGGTGGGAGTATCCTGAACTAACCAATCAATGCTGCCACTAAATGAGGCTTCAAAACCTGTGGTGGGTGGGAGCATCTGAACTAACCAATCAATGCCATTAATGCTATCCCCAGCATTGATTGGTTAGTTTGGGATGCTCCTACCCACCATGTGTTTTGAAGTATCATTTGTCCCATTACAGAATTACAAAATTTTCCACATTCTATGGTTGTATCTTCTGGCACAGAACATCGGCCATTTTATCTTTTTTCCATCAAACTGGTATAAGACATTATACAATTAAGTAATTAGGTCTTGCTCATCAGCAAGTCACACACCTGACTTCAACCCATTCCTCTTAAAGCCATGCTCACTTGTAATTAAGGAATTTGCATTGAGCTCAACTGTAGCACTTGGGAAATGAATTAAAGATAAACATCAGGCAGGAATAGCAAGGGGACAAAGGGAGAGCATGAAGAAGTCGTGCGACATGGCGATGGAGAATCAGAACGTCGGCCTCTTCGGTAATAGGAGGGTTACAGTGGCCCATGTGATTTTCATTACACAGCTGGGTTTGACACGGAAAACACAGTAAGGAGGGGCTGGAGACCAAGCTCCTGCATGCGTGTCTTCCACACGGGAACACAGAAAAGACTATCCGGCATGGCATGTTTGCCATGAGGCACTTTCTGGGATTCGGTCTTGGACCGAATAATGACACAACAGTAAATTTAAATACTGTTCGTTCAAGTATTAAAATGCCCCTATTGCTAGTGAACCACAAGCAAATTAATTACATACTGTGCTGCATTTACAAATTATGCTTTTAGCATTCCACATTTAAACTCACCATCCTAACACAATTTAAATAAGGAATACGACTTTGGCTGCTCTTAAAACAGTTGAGTTTAAACTTTCCTATGTTAATACCCAGAAGAAATACTGATTTGAGGACGCCAACAGAAGCTAGCTTATCATTTCCATAGTGAAAATACATCAAAGAGCTTTTCTCACACAGATGGAGTAATTGATTGTTGGGATGATGAGGTGCAAGATAAAAACAAAAAACTATTTTGTCCTTTCTGGTTCCTCACTAAACAGAGTATTAGATGACATGCAGTCATACAAAAACTCCTCAGACTGTCAGAGCTTATCAACGCTTGCAATTAAAAAATTTAGACATGAGGTACAATTTTAAAAATGATTTGAAAAGCCTTTCTGTCTGGATTCTGCTCTCTGATCTGCTGAGTTCAGCTGATGAATCCTTGCCCACTCACAGACAGACAAGGCTCCTGATCGATCCTCACCTGTCTGTTGCGCTCATCTGTGATCCTCTGGATCTGAATCTTTTTTCTCCCCATGCTTCCCGTATGGTGGTGGAGAGGTGAAGGAAGTCGACAGGTCGAAGGTGTGTGTGGCGATCTGGGGGGGGATGGGGTGTGATGTCAGGCGGCGGGATGGACCCTCTCTTCTCTATCCCCTGCCTGCGGGAGCTGATCGACAAGTTCTTACCCCGCAGGAAAAAATAAAGAGGGAAACAAAACGGGGGCCAGGCAGCTGGGCGTTCAGTTCATGGTCTGCTCGGGGAGGGGGCACTGCTCCAGTCTCTCTTGGGTCTGGGCGCCTCTACCCTCTCTGAGCACTGGTGCTGGTGGTCGGGTGTCGCTGTTGGGAGAGCCAGACACGGAGGAGGAGATTAGATGTCTGCAACCTTATTTCCAGACACAGAAGCAGGGGAGGTGCACTGCATCCCAAACGCAAGCCTGAAGACTAATGGCTGCTGGATCTCTTCAGCTGCAACTAAGGCCTAGAATCTTGTTCTTCCATTGCAATGAAATGAACTCCAACTAAAAGAGACAGCAAGTGAAGCGTGTTTTTTGTGTCAGCTTAGCAAGATTGCCTAACCTGTGCACATTATGCATAAGGAGGTAATTATTAAGCTTGACACTGCGCTGCGTGCACGGACAGCAGTATTCCCATTTCCTTGAAAACCCTACCAAGGTAAGACTGTACCCCCACCCCAAGAGCCAAGCCTAATGAGGCAGATCTCGTTCAACGGCGTGCCTCTGCTCAGTCAGCTTCATTAAAGACACTGCCGTCACATCACCGGCCTCGACAGCCTGTTTACAGAAGGCCATTATACGTGAAGCCTAACGTGGCAGCAGCCTTCCTCCTTGGTATTAAGGAAATCTCATTGTCACGGCCAAACAGGCGCACCGAAATCAGAACAGCAAGAGCATCAGGACCTACTGTAGCAAAACTACATCCAGCAGTCACCCAAACAAAGGAATGGGGCTACTTTACGTTTTTAACAAGCCACATTAAACAAGGGTTCAAACAACAGAGCTACCAGCAGTCTTTAGCCTGTTGTTCTTACCATCAAAAAGATTTCTTCCAGAAAGTTTTTTCTTTTTTTTTTTAAATCCCCTACTTTGGTATGAGAAAAGAAAATACTATTTATCCCCCATGTGTTTGCATTACGGAGACCCAACAGCTACCCAAAATCTTCTCAGAACCTCTAATGTTCGACAACAAAAAGGAGATCTACATAAATATAATGGGAGTGCACACATCTTCAGAGGGCTTCATGTTTTTCTGTAAATGAAGTGAAGCGGGACGCAATACAAAATGCTGACACTCCAGTCAGAACAGTAAAAATAAGCCAGCTCATTAGGACACAACACAACTATCCCCATAATGATATTTATAAATCTGCACTGTCAGCTGACGGAAAAAAAAAGGCATTTATTGGTGAGCATGAGTGTATGTGTATGCACTTGCATTTATGTTCTGAATTTAGTCACTCTCCTGAGAAAGTGACCAGGACACAAATGATAATACACATCTCGGAAGGTTTACCAGTAACAAAGAGGCCAAATAACACACCTCATGCATACACCCTGGGCATTCGAAGCAATTATCATTATTTCATCAGGTGTTATAATGGTTCCTGGTTCAAATCCTAGGAGCTGCTGCAGTACCCTTGAGCAAGATTCTGAGATTATTCAGAAAACGCTGAAACCAGTCTTGTCTTGCATCCCTACGCAAGGAGTGCTCAACAGTATACCCATGAGACATCCATTTGGCACATGATTCTTACATTCAAAGATGCCAATAATAATTTTGCAAAGAAATCAAGAAAACAAAGTTGATACCCTTTAAATCCCCAGGTGGGAAAAACATTCCCTAAACATTTAACAATTTAACCTGCCAGTCTTGGTTTCACCTGAATGTTGAGTGGAAATAAATACTTTCATTTAAAAAAAAAAAAAAAAGTCAGACCAAATTCAGACAAGTTCAAACATAACTTCTAAATTTCAAAAAGGGAGATGAAACTCAAATTACTGGGTAAGACACTGGACCTTTAACCATAAGGTTTCTGGTCTGATAAAGCTCTGCTGTTGCTAGGTGCTTAACCTGAGAATACCCAGCTATGTAAACGAGTAATGTGAAAATCACCAGCTACATACATCAGTTTGGAGAAGTCAAATTCTTCTATTATTATTACTATTAAAGCCATGGCAGCATTCTGCAGGGCCATGGACAGTCTGAAACGGTGGTCCTTCATGCGGTCAACACTCACGGAAAGGCAAGCAGTCTGCAGCCTCATGCCCTTTATGCCTTAAGCCACTTCCCTCCTCATCTTAGCTGCTAATTCTGGTCCCTGGGTCACACTACCAAGGTATGACTGGGCCATCCCTTAGGCATTTAAAGTTCTGTTCAATGAACCGGGGGGGGAAAAAAAAAAAAAAAAAAAAAACAAAAAACCCACAACAACAACATTAGCTATGTAAATGAAAACATACTACATTTTAATTTTTGCTTTCATTTCATGAGAAGGAATTCACCAATAACAAAAACGTCAAATGGCATCACAAAATGCCATGCTGATAGTCCTGTATTTGACTACCTTCCATCACTCTTTTGAACTGCAAACAAGCCTCAGCTAAACCAGACTTTGCGCGTCAACAAGTACGTTAGGCCACACAAATACAGCGGGACCTGCAGATGGGCGTGAAGGCACACAGGAAATCCATTAGATTCTCACAAGATCAACAGAATCCAGTCATCAGAAGACCATGATTAAGGCCAGAGGAGAAGCAGCAAAGGGACGTTCCTGCTGGAGGACGATAAGAGCAAAGGTGGTGGGAAGACAGAAGCCTTACTCAGCCAGCTGTGTGATTCATACGCAGCTGTGGAGTCAAAGGCCTTCGGGGTGACACACACACACACACACACACACACACACACACACTACAGCAAATTACCACAGAAACCACACCCTTCTGGAATTAAATTGTGGTTTATGGCACATTCCCATTATGATCTACATTAATAATAGTTAAGGCCATAGTATGTAAAAACTGACAGTTCCAAATGTCTGATTTGTGTTTCAATTGTGTTATGTCCCCTGTGGCTTCGAGGGTACAGCTAGTGCTTGTCTACTGACTGCTGCCCGCTGGAGATCGGCT
This sequence comes from Gymnarchus niloticus, assembly GCA_009936485.2. Lineage (NCBI taxonomy): Eukaryota > Metazoa > Chordata > Actinopteri > Osteoglossiformes > Gymnarchidae > Gymnarchus > Gymnarchus niloticus. The sequence continues at coordinate 12,530,266 of JAACJT020000110.1, read as the reverse complement.
GGTGCTTTGGTCAAAATGTCAGCTTTGTTGGGGATTCCCATGTAACAGCGAAACCTGAGCTACAATACTGCAAGACAGAAAGAAGTCTTAGAGGAACACCAACCAGCAGGCTTAATACAAAGGGACAGTACACAACACCACCTGTACCCTCATAAGCCAGGGCTTGAATATACAGGTCTGCTAAGCAGACAAAACCCACTCTTTGATGAGGGACCATTGATCTCCAAAGCCAATTGCTCTTTGTAGCAAGGAGCTTTACATCAGAGAACAGATAGTTTGGCTTTCCAGTGAAAAACACTCCAAATTTGAGATTCTTCTCCAGGAGTAAACGAGGGGAGTACTGTCTTCATGGATGCTTTCAACAGGTACTATTAGATGAGATCATTTTCAGTGGTACACTGGTCTCCTTAGCCAGGAGATGGTGAACATTACTGAAAAGGTAATTAGGTTACTGCACTGATGTAGTGTCATGTTTTCACTTTAGTTACTTAATATTCTGGCAAAAATATTCAGAGCTGGTGGGAAGTACAGTAATAACTTGATGTATGAAAAATTCTGTTCAGGTGTTGGACAGGGCTAGCAGTGTCCAACATCTGTAATCCTAATTTTGGGAAATAAAATTAGTCAAAATGGTAGTACATAACATACATTTGCAAGGACAGCTACAGGAAGAAAAAAAAAAGAGGAATACAATAATACAGAACTGCTGAAAATTGCGACCAGCACCAACTGCTGGATAGTTCCAGCCATTCCAGCCTCTATCACTGGCAGGGGGGCAATGTTCTACCAATGCCACCACCTGTGTGTTGTGACTGTACTTTTCAACAACATCGTCTGCCTGAGAGAAACCCTGCCGGCAACTATCAACCCTACCATGGGGAGCCACTATTCAGCCCCGGTGAGGGGGTTGGGGTGGAGAACCTGATCCCTTAGGCCACAGGTGGCTGGAGGGGCTACAGTGCAAGGACAGCATTCTCGCTTGGAAGGAAGGGGGAGGGGGGCATGTTCTACGACATAAGTGTCTCACCCAAACTACCAATGCAGTCAGCTCTGAATAAGCTCCTGCAAAACAGGCCAACATTTTACATAAGGCTTCTGCCTCAAGGCTAGCCACAAACACACACAGGTCAGTGGGCCTGTCTCCACAGGTAATTCACACTGAACCAGCAAAAAGAAACACGAATGTCACATGATTATGTAGTTTGCAGAGGGCACAAATGATGTCAATTAATATTACAGTCATGAAGTCAACGCTGTCAGCGATGTTAGAGGCTGTCACGCATGGATCCTGAAGCACGACTTCACGGAGCACGGAACAGACCACAGCCACCACCACGACACACCAGATGGACCGCGCTGGTTCCCTAATGCTGGCCCATTTTTTAAAGTGGTTTATTCCATTGTCAACCAGACAAGCACAATACATCTGTGCCACCAAACCACAGTTGGCAAGAGAGCAATGATATCAGTGAAACTCAGGATTCTGGAAATTAATTACTCATAAATGCTTAAAATGACAGTTTAGCATTAACGTGTAAAAGGATCTATTTCATATCATCCACACATTTGTTATCCTTGGTGAATGTAAGAAATGTGAGAAGTTCTCAGTGAAGTACAGGAATCAGCCAAAGCCATGCCTAGGAGTGTTACTAGACATCACAATAGAAGTCTTAGAAAATTTAGGTGGCCCGAGTGGAAAAATACAGCTTGGAATCAATGTCCAGTCAATATGATATACAGTATCACCAGCTTCCAAACCTTTCCTTTGATGTAAATGAAACAGAGGTTGAACCAATGGTAGTCTGCAAAAGAGAAATGAGCTCCTGGAGAATACAAAGCCTGTAACTGGTTACATGAACTGTTACAAGACTGAACCACAGCACTTATTTAATCAATTCCTCAATGGGGGATCCATTCAAGAATCTGAGTTAAAGCAATTCAGAGTTAAAGCAGCAGATGGGGAGAGCAGCGTCAAACTGAGCACCACTTTACTTGTCAGTGTGACACAAGTAGCAGCAACCACGTGTCAAAAGAAACCTACACTTGTTTTTGCAAATTTCACAATTTCTGCAACAACCATGGCGTGCCACACATCAGAAACGTGAAATTAACACTTGTTATTCTTGACATATTGGTGAAGTGGCTCTGGGTCAAAGAGCAGACAGGCCAGAAATGGCAAGGCAAGGTGACCGTGGGCAGTTCATAACACAGACAGTGGTCACCAGTAAAAGCTCAGGTTCATCACACAGGACCACCATAAAAACCCCTCGCTCACATTAACAGAGCTATGAGAGAACAGCAAGCATGGCTCGTTGGCTTTTGGTCTTCAGCACTACACGCACAACCCCAAAATGATGACTTTCTTACCCAAAAAAAACAGTGCCAATTTGCTACTTTGCGAGGAAGAAGATAATGCAAGGAGTACCTAGAAACACAAAAATCATACATGAAGCAGTCAACACGCTGTCAGGACAACAAGGCTCAGAGCTGGAGCCCAAATCAAAGCTAACTGGAACATACCAAAGCTCGGGGGGGGGGGGGGGTCTCGTTCCAGTCTTTGCCAATCAGTCACCAAGCTCTGCACTCACTACTCTGACTAACCCCAACAGGCAGGGCAATTCCTGTAGTCCACCTCTACAGACCCATTCAGGCTAACTCATCTTCAGCAACTGTACCCCATTCGTCAGTGTCCCCAGCAGGAGCTCAAAGGGCAGGGCCCCCCCCGATTGTCAGATTGCTGATGTCCTCTTACATGAGCACATCCTCTCTCCAGGACTCGCACTCCAGCAGCTGCTGACACACCTTTTGTTCAACCTCAGACAGCTGAACAGCTGCTCGAAGCTTTGACTTGGAAATTCTCAAACTTTTTTCTGCTGTGCTACATTCCTGTAAATTCAACAAGGATGCAGACACATGTTATTTAGTGCTACGACATAAAAAAAGGGCATTTTTAAGAAAGGACAAGCCCACATGGCGAGAATGCCATAAGCATTGGAAGACAAGCAGCTCACTGGCTTTATATAAGGAAAAACACCATATCAAAAGGTTAAATTATACTAAAAATGTTAATTGACATACTATAATCAACAAATCTTTTCACATGTTGCTGCCACACTCACTGTTGAATGGGACATCTGCTTGTGGAAGGGGAAAAAAAAAAAAAAAAACCCAAAATGAAAGCATCCTAAATGCCATGCACAGGAATTTAAAACAAATGGGGGGAAAAAAAAAAAAATGACTGCCACAACAAACTATTTGTAATAGGCTAATCAGGTTGATAGCCCCTCCCTCTCCCTCTCCCTCCCCCCACACAGTTCTCCCTAGGGTTCTCATAGCACATATTGCGCTGGCCCACTGCCCAATAAGAGGATTTGTCTGCCTGTGCCCTCCTCTTTTCCTGCAACAGATCTGAGTGCTGCCCAAGCCTGTGTGCCGCTAACCGCGTGCGCCAAAGGGCAAGGTGGGCAAGGCAGGCAAGGGGGGGGGACCAGGGAAAAGGCTGGCATGTAAAAAATGAGAAGCAAAATCTCTCTGGCAATTCTGTCTCTGTACTGTGTGGTCAATAAAGCAACATGAAGCAAGCACACACAGACACAGATCAGCCTAAATGTCTACTGAATTTCCCTCCGGGGATCAATGAAGTAATAAAGTATCTAAGCTGCTAGAAAGTGGCATCCAGGTCACAATGAGTGTCACCTTACTACAGCCTACTGCCTTGATGTATAAGGTGGACATGCAGTGCGCATCTATAAGGGCTGTGTTGCAATCTGTAACAATGCATCCTGTGAGGAAAATGCCCTGCAGGGGTTAAAGTTTTCAAGGAACTAGAAAAGCCCCAATCATAACACAGTTAAGAGTCATCGGGCTGGACTTAGAATCAAGGAATTATCTGCTAACACAACCAAGGAAAGACTATAGAGTAATACTTGTGATTTTTGCACATTAAGAATAAACACTAGCTGAATGTTAAGGTTAGACATGCTAAGAGATTACTTCGGACATGCCAGATTCTTTGCGCTTTCTCGGACAAGCCCATGTCATTATTCCCTTATAGTTAGATTGATCATTTGAACATTCAAAACACAAAGTGAGCCCCAAATGAAAGAAAATCTGATTACAGACCCCCACACACACACACACACACACACACACACACACACACACACACACACCTCTAAATTTTTGGACCTTAACCACTTCACACGTCAGAAAAGTATCATAGAAATGTGTGTCAGTAAAAGTGTGTGTGTGTGTGTGTGTGTGTGTGTGTGTGTATATGCAAAGTACAAAAATCACAGCTACCTTATAGCTATTTATACTGTTTTAGTATAAACCAGGGGATGTAAAACTTTTTAACTTAAGGACCCAAATACCAAAACTGGAATCATGCTGCGATCCAAGATCACCACAATGACAACAGAGCCATACATAATCATCTGACAACCCAAAGAAACACTGTAATAAACAATAAAAAATTGGGCCAGCTGTGACCAGGTACTGAGAAGGTTATGGATGGATGGATGGATGGATGGAGATGAAGCTAGATGCTCTAGCATCAAAATATTCCCTTAAAACACACAAAGTTCTATTATCACCATGAAAGCAAATCTCCACAAGGCTACTGGCAAAAGGTGAAGCTTTGACTGACAGAATGAGAAAATGTGCTTCTTTGTTAATTAAACTGGAACCAAATAAATTAAAAATACCTCAGCTGAAAGCAACTTCTTAAATTACAGCAGAAGCACTTAAAACATTAATTTAAAATATAAATGGGTTTTTGTTAAGTATAAGTGCTTTGGCCCAAATTAAACCAACTGGCGTTCTTTTTTTCTATTAATGTATTTGTTAGGTGCAGATATCATCAGAGTCTTTCAAATTTGACAGCAAATACAGCCATACAATAACCATTTCTATTCACTGCATTCCATATAAACAGGGCTTATATAGGTTGGATTTCTGTTCACTCACACCAACTGCAGTTTAGAATCTGATTTACAATAGTAACTCAGTCTTACATTGGTGCTTACTATTATTCTTCATGCCCCGGAAATAGGAGAAAAATTCTCTGCCAGGTCAGTATTTAAAACTCACACCCTACCAGGGATTACCGGAGACCAGGCTGGTGCTCAACATGTTTCAGAACACCATGCTGCACCAGAGTCTTTTACGTGGCTGCAAGAACAAAGCTGTTAGTATAAGGTGTGATTGCCCGGGAGCTCGAAAGGAAAATTTAATGGGCCAAATGGACCATCTCCTATTATGCTGAAAATAAAGACACTAAAATAAAGACAATAAATACAAATCAATATCCCATACATTCACTTTAATAAAGCAACACAGCCACCAACCCTTAAAGTGATCGATTTGCCGTGCTGTATAATTCCATTTAAAATGGCGGCGTGCCACTAAACACCGACGCAGGAAAAGCCCTCCCGAACTTGGCATGGGACAGGAGTCACCCTGGCCATCTGCAGTCCGAACATCCCGTCCTCCAGAGTGGTACGGCATGGAAGGCCAGCCTACAGACAGCAGCAGCTGCTTTTCCTTTGCCCCCGGAGGCCACTTCCATCGTTGGCCCGCGCCGCGGAGACAAGTCTCGGCGCAGCACACAGGCCAAGCGACCCAGGCATCACCGGCGAGGTGGGTCGGCCCACACGAAAGCCTGCCGGGTGCACCCTGCCACCTCCTCCCACTTTCAGACACGCTCACACCCAGCGACCAAAGCAACTGACAGACCACAGGAGGCGAGAGGAAGGAACCTCCTCTCACCTTCCTTTCCTACCTCCAGCCCTCGATTCCTCACCTCTATTAATGCTACCACTCTGTGGCCAGACCCACTCCCCCCCCCCCCCCAGCCTACCTAGCAAGTCTCCTCGTCATTCTCCCTATTCTCCCAGTGCTCCCATTTAAAACCTAAGGACCAGCTAGCCTGGAGCTGCTAGTGACAACATGTCTGTAGTTCTTACTGCAGAGAAAGAGGTGTCAATTATGTAAATTCAAGACCCTTTCTGCTAGCTGCACACATTTAACTGAATCATTAGCCAGACATGAGAAAAAAAAAGAAAAAACCTGACAAAGTTTGTGAGCTGGTTGTCCCATTGCCACAGCATGCACGTCACCACATTTACAAACAGCTTCACTTAGAAGCTGCTGCTCGTGTTTCTCTCACCACCACCAGAGTAGTGAAACAACTTGTGAGCAATGCAGAACGTGGTACACTGCCAAAATGCAAGACAAAGCACCTCCATGTGTGCAAGAACAGCACTAAATTTGCCCTTATGGAGATTCAGAAGGTTTACAATTACCCTGAAAAGAATCATAAACATTAGCCTAGCTCCTACACGAGTCCAATTAGCAGGACTTCCTTTATGAATACTAAAGCTAAAGGAATCAAGCTTTCTGGCCAAATTTCAACAAAGTGTATCTGAGACCTGACCGTTCCACAGCCTTGCAAGTATGAAAGGCTCCACAGAGCACTGGAGAAGCCTCAATTTCTTATCATATTGTCATCAGTTCACTCTCGGTGGCATCATCATCTATCTTCAAATTTCTGGCTTTAGAGGCAAAATAAGCAGGATTTTTTTGAGCACAATGACTTTGTACTTGATAAGCAGTTTTGGATGATGGACTTTTTTTTGGTAATGAAGGCATCAGTCAATTGTAACCTTGCTGCAATCATACATTTTCCCCTCCCACTGTATTTTGAGCTACAATCCATTTAAAATGTTGGCGATCGAGCACCAGCCCGCTTCACTATATACCGTTTACACTTAGAGGTGTTTATGAAGGGATTTAAACCTCCAACAGTGCTACCCGCTGAGCCACCACATCCCCCCCAAAAAACACGGTAGAAACCCTGTGTAACATACTGCACCATATCCATTCCAGAATTTACTATCAGGCAAATTTCATGCAAATTGGACCTCAGCGCTCACACGTTTTATTTTCCTTCATTTAGGCAATTTTCATTTTCAGAGTAATGAAAGCTGACATCTAAATCTAATACCTGAGTACTGTGCAGACATCTTTTTCAAAATTGCAGTTGAATTAAAGCAAGTTTAGAAAAACAGTAACATTTGACGTATTACACAACAGCTTATAGATCCGTATGCATCGCAAAAAAACTGGGGGGGGTTGGCACCATACTGAATATGTGTTTTAACAGTTAATAACTACATGCCAAAAATGTAACCCCTTTGGTATCTGAAAATATATGATTAGTGCTGGAGATCACTGAAGTGCTGTAAACCAAACATTTCAGTATAAAACATTTTGTACTCTTTATCGCACCTTGACTAAATAAACTGTTGTAACAGATTATAAATTAGTGTCGCTAGAAGCATACCAATTCTGTAAGAGAAAAAAAAACAACTACATGAAGTGGACAAAATATGGATGAGAGGAGAATATGCATTGTTCACCATTTCTTTCACTGGCAGATTGCCTTTTACACATAAAACTTACAAAGAAAATGCCTGATGTCAGGGAGTTTAGCTGCAACGTCAAAACCACAGTAATAATGTAAAAACAGCAGAATCCCCAGAGAAGCGCAAAGCTATTGAAATTCACTCTTCATCTAGGGCCAGCACACATGAAAAGTGACATGCAAACTAAAGGCGGCATGAGAAACGTTCTGTGATGCATCAGATTACTAGGAGAGAACTGGGAGGTGTGGGGCAAAGTTCACTGTGGGTGTGGGAAAGAAGATGGGAGAGATGGGAAAAGACGGCATGGAAAATGATGGGGACAGGCTGATGAATCTCAGTCATCCATCAAAATCAGGCTTATAATGTGGAAGGAGGAAGACAAGAAGCCAGAGAACATAATTTAGCCTGGAAAGGCTGAATTTTTAAAGAACGGCCTCTCTGGGCAGCTCTGAACCTGACATCATTTGCATACCAGCGTCTGTTATGTCAACATCTGGGCCATATTTAAATCAGACTATCAATCCCAGGCCCGAAAGCCTTTCCTGCTGGCGACATTCATGCTGATAGAGCCAGCTACTCCCTCACAGAAATTCATATATAAACAAAAGGAAAGGCAGGCAGAGTTATGAGTAGAGCACAAAGGACTATGCCAAGAGCACACTGGCAATTCCATCCCACCTCTTTTGTTGTCGTTTCCCACCCTGCGCAATGGCAACTTCACACAGAAAACGTCATTCTCACATGGACAGGAAGGTACAGAGAAACAGGCACCCAAAGACAGAGGACAAAAGAACAGAAATACCAAAATGCTCGGCGGTAACGCAGCAAACAGCCTGAGGCATCAGAAAGACTCGCGTGGAGTAGTCCGTTTGCCACGCCACGACAGGACACACGTGACATGGTGCAAGAAAACAGAACACTAATTAATGGTGAGAAAGAGACCCATCAGATCAAAAGGGGAGAAGCCTGCAAGCAAGCGAGACCCATGGCAGTGTATGGTTTCAGCTCCTGGCCTTGGCGCTCGCTGTTTCAGCTGTGCTGCTCTAATGGCCGAACTCTTCTCACGCCATTGAAAAAAACTTCTCTCTCTAACAAAGGCAGGACCTCACCCAACAGCAGCCTTTAGCACCTCACAGCCTCTTTGTCATAGCCCCACCTTTGTTTTCATTAAACACCTTCCAGTACCACTGCCGGTTGACCGCGTGCATGTTGCTTAGCTTGAAGAGGCCAGTGTGAATTATTCAGATCATAAAAGCTTTCAGCGGCCTGGTATTTTCCTAAATTCAGAAGCTAATTTTAAAAAAGCCATACGACAAAACTACTGCTGTTGACCATACTAAGAAAAAAAGCAGCTACCATGGACTGTGAAAAGGGGGCAGGATTTCTTCCCTCTGTAAACACTGTGTCGGTGACTGATCTGCAGATGGCCATAGTATTATACACAAACAGTCATCCTGTATCAAACGCACCAATGTGTATTAGAAAAGTCCATAATAGCACAGACTAGATTCATTCCCAATAATCCGAAAATGCTGTATTCAAGGTATCATATATTTCCATTCACGACACACTCACAGCAAACACTGAGATTACACAAGATCGCCTTATTTTAAGGTCTTCTGATTGCTACCATGATTGCTGTAGCAGGCAGGGGGTACACTCTGTTGTGCTCCAGCCATCAGGGGTTAGAGCCACTCACTAAAGCCCATGGCTGACCTCTGTCATCTGCTGATGCTAATATAGGGTACAAGCATCCAGACGCGATTTCAGCTTACATGTACAGTCATGAACATCCATATACTCCCAGGGAGACACAAGGACCAGCATCAAGGAGTTACTGGGAGTTAACAAGTGATACTTATTCTGAACATAAACTGCTAGTAGAAATGGGGGGAAAAAAAAAAAAAAAAATGCATATTGCTACATACAATGTTTAACACTTGACCCAAGAGAGGCCAAAAATATAAACTCTGAATTAATAGCTTCTTAAAATACATTTGAACATTCACGATATTCCCCAGCATAGCACACACTATTGGCAAAATTCAGGCACACAAGTAGCATCTCCTACACCCCTAAGCACAGTCAATTAACTAGTCTGTTTCAAGTTTTATATTCAGTATTTTATTTTTATTGAATTCTGAAGTCTTTCTTAATTCAAAAAGCCCTATGGCACTGTAGGTGACAAAGGTTAGTCATACACTAGACAAGCATGAAGTTTTTGTACACAACTGCACCCACACAGCATATACTCATGAATCACTGAATGCCAAGCGTTAACGCGGCCAAGGTCAGAAGCGTGTTAAAATATTACGTGCATAAATAAAACGGCAGATTTCAACAAACTCATCCAGACACAAAATCCCAGCAGGCTGATGCAGGCACCAGTAACACAGCACTCTATTCAAAAATCAAACTATAGGCCTGCGCGTCGCCTTTAAGAGCCGAACAGCTGCTGTTTCTGCTGTAAACCGACACCAGAGGCAACGTGTCTGACGCTGGCCCATTTTGGAGTTCCAAGCAAGACCAGTTCGATTCAAAACAGCTTCACTTGAAGCATAAAACACACCCAGAGGTAATTAAATTAAAGGAAATGAATGAGAAACGACTATAAAAGAAGATGATATTACCCTTAACTCCATAACAAGGGCCTCACAGCAGTTGTGCCATCCTATACTATGGCCCTCTTAATAAAAACAATACTGGTTATTTCATCCAATCAGCTATGGGTGCAAGTTGAACTTCTGTCAGAAAGACAGCTATTTTTAATAAAGAATGGCATTTCATTGGTTTGATTGCAAACGCCTAGAAAAATGTGCAGGCCTACATTAGACTTACCACATGTTCCATCGTTGAAGCAGTGCAATAAGTACCCTCTGTCCAGGTTTTTTGGCACCAAAAGCATTAAAATGACAAACTGTACATAGCTACATGCTTATTTGCAACTGATCCAGTCAGATTGCATCCATTCAATAAAAAGAAAAAAATAAACAAAAATAACTGGACTTGGCGTTTCTGTTATGTTTGAAATAACATGAAAAACAATTTAATTAGGCACCCACCCTACATGTACTGGAAAAATATGCCATCAGAAGTCAAACAAATTAAGGCTTCCTAACAGTTTAAGCGAAACAGATTTTTACATCAACAAATCTTTAGGGGAACTGGGCCATATCTTCGAGATTCCAGGGCAAATATGTTCCTTTCAAACAGCTCAGGTGGGACATGAACTTGCTATATCATCTCTGATGTTAAACTAGAAAAATTTGCAGATAGCTGCTATTCCAAAAACATACATGCTCCCCCCATCCATTCTTTCACAGCATGGTCTCTTACGTAATCTCTGCCCATTTCAAGTATCTACCTTACCAGCTCCAGTTTTTTTTTTTTTTTTCTGAGAAAGATGTACATCTAGGGACAGTTATTAAAGAGCTGGCCCCCCGGGATTCTGTTCACCACATACAACCAAGCAGTCCAGTTCCTGGCTCCACTCTTTGATCACACGCCTTTTTTTTTGTCATGACAGGGCCACTGATATCCATAACCAATCACTTAATGAATGCTTACAGTATGTGTGGCCACAGCCAAAGACAACAGAAGCTATGCCAACCCTCTGTGACGCTGAGCATCAGCTGCTATGAGAACATAAAGCTGCCCATCAACAGCTTCCAAGGGTTTTCATTATGGAGGAAGTAGGTCTATGGCTGTCTGGGTTTTTGACAACCAAACACAAACTAATCCTCCCAAAGAACCTAGAGTCCAAACGCACAGCTATTCAGGTCGATCAATTTCACTGATCCAAGCATTGCTACAGATTCTATACCAGCACCAGCTGTGTCGGTACTTTCCATACCACATGAAAAGGGAAAAATCTGAAGTTCATACAGTAACTGCACCTATACAAGATGTTATCCAAAAACATGAATTTTATGTGCATCTTTAATGCAAAATTAAAGTTGACTGAAATAACCCCACATTATGCGATTCAAGATTTTTTTCTCCTTTTTGCTTCACACATAAATTTTCCTTCGAGAAACATCTTACGCTTAACACGGTCTCAGTTTACGAATATTATTTTTTCCACCGGAACACCAAATAAAATCTAGATTCATGTAGGGACCATCTTTAGCCCTGAAAACATAACATAATGCAGTACATACTACCAAAATTCACCAGCAACGTTTAACACCAACAAGTACTTCTCGTTTTTTAAATTGGTCACAAAAAAAAAAAAAAATTCAGAAGTGTAAAAAGAAGAGAGTTTAAATCTTACAGTCACAGAGAATGGCTGGCCACCTTTGTACTATTTTTCCACAGAGCATGTTCCATCCCATCCCATCCCATCCTATCCTATCCCTTCCCATCCCCCATTTTGCCGTGGTTGCATCTGCTCCATGCTGTGGCTCGTGTCACACGGGTCCGCTTGCAGTGCCACAATGTGCAGTGCCAGCTAAGAAACAGACTCCACGCCACAGGCCACCTCACCATATACAAGCCAACTCACAAATCGGGGGTGCCTTGACAAAACAAAACCCACACCAAAATTAGCTAAACAGGCATATTCTCGGCAACAGAACTCACGGGAAACAGTCACACACACACACACGTATGTACACAAAAGCATATCACCTGCTTGCACATACAAATGAGAGCTGGCTTACCGCAAGAGAACCAGAATCACCAACAATGAAATTCTAAAACCAGACAACACATTGACAGAATTTAAACAGTCATCTGTGACAGTTTTGCTAGTGCTTTTTAAATATTTATCAGTAACAACTGGACACAACAATACTTACGACAAACATATTCTAGCTTTTGCCAAAAGACCAAAAAATACCTCGCAAATAACAAAAACAATCTAAACAACAACCTGAATATGGATCCTGTGCCAACTTTATTTGATCAAAGAAGCTAATATAGTTAATTTAACTAAACAATTAGGTAGAGAGATTTTCCTTTAACATAAACAGAAAAAGAGGCATCTGTCAGGCAAATTTAGCTGCATTACTTGCAGAAAAAACTTAAGGTTTCTTACACTGGTAGGAATTTATTCCTGCGTAACGGCATATATATTTGACCCAGCAGAGCAAAGCTAAACCTTTGTCTGAATATAAAGTTAAATAAATAAAAAATGGATGAAAAATACTTCGTGCTGAGCTTGATCTGGCAGTTCAGTAAACATTGTTTCATACAAGATCCAAATATTAATATGGCACATTTGACTTCATTGTACTGTTCAAACTGAAGATAAGGCTTTTTGTCAACAGTTTTGCTACTATGAATTTCAGATGTTATCAAGTAGTACTTCTGGCAAGAACCAACTGGGGGAACCTGCAAGTACCTATTAAAGGCACCTATACAGATCCATAATCTCCAAACGTGAGACTAAACCATAGGTTATGTTGCTCAGGCTAATGTGGAAATACAAAAAAATGACAAGAAAATAAATCAGTGAAAGCCATTCCCAACACAGTCCACTGAACCTTTTTTGACTTTGCCAGAAAGAACATTTCAAACTGAGTTCCACAAACACCCTTGTGTTGGAACCAATGAACTGTATTGTACAGCGTATCACCAGGGTCCATGACAAGACTGCGCTCCACCCAGGATTTAAAGGACTGTTCGCTAGGATAAGCTGCGGCTGACAGATCCTGCAGGGACAATGAGCTGAGTGGCATGGAAAGACGTGTCAAAGGCTCAAGTCCCAAACAAAACCAAGCATTCCCAGAACAAGACTCACCACCTCATCTTTGCCCAAACGGATCTCCCATTTTACCTTTTATAGTAAATAAATGCCAGTGCTAGGGAGAACAATTAAAAACCGGACCCGTTTGAAATGTCTGAGGTGGATTATTATAGCAATTTTGAAGTGTTTTACAAGAGGTTTTGAGGACTATGATTGCAGAGGGAAAACAGATTTTCACTAAAACTATCACTATAATTCATAAAATCTGCAGTCAGCCAGTCGATGAGAGCAACAAAATGGTTGGACAGGCTACCCCATGGAGCAACTGAGGAATCCAGCATAGCAGTCTTTTACATACAACTGCCACTCGAATCCAGCTGCTTTTTCACAATCAACTAATGAGACTAGGACATATTGCCTAGACTTTCCAATATGCACTCAGATGGAACTTTGAACAGTTGCTAAGTAACAAACTACAGGCAAGCAGAGATCAGAAAAGCAGCGAGAATCCGTACCCTTCTAAAACTGGACTGTGGAGAGTCCTGAAGACGCATTATCTCACAGCATGAAACTACAAAGTTTAAAATACAGGGACCCTGCTGCTGAAATAGAAAAACTTCACAGTGCTGACTACCTACTTAAAAGGTAGGTGCATAGCTAAGAATGTCAACTGAGCTTATGGAACGTAAATGTATTATTTAACTAAAAAGCAATAATCAAAGCAGTAATCTGAATTTCATTGGGGGGGGGGGGGTCTACAACTTATCTGATAATGTATTTTTAAAAATTATTTGTGATTGTGATCAACTTAAGTATTCATCATGAACATGTATTGTGATTATGCTGTTACTATGTTAATGTAAAGGCATTGAGGTCCTTACACATCCAATCTTTATTCTAAAATTTAAAACCATGATTTCAGGATGTTCATGATAAGGATTGCGTGCCACATGCTAATTACCATTCAGCTGAACTGCTTCAGCTGAATGGTAATTAGCTGAAACTAAAATCTGCAGGCCATACCATTTTAACTGGTATCACACTGCTCCCACTTAAGGAAAAAATCCCATCAGAGACAATCACCACAACAAAAATTCTTCCTAGCCCATTACAGACTAAAGTGGTCTTTTTTATTATTATTCACCTCTACATAGACCCATAACTAAAATGTATTCTATGCCTGTTTTGTTCTTCTTTGACAAAATAATCATATTAAATCAAGGGTCACACTGTTAGTTCCAAATAAAGAACACTGGCAACTATAGGTACATGCACCTTGTGGCTCGTAATGACACTTTACAAACCAAACTGTACATTTGTATGCATGACTCGCTTTAATTTGTAAGGTCAGGGGCACACTTTTGCGCAACTCCAAAAGAGGAAAGCAACACATAATTAACAAATCAGACATTCATCACTCTTATTCACATATGGTCTTGAAATACTCCTGCTCTATCACTGCCATCAAATGATAGCAAGCAACCATAAAAATAATATACTGTAACAAATTTATACAGATGTTACATAAAAAAAACAAGAAAAAACTAAAGGCAGGTACATTTAAAGACTTGACAACAATTTAACACATTTACTGCTTGGCTATTTTGTAGTTTTTCACATACGTAGCCATTGTATTGATTTCATTTAAAGGGATCCAGCCATTGCTATTGAAAGCCCCTCTGAGAAGCACATACCCTAGCACCTGAATCCACGACGACAATGCTGTTCAACTAATCAGCTCAGCTACCAAAAGGCCAAGGCATATTCCCTCACTGGGGCCTTTAATTTCAAATGCCACTTCAACTATGACATCAAGCTTTTCAATAATCTGTAATGAGCCTAGTGCTATAATGAGCTGCCAAAAAAAAAAAAACTGCTTAGAGATTCACAGGCCTCCGCAATTATTTGAATTAACAGCCGGAGGATAGTATAGTACTGAAGACAAAGCCTTTGGTGAGAAATTCCCAGTATCTCATTGCAATCCAAGGATCATGTTGTGAGTCAAACTGTTTTTCAAAAACAATGTTTTTGAATAGTGGTACTGTATGTAATTAACCAATCACTGGGAATTAAGTCATTCCAAACTTTTTGGGCTCATATCAGCCATTACCCAATGAGGGGAAAAAGAAGAATGAATCTCAATAGCTAAGAAAAGGGGTAAGTGACTAAACTCAGATCATCCTCTCTCCTTCTAACCCATTAAGCAGGCTCTGGTGATATACAGTAATGTATGTCCACTTCTGCGCTGCATCTGGTCATCTGTACTGTCAGAATGTGCCACCCCAAAAAAAAAAACTGCATCTGTGTGACCGTTTCAATCAGACGTCACCGAAGAGCAAAGCTGCTGCTACAACTTCTCAAAACGGTCTCCGATGTATCCAGCCAAAGGCATTACGTTCTGTGGCCGCTTTATCGCGGTTCTGGCTGATTTAATGACGACTGCCGTCGAGTACAATCGCCATACGAGCGTAATTATCTACTGACTAAGCGCGATCGTATTTAATGATTCTATAATTCAGTCAAAGTGTTTTTCAAAGGCGTGCCACTCACATGACGTGCGGTGTACATGTCATTGGTCAAGGCTCAGGGCTGAAACACAATGTCAAATACGTGTCCGGAATGAAAATGAAAAAGTTACACGGCTCATTGAAATGTTCTCGAAATGCTGCGGGAAATCCTATGCCGTCCGACTTCCCCCCCCCTTCAACCCGCACAGAAAGATCAGCTTGTTAGTTTAAACACTTAGTTACATAAATCACAGGTACGACAAAAGAAAAAATTCCAACAACTACATTAAGACGACAAACGCACGCCTTTCACCGTGTAGCCTGACAGCGAGCTGCGTTTTCTGCAGGGTAAACAGCCACGGCGTGTCACCGATGACAGCCGTCACGGCCGTCGCAGAGGCTCTCCCGCAAGCAGGCGGCTGTACCTTCGCCACATTACCGACGGTACCACCGAGGGGCTCCGCTCACCAGCTCGCCAGAAGTCGGCCGGCTGTTCCGAGGAGACCACACGCTCAGGAGTGGACAGAGATTTACTGCCTCGGCTAACGTTTCTCCAAATCACGACCACACTGACGACAGAGCCCGCATCCAGGTGAGGCAGGAATCCAGAGCGAAAGAATCGGCCGAAAACCGAGCCGACGTGAGCACCTGGATACGGTCTACCGCGGCAAAACAGGACCATTTATCAGGCTTTCTGTGTAGCTAACTAGCCAACACTACACTTTAGGGTGTCAGTCACTTACCAATTGCTACGAAATCCACATCCGTGACTTCAACAGTAGAATTACTTGCGATCTGATAACAAGTATAATGTGTTATCAACATTAATAATAAATTACCAACGTCGATATCATCTAAAATAGCCTTCTTGCTATCGGATGGCTAGCGAGTAGCTAGCTAACTATTTAGTTCAGTGAAATGATACAATGTAGAAGTGGTGCTCACTACCTTGATTGGGCTTGTTCAGTGACTGACATTTGGCAAGCCAATAGAAAACAAGATCTTCGGGTAACTATGCCAATCGGAAGAGACTCTTACGATACGGGGTTTGTTGACATGCCATATGAAGGAGGAGGCGGAACCTACGGGATCATGTTTGGATGGAGTGTACGTATCCCTCCGCCTTGTCAATTATGGTTTGAAAGGTCTCAATTGAAAGCTTTACCGTCTGTTTTAACGCTTTTCATGTAATGTTTCTTTAAAATATTAAATTTATTTTAAGTCACATAGAATCAACTGTATACGAAATAACACGTAAGCGTCATACACCAGATGACCTACACATGCCACCTTGTATTTTGTCCTTATCTTGAGAATCTTCATCAGGATCGCGAGCTGCTTGTCATGCCAAGCTTTCCTTTTTTCGAAAGGAAGACGCAGCTTTAATTGTTAGAATTAAGGCAGGGCTAAACGGGCATATTAGTATTAAAATGTTCTTATTTCTTTTTCTACAAATAATAAGGTGAGGTGTATAGCAGTTCTCAGTTCCTGCGGCACAACTTGAAGAAATAAATTGTATACGACATTATTACCAGTTTATGGTAATGTACCAGTTATACTGTATTTTTAAAACTTGACAGTGATCTAAAGTCGTATCCTAACCCTTATACATGACATAGCTTTATAGAACGTATATATTTTATAAACTGATAAAGACAGCAACTATTTTCATCACACACCAGGACATTAACCTGATATTTCTTGTACACATATCTAATTACGTTAGTAACAGTTTTGGCACTTTGCGGCTTGATGCAGAATTTAATATTGCTACCGTTAAAATGAACGATACGTTTGTCGATTTTATTCCGTCGCAAAAATTTCATTTGCAATCTTAAGCAAAAGGATCTCATTGCTTTTTAAAGCAATCTAAACTCTTGTTGAATTTTAATACGATATTTGATGTAATTCGTACAAAACAGCAATAATAGCAAACATTACGATAACAAGCACACTACCGTTTTCTAAGCCTTGTAAGCACGCGTCTCTTCCAAAAACATCGAGCAAACAAAACAGTGCAATGTCGCTGAGTGGTGACAAAAGTATCAGTGTTAACAATACTGTAGTTTTAGTTTCACTCCCACATTAAATACATCTTACACGTTCCACTAACTTCAGCATTCATCTCAATGGCCAAGAACAAATGAATTCATAGGCACTACTTTGTAATGCGGCCGCGGAGGAACATATGTTTACTATGAAAGAGGAAGTGAAGATGCGAGGAGAAGAATGAAAACCAAACAAAATTATCACACACGACTTTGCCTGTTATCATAGAAGCTGTATTACTGATGTATTTTCAGTCCCGGATAAACATATTAAAACGCACGACCTTTTTACAAGCACAGAAACAAGACATTTGTGATTAACTAAGTTTTACACACTTCCCTCTAATTCTCAGCACCGCAGCATGTACGTCAGAACTGCGTCAGAGGATTTGAACTATTGTGTGCTCATCGTGGTCATTTAAAGCGTAAACAAATACCTAATTCACCTGTCGTACAGAACAATTACTGTACGTTGCACAAGAGTAAAAATGTGTAAATGCAATCAAGACTAACTAACGCAATTATTTATTTATATTCGGTGTTTGTTAACGAGTGAAGTTCCAGGCTGTGTACATTACGTAATAACAAACTAATATGCAATTGAATTATTACATAAAAAGTCCTTTATTAAAATATCTCTGACTGAGGGTCCAACTCCATGTCAAAGAGGGAATGTTGTGTGGGCCTTCACATGTAACAACATTTTGATAATGGGATATTCTTCATAGCATTTCTCCGAAGTTGAGTGAATTTCCACCAGTGCTTAGCCTCTCGCCATTTTGTTTGCTGCACCTCCTTGTTGCCTGCCCTGAATGTACTTAGTGTATCTTCAGTGATTATTTGGAGCAGTTGAACAACAGGAAATGTAAAAAAGACAAACCATACAACTCAGGCACATATGTTGCATAGATGTATTCAGCAGATCTACTGTAATATATCTTGGTTTGTTTTTTATGATTATACATTACAATACAAATGTATTGTAATATACTGTGCAATAGTATGTTTGAATCAATAATTCATGTAAAAAGTGTTCTCACTGAATCCAAGCTAGAACATCATTTTTATGCATCCATCCCTCATCCAACTGCTTATTCTGAATAAGGTAATGGTAGGAGCATCACACATAAAAAGTATTATGAAACTTTTAATGATAATAATATACAGGTAGAAAGTCCCAAAGTCATCCTGTATGTTGTGCTCACAATCCTCAAAAATACACTAACTACTATGACATTCATTCAATGTGGTTTATAACACATGCAACAGCAACCGTACAAATATCTTGTCTCGTAATCTCGTTATTTTCTTTTCACCAGTGATACAATGACAAAGTTTTCTTGTGTCTTAAAAATATGTTAACGTGCAAATCGTACAGAAGGTTTCTAAGCACCCATCTCACTGCCAATTCTTCAACTATTTAGAAACTACATGAATTCATCCTGATATTTTCCATAGCCACAGTGATCCAGGAAACACAGGACATGAGACAGGGGGAAATCTGGATGGATTGTAAGTTCATTGTAAATCACACACTAACACACACACATATAGTGCAGTTTAGAAACATCCTTTCACCAGCTCATCAGTTCAGCTCCATGCTTATTGCCTGCAGGGGGAAAACGTGTATACAAAGGCAAATGTGCAAAAATGAGGAGAAGATGACTGCTCCAAACAGAACTGGGAATTGAACCAATGTCCCAGGAGGTGTCAAGCCACCATGCCACCCTGAAATTACGCAGTTATTCTTCATATATTTAATAATGTGCCCTTTTTTACAGAGATTTTCATGACAAAATAAGCTACCTATATCCGTGTTATTCAAGACCAAACAGAAAATTCCTTTTCCCAGGTCACGTGCCAACATGATGATATAGTCATACTTTTCTGTTCCACTTTATGAAACAATAAATTTACATGCATGTAAGTGGCACTGTGTTGTCAGCTGTCAGATGGCTGTGGGCTTATTTTCAGTGTCTTTATCTTTCTGTGCATTGAGTCAGCTTTCTCATCCTCATGCTACTAGAGATTGGCCCTCTGGTAGTAGCAGTACAGACAGAGAAGGAGAGAACTGAACAGCCAGGGGCATTGCTAGACATACAGCTCTACTGGGGCACAGGCCCCCCTCCTCCCGTTACCCATATGTTGTTGAAAGCGGAACGTGAGATTTTACATGGGGCACAACACATAAATACTGGGGCATGCGCCCCAGTAAAAAGGGTCTAGCGATGCCCATGTGAACAGACCACGTCATGCTTTGCTTTTCATATAAAGAGCTTATGTCCTGAGGGTTTACAGAGGAATATTACAGTAAACAGTTGTGTGGTCTTTCACCCTCGTAAATCCATTTAGGAACAGAGTAGCGTTTTCTACATTATTAAAAAATATATAAGTTCAGAATCCACTGAGAGACTCTGTATGCCGCTGGTGAGGGTAACAAATGCTTGGCCAGCTTTATTTCCTAGCTCCAATAATCTTCAAAATCACTCACTGTAATTCTGCCGTTCTGTGCATCAAGGATTTATAGCTATGATTCTCAGAAATATAAACATTAGCTTGATGTCACATGGGCCTTGTCCATAGTGCTGAATAATGCCAATGGAGAAGTGAATAAACTTTATCGTGAAATCCAAAAGTTATTTATAATACTGACACACAAATCATAAAACTCTTTTAGACTATTTGAATAGATTTGTGTTCCACTGGTAATTATTAGGGCAGCATGGTGGACCAGTGGGTTGAGAGTCCAAATTATACTCATACTGTACTGCTTGTGTGGAATTTACATGCTCTCCCCCAGGTTCTTGTGGGATTTCTAAGGGTATTTTGGTTTTTCCCCACAGTAATGACATGCACCTAGGTGAATCGATTTCTCTAGATTGCATAAAGTTTGTCCTTAGGTTTGAGAGTGTGTGCCTTTGAATTCCCCTGTCTTGTGCCCCATGCTACCTGACGTAGGCCCCAGGCTCGCCAATTACCCCGTACTGGACAACTGGTGGGAAGATGTATGGATGATAATTATTCACTCAGAACTAAATTTCATGCTGTTGGAATAGGTAGTGGTGGTCAGTTTCACTTCGGCTGGGTTTACACTACATGATTTTTCCCTCAATTTTAGCTCTGATTCACATCGTAGCTAGCTGGCACCAGTCAGTCCTAGTCTACCAGTTCTCAGAAAGTCAGAGTTGTTAGTCAGCACAGAGAAAGGCGTAGCACATGATGTGCACAGACACTAGTGTCTGGCTTTGCGACGGTGGTTCCGACGAGTCAAAGCATTTCAAACACGTATGCATTTCACGACTGGAGTCAGGAGGAAACATACTAGAGTCGTGTAGTGTATGACCCCCAGTCGTGTAGTGTGTTATCATCAACACATCAAAAATCTGCATTGATCAGGTGTTATGTCTGAACCACCCACTTTTTTCATATCTTACACAATGTGAGAAGTCGTGTAGTGGAGAGACACCTTTATACACTTTTTCAAATAAAGGAATCAGGCTCCACAGAGATCTCATAATAAGATATTTAACACCGCATAAATCCTCAAAGCCCCTCAATCATTTTTAATGCCATTTTTTTCCTTTCTTGTGCAGGATACAGCTAACTGAAGTTGCAGTATCCTTCGACTACCCTTGAACACAGGACTGATTTTCATCTTAAGCTAAACTTTATTCCGATGCTGACCTGGTACCACAACTCCTCCACTGGGAGAAACAATTCTGTGGTTTCACACACTATAAGCCAATAGGAATATGGAGACCTGTCTATGCAGCATCTCATTCCAAAAACAATGGTAGAAAAAGGAAGTTGGTCATCCCTTTGCTGCTATAATAGCTTTGATTCTTCTAGGAAGGCTTGGCATTAGAATCTGCATCATGACCACAGTCTTATTTGTTTTTGTAAATTTACTCTAGTTAGGTGTGTCTTTCTGATCCTAATCCCATCCACCATTACCTCAGCATACCTATCCAACTGGCCAAATATCCAGTTTTCCAATTTCTTTAAAGGTTCTGCTAAACTCTGAAGCAGGAGACCATTACTTTGGACCTGTCTCACTTTGAGACTGTAAACTTTCATAAACCTTGTGATTCACTTTAAGTGTGCTTGACCCCTTTGCTTATTCTGTACTTTATTATGTTTAACCCTTATGGATTTGGTGGGTTTGATCTCTTCTGTATATATTGTAAATATTACATACATTGTGAGTAGTCAGGAAGAAGGAAATGCAACACCAATTTGTTTTTTTTTCCACCTTGTTAATGATTAGCTATGGATTTTGTGAAATTTTGTGTATATTTCATTTTTCATTTGGTTAGGTGAGACAGCTAACTTCTGCAGTTAGCTGTGTGTCTGTTTCTTATTTTGGCTAGGTCAGCTAATGAAGCTGTCATTCTCCTACCTGTTGGTAAGGTGGCATATCATGATGTTGCAATATTAAAAGTCACTAACCTCTTCATCCATCAATCTTTCAAATGTACTCATGCACTACAAGCAACTCCGAAATGCCATTCAGCCAATACACGTGATTTTGGACTGTGAAAGGAAACTGGAATGCCTGAGAAAACCCACAAAGCACAGGGCAAACATGCAAACTCCACACAGACAGAGCAGAGGCAAGATTCGAACCTATACAACCCTGGAAGTGCTCACCCAACTTCTTCAGCATGACCCATTCAGCTGTCAGTGTTTGTTGCTGCAGATTGACTGTCTGTTTAATTAAACATCAGTGTCTGCAATGGGTGTGGCTTACTTAGAAAATTAATTAATAGGGGTACTTTTGACCATATGGTGTATTTACCTAATATACCTAGATGATCATTGATGGGGATCCCAGTCTAATTACCAGTTGAACACATCCTGTACCAATATAGTATATCTGACTACTGTTCCTTCAGGTAATTTCCTCCCCCTCTCACTGCTGGATTGTCATCCCTCTCATCCTTCCTGAGCAATGTTTACTATTGGCTGAGACCCTAGAGGAATATGGGTGGAACTAAACCAATAGCACTCTCCTCTATGCACACTACATCACCTAAGGAGGGGCAGCAGAGCACAGGCTGACAGTAGGCGGGTGGCTGGTATCACATACATGGGAGGAAGCTGGGGTGCCAACTGCCACCCCCTCTTGAGTTGGCATGGCTGCTGTGCATTGGATGGTAAAAGCCATAAAAAATCAGTTATTGCAAACTGAAAGCTAATTGCACAAGTCTAATGTGCACAAAAATCTGATACATATGTTCATACGTTTATGTACATATAACTACATGAAAAATGGGGTGTGATAGAGTGGGTCACCTACTTCTTCACAACAGGACCTATAGTATCATGCAACTGGGTGACACGCAGCAGAGAGAATCACCTACAGAAGGCGTAGCAAGGAAAGACATGGGCAGAGACAGCAGTGCCCAGTGAGAGGAGTGTTGGGAACGATGTGGCTTAAGAGAAGCACCTGGGTACGTGGGACTCTGTGAGCACAGCAACTAGAGGCGGCACTGCATGGAAACACATGAACAGGAAACAACAGAGCAGAATAGACACATAATGACAGTCCAGAAAGACTCTGGAGGAGCAGGCCAGAACTCTGGGGAGACTGCGGAGAACCAGGACAGGATATCAAGGAGTGCAGGCACAGGAATAGGATTCAGGACACAGGCACACAGGAACCCGGAACAGCGGAAGGGTATCCCTTTGTAGGCATCAAGTACCCAAATATCAGGGTGACTCTAAGCTCTGTAGGCTGGGTCACAAGGCAGGAAGCTCACACAAGACCCACCAGGCACTGTCCAGCTTACAACTAACAAACCAACTGCGCTGACTCTGGGAAATATAGGCTAGGGTAACCAGGCAACCGCATACTTAACAAGGCAACAGGCACCAGGTGTGCAACAAGGCAATTGGGATCACCACGGCAACCAGGTGTAGCACAAGGAAACCAAGCAGCAGTGGGAGGAGCCAGAGGGAAGAGCCAGGGAACAAGCGAGTGAGGGCGTGACATATAGCACAGCAAAATCTACTGACAACTCAAAAACTTTAAAGGTTATATCTGTCTCTGTGTTTTATCCACTTCCTTAGCTTCTTCTATATTTTATTCTCCCATTTATTGAAGGCATTGTTGTTTCCTGTGTATGAATTAAAACCATAGAAAAGCATCTATATTTCGAGACCTACGTGTGTCGCTGACTGGCTGTTTTGCAGAACAGGGTTTCTTTGGTGTCTGTAGTGTATATGGCTGCTGCAGGTTGCCCCATACATCTCTTATACCAAGAGACTGCTAAATTAAACCTTTGGAGAGGAATTTCTTTCAAGTTATTCATTTACCAGTAATGTGAATGTGAAAAGACTGTATTTTCTTACAAAAATGTTAAATATATATTAATGTGAACCAAGGTAAGAAAAATTAGGAAAAGCAATAAAGTTCAAAACTAACATTTTTAAAGAACAGAAAAAAATATAATGCACATATTCTTTAGTGAACAAGCCAAGAGAAGAAATAAAACGAATGTATCATTGTACAACACGTCTGATGTGTATAATTTATTCATTACTGAGGTGTTAGATCAAAGAGTACTAAATACAAGTGCAATTCACGAATGGATTCTTCTAATAATTTTATGGTTAAATGCAGTCATGTAAGTCAAAAACCTTCGAATTATTAAACTGTATATGTACCATTTTTTGGTCTTAATAATTAATGAAATATGAAGGCCTTTTGTCCAAAGTGGATCACTTATGCTTATTATAAAGAATTAATTGTTATTTTAAAATGCTGGGTCACTTCGGAAACTTATTGCAACGTGAAAACAGATCATTAAAAGAACCACACGGTGGCGGTATAAGATTAGAAATGCGAGGTTATTAGTCTCTCTTGACACGGGAGGGCGGTGTTGACCACCTGAGAAAAGAGTTATTTCATTGACTTGTCAGTTTTATTAGTGTAGCATGTATTTCAATTTCTTCAGAACAGAAAACATACTTTGGCTGTAACTAAAAATTTAATAATGAAATTCAAATAATTCCGAAGGTCATATTTCAACGAGCAATTTAAACATACTTATCTAAACACATTCGCAGTGATATAAAAACATTTTATGATATAATAATTCAGTTCAAAATAGTTTCAGACTTCTCTAATTAAAAGATCTTTTTATGGTATGTAAGATATCTGCAAATTATACGTAGGCCTATTGTATTTACTTTTGATTCGGGCTAGAACAGGAGTTTGGTAGAAACAGACATAATCATGAAAGCATAGTATCAACTACTTAACACCGATGCATTTATAACATTAAATAATAGACTAATAAATGTCGACTAACCACGTATTGTTTGATGCATTTCAACTTCATTCACTGTATAGCACGTTTTGCAAAAGAAAACAGGTGAATTGACGTATATAATAATCTGTAGAATGAGATCTAAACTATTTTCTGCGAATCAGGTTACTGTCAAATGTTGATTTCAATTACATTCTAATACATTTGAATTAGTCATGTAAAATCTCTTTAAAACTGTTTTTGTTGCTGAAAATGCAACACAAATGTTTAAGGAACTCAGGAAAGGGTCTCACTGTTGCCAAAGGTTAAACGCATTGAATGCTTTTGCTCTGCAAGCCTAACTCAATTCCAGACGTTTATCTCCTTTGTGGTCTTTGCGTGAACTCTTCTCTGTTCCTTATCTTAATTCTCCTTGAAGTTCAGCATGGGAACGGTCTTCTTATTACCCGTTGGCTGAAGCCTTTTTTGCTTTATGTAAGTCTGCGTGTGTTCGGTATTTAGAGCCCTCTTGGATTTTAATTTATGCGCATATTAAGTTGGCGCCATTGTAATTGCAACTGTCGGATACAACATGCAAATGAACAGTGTATTTGTGTATGATTTTCCCACTTAATCCATACTGGAAAACTGAGCAAGCTCGTTCTTAAATGTATTTTAAACTTGCTCCTCGAAATACTTCCGAAATATATTTTCCTACGTCAATAAAGTTTATTGAACTGAATAAACCACCAAGCCTAAGTTTGATTAATCCTAACATTTAATGTAAATAATTTGTAGTATGTTGCATTTCATTATAACAAAACTCTCTTTGATACATGCGAAAAACTTTTTTCCAGAAAAAAATATATTATTAAAGCAGTGCTTTAAAACACCCATGCAATTTCAAAATGGCATACCCATGTAAGAATTCAATACCTGTGCAAACTTTAATAGATGAACAGAACATAGAAATAAAAAAATGTTTACGTAACACTATAGAGAACAATGTATAAGTATGGATGAGGATAAACTTGCGTGCAATTACTGTATAGTTAAAAAAGGAATTAAGAAATTAAGTTAAATGGAACCCTTTAACTCGGATTTCGTTGTATATTGGATTATCCCATCGTAATTATAATGCATATTTATTCTGATTTATAACTTTTTAAAATTGTACAACATTGTACAACAAAACTATTTCTATGCCAGCTTATTCTTAAATTTTTTCACAAGATAAAACATGAGCTACCGCAAACCAGGAGTAAGAAACAAAAACCCTTTAACGAAATCAAAAAGGTTTTGTTATATTAATATGATGAATGTAGTATATAAAACTGGTGACAAAATAAGACTCCAAACGGGAAGACAATCAATTCGAAAATCATTTCTGTTACACTGGAATTTTATGATTCATTGTTAAAATAATAGATGAATGCAGAGCTATGACACGAGCTTCTGTGGACATGCAGCTCTTGAAACCAATTCTTGTCAGAATCAAATTGCATTAAAAAAGTTAACCTGTGTATAATGTTCATCTTTGGTCTCGGAATAATATGTAAAACGTTTTTATGAGCGGCAGTCTTTCTTGTTCCCGGATGAATTGTAACCTACTCAAATAATTGTGTACACACACGCGTGCACGTACAAACATATAGAACACACATTACTCTGCTGGTCTCCTATGTCACTCTACTACTGACATACGCAGACTGTTACTCCAGTGTCCACACTCTGTTTGAAGAGAGAATCAATTCAGCCAACCGTTCAGCATTTTTATATTGCTATATACTTTTCTCGTTCCAAGCAGCAGTTGTAAAATTTGTAACACTAACGAAATCTGTTGTGATAGAAGGCATGGTAATCAAGTATAATCTTATACACTGAAGCGTCAGCCAAAATTTGTATGAACAAAGTGTAATAGTGCTGTAATTCTGCTTCTCACAGATTCTTAACCCAGAACAAACTCAGACTGCCCGAACTATATACGCAGCATGCTACAGACTACAAAACAGCTATCAGACAGACGTTATAGAGGCATTAGGCGTAATACTTAATACCACTTATCACATATAACTAACAAGTGTAAAGAAAGATAGTGACCCTAAAATTCATGAGTGTAAAGACCTGTCTTGTAACATTTATACCTTGATATGTCTTTATGACCGACAAGTGCTAATATTTAAAGGTGCTAACCATTACATTTCCCGCTGTCGACCACTCTCCGGTTTGCACTCTGTAAAGTGTTATTTCTATTTATTTATTTGTTTATTTATTTATTTATTTATTGTTTTTGAGATTGCATTGGTTTTTAGAATTGCCTCAGGAGCAAAATAGTTTTTATTTTTCTAAAAAGCATTGCACCGTTGTTTAAAGCCATTAACTGGCAGGCTCTCTATATTGTGCTGTGGAAAATAGAACAAAAACATGTGAATGCTTGAATTAATTCTACTTACTGTAATATACGGAATGACTCTACCAATGAATATTACAGAGCTCCAATTAAGTGATGCAACTGAAAACGGAAAAAGCCCTCATACAGTGATACAGTGGAATATATAGAAATCACATTTACTTGTATAAAAGCTGAGGCTATACTGAGGTGCAATATGGTGTTCGTTGGAGCAAATTCCTTTTATTATTCGATATGAAATTTGATTTTATGGAAACAGACGTAAACAATATGTACGGATGACATCACAACACCTATGCCACTGTCATTTGTTCTGTAAGACTGCGCCGAATTAAAGAAAGACATGGCAACACTGCATTGGACAAATTGGCATAAAATAGATGAAACATTTAATATTTTAAAAGTTTTTGAAAACTGCAAGTGTTCTATAAATTACATTTAAATACGTTAAGAATCCAGCCTTTAGTTCAGTCTTTGAAGCGTGCTTGGTGGTCATGATGCAATAAATGTTATTCCAAGGGGTTCCAAAGATTCTTCATTTTTCATTATTAGTTGCACTCTGGAGTTTTTATAGAGAACAATAAAAATATTTGATCGCGTTAAATCGTGAATGCATAATGCATGGCAAAATGGAAATCCATCCATCCATCCATCCATCCATCCATCCATCCATCCATCCATCCA
>JAACJT020000110.1:12461837-12499065 GCA_009936485.2 Gymnarchus niloticus | reverse complement strand
TGGGTAAGGCTTTTGTAAGATGGATGGATGGATGGATGGATGGATGGATGGATGGATGGATGGATGGATGGATGGATTCGTTGTTTTATCTCAGTAGTTTATTTTGAAAACTAGAAACTGTGAAATGACAGCATATTAAATAAAGAGAGATAAGGGTATGTCTATGATTCCCTTATACGTTTTCACACAGTCATATGAAGGTAATCGTATGACTGTTCAGCAGATATAAAGACCTATAAAATGCAAGACAGGAATATATGTTTAAGACATGGTGAAGTATTATTTACTGCTCTGCCGGCCACTGTAGCTGTCCATACTAAGATTACTATAGCTATTCCACCGAAACAACAATACAATACAAAGAATATTGATTTCACAGATGCTTTTACACGTGTACTTGGTTAGTTGTATTTATTGGCCAAAATAGACCAGCTGTTTGCATAAATATAGTCTTCTTTATAAAGTAATATAGTCTTCAACTCAAAGGAAAGTTAAATTAACATGGTTATGTAGCCTGCTTGTTGAAATTGGTTAATACAGGCTACAACTGCTCGTCTAAAATGAATTCAGATGTGGAGTATATTATATGCACATTTCAGGTATATTCTGCAGTGACATTATTTTGAAAGAGGAAGTCCCAAACTAAATACGCTAAATTATTGCTTGCCAGTGTCATAAGATTATCAATTCATCAGTTAAATTTATTTCAGCAATACAGTGATACAATTATTTCTCTCTGAGTCGTGCATTGTTGTCAACTTTTATGTGCATGTATATTGTCCATGGAGTAGGTCTGCATTTGTTAATATCTTGTGAACTGTACTTCATTTTTTTTCGCTCTCTCTATTATATGTATTACACACGTTGTTCCATCAAAAATCCATTTTGACTATTCAGTCTGGAAGAAACACGTTTAAAAAATGAGTAAAACTTGTCACTCATGCCAAAGAGTGAGATTTATTGTAGGAGGGTGACGTCATACCTGTCCAACAGCTAACTACACATTCACGTTCGTATAAGTGAAGAGTTATATGCACACTATATTGTTCAAACTAAAACACATCCCTCTTAAAAATCCTCAGAATTAAATGCAAGTTAAAAACGGACATACATTCTTTGTTATTTAATGACAAACTAAATTAGTTATGAAGTTAAATAAATAGAAAATAATACATTTTAGTGATCCTAAATAAAATAACCTGTTAAAAACTTTGAAATTTCTTTCTGTTTGAGATTATTCCATGGCTCATGTTAGCAGTTACTACCACAACAACGGCACAATCGCAGTTACCTTGACAACGTGACGTGAAGCGTAAAAGGACGCTTGTGCTAACGTATCCTATATTACAGATTGTTGGAACAAACAGTCTGTAAATAATAAAGAAGTTAACAAATATTACGATGTGTGATTTCTGAAAAGTATTAGTGTACATAAATGTATCGAAAACACAAGCTAACATTTATACGTTTATTTCATTCTATGCTAGCCTTAAAACACCAGTTTCACGGTCAAAGAGCATCCCGCTCATTCCCAAAAATCTGACGGTGCCACCCCAAACCGTTCCAACGTTACAAATGCAGTCTGGTATCATATTAACTCCCTGACCCTGTATTCAATAAGCATTTAGAAGATGGGTGGAGCATGTAAAACTGTACTGACACACCTTGATATCGCACCAAGAAATACCACCTGTTATGTTACATTTTATAGATAACACCCGCCCTCTGTGTTCTGAACATTTAATTTGACATACAGGCATATGGTAAATATGATAGTAGAATTTGTTAAGACTATGCATAATAATAACAAAAAAAAAAAACAAAAAAACTGATACGAGTGGCCCTCAAACTACGTACTTGTGATGTATGGCTACCCAATCTACTTATGAAAAATATTTATTTAACCTGAGTCACTGCATTTTATCACAAAAAAACAGCCATGACTTGTGTTGTCGCTTAAGATTTTACGATCCACTTGGAACGGCTTTTCCCAAGAAACAATTAGAGACAGATATATTAAATCTTAAAATTATACGTGACTTCTAAGTGTAATCTATCGTGCATTATGACCAATTTATGGGGTAAATAGATTGTCTCATATGGTGTGAGGAGGTGTCCGTTTTGGAGAGTCGGCTCCCACGGACGCCTGACAATGTGTCAGCTTGAGGGAAACAAAGGGTACTAAGGTTTGAGTTGCAGAGCACGTTTGGGAATCTTGGCTGCCCAGACAAGTGATTCAATTTATTGGAGGTGGTGAGAAAACCCGAAGGATAAAAAATACTGCTTTGCTGAATTCTGGAGTGAAATTGACCGAGAATATTCGAGTTTCAAACGTATAAAAACAATGACAAAAAAAAATAAAAATGCGCAGATCAGAACCAATTGAAAAGCTAGTGAAAATAAATATGCCCGTAGAAGCTTTGTATAGTGTCACCACGTAAAAATGGATTAAAATTATGTTTCATATAACATAGCCTTATGACAGAAAAACAAGCCATGCAATATTTATATATAAAGCTTGACAAGAGGTTCTATGAATTAGTCATCGACACATGCAGTTAATGACGACATAATCGTGCACATTTTGAAATTTGGCTTCAGCTATCGCACATGTAAAAACCCAGTTGTGATACTGCGCTTAGAAAACAATCTGTTATTAATTTTGTTCTTTTTAACACCAATATCAAATTTTAAATACATAATTCTGTTTGTCCTCGGTTGACAAAAATATATTTTTTGAGTAAAACTTAAAGTTCAAATAAAATTTGTTAACTTAGGATTTGACTATACATTTATTTACATCATTAAGAATTATACTTTTTCTACTTTAAGTGTGATTATAAATGGCTATAAATTGATAAGTAGTCTGAGTAGTCATTGCGGTAAATGGTTAAATATAGATATAGCCAAATACTATGCCACAAATTAAAACTAGGAGCTAAAATGTGTGCAGTCTTTTTAACTTTCATTCGTATTGAAGTAATTATTTAAATTTTTATTCTGATTCATATATCCATTTATAAAATTATGCAATACTCTCGAAGGCGTTCTGCATGTCAATCTTCGTTTTCTTCAATACTGAATTTAGCGTGAAATATACAGCAAAATTACTCAGTTACCTTAAACAATCTACTATCACAATGCAAAAAGTGGCTATAATCGCATTCCAAAGTGCAGATAATCGCATTGGCCACATTACTTACTACCTTCAATAAATACGATGTTCACTGGGTCAGACTGCAGAGAAAACACCGTCTGTTAATCGAGGACTACTACACGGTCTTTTCATGAGTGACTCACAGGAAACCTAATCTGCAAATATAACGGCTGTTACATGAATAGAAGATACTGAAAAAAACTCCGAGGCCATAAATGTAAATCACATGTGATTTACGATCAATGTAATTCAGGAAATATTATTAACTGTAGATAACACGAACCCAGGGATCACACACTCAAAGTATATATGAGTACTCGCTAGTGTTACCTTGCCTGATGCTGATCACACTAATGTCATTTGTTATTCTGTTCTGTACTAAAACTTCCCGCGTTACATCAAATGTATAACTTATCCACGTAATATGCTGTTATGGAAATTTGCATAGCCACTCCTGGCTTCCAGTTCCCCGCCCCTCCAATCCTATTAGTATTACAAAACTTCAATTTCACAAAGAGTTTTCTTTTGTTAACATCAGGGAAAAAAGAAAAAATGCGTAGAAATATCAGAGTGTGTTTTTGTTTTTTCTCTCTCTTTAATGAAGTGGCACGTTAAATACAGTAAAAGCAAGGGCCTTTAAAGTATAAAGTTGTCACTGAACATGTAAATAAACGTTAGTGATTAATCTGAGTTATTCTGGCTCCACAATGTACATTTCTCACTGAATGGCAATAATTGTACACTAAATTTTAACTTACACTCAAAGGAGATAAATTGAACGAACCAGTGTTTTAATTTCAAAATTTTGATGTGTCGACAGTCCTGGTGTATCAAAATAATATACATTTATTTTCTTCTATACAGTTTCAATAGGAATATTAAGTGACTCAAAACATAACGTAAGCATTGGCGGATAACTAATTGTTAAATCGTAAAAACCCGCACGTCGTTACATAAGTTCGATATCTTGATCTTGTCTAACTTCTACGTATTTGTTGTTATTAGGGTTTCGCATGGCTTTGTGCCAAGGAATTGCTTGAAAGGTACGGTAAACATCTGTTGTTGAATTTGCTCAGTGATAAACAATAAGCGTAACGCATTATATATACAAAAATCAAGCGTCTAATATAGTATGTCAAGTCTTCCTTGCTGATTAAACATGTTATCTTTCGGATGATATTACACGGAGTACAACAACATTCATGTTCTGACAATTTTAAAATTGTGTCAATCAAACTGATGCCTGCAACTATAAGATAGAATAATTCTTACAAAAAGCGAACAAATATTCAGAATAAAGTTCATCTGTCTGTGGCCTTCTGGACTACATGAGTCTTGTCTCACTACATCAGATTGTGGTCAGACTTCCCTGTTCAAAAAGCGTAAAAATATCACATGAAGCTGGTAGTACAAATTCGTATTATTCAGCCAAGTCGATGTACCAGACGACGTTTCTTGGCACCGTATATGTCATGGGCCAACAGGAGACTCGGCTGGGAGAGACACTGCGGTTGGGGGGTTGCTTGATAATGAACTTGAGACATCTCATCACAATTCGAAAAGTCTCTTGTCCACTTTAGTGCGTACGAGTTCCCATGCATTTTGTGGAGAAAAACGAAGCCATTGTTCATTATCCATACCCCATTAGCTGCTCCTACACTGGCTTCCAAAGAGGGTCCTCCGGTCCGCCCATGGTAACCAGGCACAGCAGAGCGTTTTAACTGAAAAAGCTTACTCGGTTAGGACCGACAAACGAAACAGTAACTGTATTTATAGTTAGGTTTCTAGGAAGACGTCCAATATCTGGGTGGAAATAATGAAAGACTCAGAGCACATTTAGAGAGAAACCAACAACAAGAGAAGCTGACAAAGTTGTCTATTTGGCAGTCGCGCCTCCTATTGAACAAGTAATTTATTCAAAGGAGATTTTATCCCCAAGATCTGATTATTATGATAATCAGCCGACCTAGACCCTTTCTTTTCGCATGTCTGTAGATCTGAACCTGGTGCTGACAGTTAAAGCTGATTTCCACGGTCTCACCCTAGTGACCCAGTTGTCGCATTCCTAGACTGCAGGATTTCCAAAGGGGAAACAGAAATAATGGAAAATGTGGCCACTTGATTTCGGGTGTCGATTGCAGACGTGGGAGCCTCGAAGTCAAACTGACGTTATATTGAACAACGATGAATTTAAAGCGACATTACACTTCGTGCAATCAACGAAAAAGAGAATTCTATAATACTCGTCTAAACGCATTTTACAATTATTTATATGTTTTTACCAAACAACCTGAAGCTTATAGCAGTTTATACGTGCACTCCAATCTAGAATGATCAGGAGCATACTACCAGCTATATAACTTTATTTGACAGGAAAGAAATGTTCTACCCTTGATTTAACACAGTTCAATTAAGTAACTATACATTAGTGCGCGTTAAACGAATCCAGACATAATTTTGACAGCTTTAGGATAAAGAAATGCACTTAGTCTTCGATCAAATGATTGGCATAGCCTACTAAAGCATCGTGGAGGGAAAGGAGAATATGAGAGGAAACGTTGTCTGGAATGTCTTCGTAACCCCATCATTCTTAGTTGATTTCGGAGGGTGGGGACAAAATTGTAGCTGCACCGTGTCATAAAGGGGAGGGTCTTGGCGATGGTATATGTTTTTTGGCTTGTGTGTTTAAGTCCATACCTAGTTTGACATAGGAATGATGTGCCGCTGATGTAGGGCGGGGGAAGGCGAACAGCTCACTTCGCTTTCTCTCAAGGGGAGGAGAATGCCATCTCTATGGGAAATAATCACGGCAATAAATAAAAAATGGGGGAATCCGACCGAGAATATCTGAATGGATGGGGCCAGCGCGACGTCACCGTGAGCTGCAGCCATGAAGCACAAGACCAAGCCAGAACCGAAAGACCAAAGCTCAGTTCCTCTACACCGTGTGATGACTCGTTCATTTAGCTGTTGTGGAAAACCTACGACAAATTCGTCGGTCATCAAAGAAGGTAAGGGTAGGATATTTTTCATGAAATGTAGGTATATGCAACTCTAGCTGACACAAAGACATCGATCTCTGTGGTCTGTGGCAAAACAGAATAAGAAATGATGCTCAGCCGTATCGTTTTCGCCCTTCTAGATTATATTATCTATATTATTGGAACGCACAAGCTACAGATGTGTCTAACAACGCGGTTTGTCACATTGAAAAAAAAACATTTAGTACAACAAACACTTTACAATATCTGCCAAATGACTGTGTGCCTTTATTATATCTCCCATTCTTACCCAACGCCTGAGTGATGCGCACGACCCCACTTTAATAAAAAAGCCTAGGCTACCAAGCATGCTTTTAACAATGAAGCATTGCAAGAAAAATCCGAAGTGCTCAAAGGTATAGTGTTGTATGCCGTACAGAGAAAAGATGTCGCTTAGCGAAAGACGATCGCGTTGATTTTCATCACATTTAACTGACAATTCCAATGAAGTTTTACATGAGTAGGATTGATAGAGAAGGTCAGATTACGCGTTAGCAGTTTAAGTGTATCTTTTTTTTTGCCTTCCTCCTATTGGAGAATATCCAGCAAAATAACTGCATCTGACAATTAAACAAAACGACGGCCCGAGTCTGAACCTTATTACGGGTTACTAAACGCCACCCGTATCGCCCTGCAGATTTATTATGCCCTTTGCCCAAAATTAGACAACAGCAAATATTAGAACCTACATTTGCAAACATTTTCCACTAAAAGCTCGAAAAGCAATACATACATGCAGTATTCTTTGACTTTCGGTCATTCATACATTAGTATCTTACACTTCAAATAAATCATCATTTTTTTTACACTTATTGGCTCAGACAAAGTGTGCATTGGTCAATGCACTTGTATATTCACATATTATAAAAATTGACTGTGCAACCTATTACGGAGTAATCACGTTTTACTCAAATTACATCTCTTGCTTATAAGTTACAAAATCTCCATTTGTGTCGGTTGAAAAGCAGAACTTTTAATCTATATGTCATCCTAAATCTGAACCACTACCGTGATGCTTGAGATAAACATAAGGCCAAGACCCACCCTTAACGCGCTAGCCGAATTCAGAGTCCATTCGCCTGCAGGAGACACGTGTAATACATTTCCACCTTACACACGAAGCACAAGAAGGTGTTTTTAACTCAATATGAAGAATTGGGCCATTTCGATATGCTTAACTTATTTTCTCCTCAATTCATTCCAGAAGTGAACGTATAGGTACACCCATACGAATTGAGCTCACGGTTGTATAAAAGATTGAATGCTTAAACCTTGACAATGGTTTTGACGCAGAAGGAAAGGGAGGGTATGAACATTACAAGTGTTCATTTGCAGGCATGTAAAATGTATTTAAAAGAGACACATAATCTGGTAATGTATAGAAAACTCATATAGATAGGTAATTATATATTGCATTTTCCAGTTTTACATCGTTTTTATTTGGTGCAAATCAATCAGTCTAAATGTCCGAAATGGAGGCCAAAGATGCTTAATCAAGGGTGTTGCCTGTGTATAATATAACACTGCTTCCAATGTTAGAGCAGCTTAATGAAATAAATCACAGTAATTTATTATATCAATGGAAATTAACATGTTTCAGATTACAGAAATCCAGTATCTTAGACAAACATTAGTTTGGAATTTTATGTCAAACAATAAAAAGGGGCTATCCTATGACATATGGCGATCGATTTTCAAGGTATATTTTGATTTTGTTATTCGATTGGTAACGAAACCTGCTTCTTTAACTTGGATAACTGATGCGATGAACCATTTAGAATATTTAGCTATTGCCGCTTGTCTATCTGTAAGGTGCGTCACTTAAGGTGTATATGTCGCTCTGGATCTGAATATAATATTTCTGTGATAAGACCTGTCATTTGTTTACTTTGTCAAACTTTGGAGAATCGTGAACCACACCACCACAGCCCTGTGATATTTTTTCCACAGTTAAGAGATCAGTTTTGTTAATACAAAACATTTTAATACAATTAATACTTTACA
Source organism: Gymnarchus niloticus (assembly GCA_009936485.2). Classification (NCBI taxonomy): domain Eukaryota; kingdom Metazoa; phylum Chordata; class Actinopteri; order Osteoglossiformes; family Gymnarchidae; genus Gymnarchus; species Gymnarchus niloticus. The sequence goes on along the minus strand of JAACJT020000110.1, from coordinate 12,490,863 downwards.
AATTTTTATGCAATTCTAGCGACACATTTGCAATTCGCAACGCTGAATGACACTCAATTCTATAGTTTTGGCTTGTTGATTTCAATGTAGTGCCAAATGCTACTCAATCTTTATGCATATAGATACCCACATACATAAAAAAACACACAACCACCCACTGTCTGTTCTCTTAAAGGTGTGTGTATGTGTTTGTGTGTATGCATTTTCTGTTACTAAGACAATCTAAAAAAATACACTTTTTTGTCCAATGGGGCTTTTTTGCATTTCCGAATAACACAGTGAATTGTTTAGCATAGTAGCAACTACGACATGCTATGCATACTCTGCATGTGGAGCGGACATGTGACTTGTGAGTCGTCATATGGCTGTGAGACCACGTATGTGTGTATGCAGTGTGATTCGCCTGATTAAACCTTGAAATGTAGAAGCAAGAAGTCCCAGACTACACTTGCGTGTCTCGCTGCGTTCATTTGATTGGCATTTATAAGAAAAAAAAATTGTATTGTGCATATGATACATATATGGTGAAATTTGATGTTTTTCCTTAATCCTTTTTTCAGAAATTGTACATAGGTTATTCGAATAATCGATTATTATTACTAAACTCGAATAATCTTAAAAAAAACAAAAAAAACAAGGACGTCATAGCGCATCATATGATTAACCTTCCGTTAGTGATTCAAAGGATATTAACAGCTGCAGGTACTGTATATCACTGTTAATTGCAGGAAAAAGTAGTGTTGCTATAAATACTTGTCAATATGGACTTGTATACCTATAGTATTTATTTCAAAATGCTTTACCCCAGCAATATACTGCTTCAGTTTAAATAATTTCAGTAATAACTCATATTCGTTTTTTTTTTCTTTTTAGGACCCACCTGTGCATAAATAGTTGAAGAAGATCACGTGACATAGGTAACGTAATAGAAAGACACTACACACATTCGCTAGTGTGTGTCTGTGAATGTGGGAGTATATGTATTTGTGTTTTATGTACATGTGTGTTAGTCTGTGTGTCCGTGTGTGTATATATACCAGATAATTACAACTACAATTACAAATGGCAACACACTGGTGCGTTATCGGATGCAGTCATAGTGAGATCTATGTTATACGTGAAGTTGTGAAGTTGTGGTCTTTTATTATGCTGTTAAAATATAATCTCATATTTTTGATATATAATTAAATTCTATACTTCTCTTTATACCTATTAGAGATTGTGAAGAATAGTTTCGATTCTCTTGACGCAAACATGTAATATAGGCTATATATAACTTGTATTTTAATAGTATATAAAAATTTTGTATTGGCAGTGACCATGCAGCATCCTTCGGATTGAATGCATTTTTTTCTGTTTTAATTTTTCTAAGTAACATATTGATTGAATTACAAATGTCTATGTTTTAGTGTAGTCATATTTTCATCCCTTTTTACAATTTTCTTCATAAATACGTCTGAAAGAATATAATCTGACAGGGATTCTGTCGACGTATTAAATATTCCACCACCTAGCCCCAGAAAACAACAGATTGAATGGATACAGCATCTACGTTTCTAATTCTAAAACTCGGACTGATGTCGCCCCATTGTCTATGACCATCGTTCGTGCGAAAGTGTGGTTTATCTACAGTTTCAATCTTGGACAAATCAAATAAACCTTACCCATTACAGTATAATACAGAAACAAATTAATGAACTAATTAATGCTTTGCCGCGGTGTTATATGATTACGTAAATTGTGGAATCTAATAGCTAGCTTTTTAAAAATATACATCAGTTAAGGAACTATTTTATTTTAATGCATATTCGGAATTTGCGACCCACCCACGACTTGACCGTTTAATTGAAGTGAACAAATAGCTAGCGTGTAGAAGGCTTATTACACTCCATCCATACACATCCTCTTTGATAAAGCTAATTAATGCGTGTCAGAAATATACGTCATTCTACTGTCTCTGCCAATGGTAGAGGGATGTAATTGTTTTGAAATGAACGATGCACCTTTATATTGCAGAGAGCGGCTCAGGATTGTATATTCGTAACCATGCTGCAGAGCCGCCTTAGTATATTCAAATTGGTCACACTGAGTTATGGGTTACATTTTACGTTAACGTTAAATTTACAGTACTAATCCGTTTACATTTGCAACTGTATTTTTAAGGATTGTGATGAAATTGTTAATTAAGCCATTTCTATTCATTTTAGTTTTTCAATAAATGAAGGCTGATGTTTGGTCCAATTGCAAAAAAGTAGGATAATAAACAACATTTGGCTAGATATCCTGGTTACCGGACAACAGAGGGAAACAGAAATGTAAGAGCAGCTTTAGGGCCTAACGGTTCTTAGAAGTTGATGCATTTTCTTTTAATGGACTAAAATAATACCACATTAAAAATTACTTGAAAGTATCTTATGATAGATGATAAATGTTCGTTTTTTTGTAACATCACAAAGTGGCATTACAATTAATGGTGATAAAAATACATTAGACCATTTCAAAACTGACTTTTGCGTTTATTATTATTATTATTATTATTATTATTATTATTATTATATCACTATAAATCAATGCATTAAAAAATTAGCTGTAAAATTACTGTAATGTTTCTGTCCGTGGTTATAATGCTACACTGAATATAAATGTAATATGTTTCTAAAAATTCTTTTTAAATGTGCATTTTTTGTTAATTTTTTTTTTTTTCTTGAATTATAATACGTTTGGTAATATCCTGGCTTTAAAATACCAAATAATAATGCTAATAATGCGTAAAATGTCGTGCAAATCAGTTATACAATTGTAAATCAGTGTATACGATATATCATTTTCAGCTACAAGCTAAGTTGCTACAATCGCATAGTTCAAGTCAGAGATGCTTCACACAAAAATAAAACAGAACTCTATATAAGACTGTATGGAATAATAAAAAATAACACAATTTAGTACTGCTCTTCTGATATTAAAAATACAACTACTATCCCACAGAAGACACTCACTTAATTGTCAAATTTTGAAAACGATGCATTCCAAAAGCTACAATTTCTTCAAAACACGTATCTTAACTTGTTACTTGTAGACACTTGTGCTTTCGAATTTAAAAAGCCTTTCTTCTAAATATTGAGATGTGACCCAAAGCCATGGGCATCCGTGAATGTGTGTGTACCATACGTATTGTTGCAGCAAAAACTAAGTGTAATGAGCAGAGCATAATATTATATTATATTATATATATATCCATCCATCCATCCATCCATTCATCTCCACGGGGGGCCTGGAGCCTATCCCAGGCAACGTAAGCTGGACAATGATAATTTAAATGTATAGGGAATTAAATGTATCTTGAAGTCAAGCTGTTATAGTTTAAGCAATCTTGCAATCATTGACTTTGTGTATCAGAGTACAAATGCAGGTGGTGAAGAGGGAGATTTCCTCTCTTTTTTTAGGATAATTATAACAGTAGGGAGAGTGGGAGGAGCCTCACAGTGGCACTGTGGAAAGAGAAGGTGGTTTAATTACACCAGCTACAGTGCCATGCTCTCTCTCTCTCTCTCTGTGTGTGTGTGTGTGTGTGTGTGTGTGTGTGTGTGTGTGTGTGATAGGTGGGGCGGGGGTTGAAAATTCTTTTAAAACTGTCCCACTAAGACAGCATGACAAAAAAAAACTGGGAAAGACATGGCAGATATACACCAACGCTTTGTGGCATTGCTTGTAATGTTTCAACTGAAAATGCCAAAAATTTTCTTTTTTAGTTTTAATTTTCTGCATATATTACACCAAATCACTATCAGCCGCTACTTTTCTGATTTTAATTGTATTCTGAGATCACAATATCTATTTCAAAATCTGGTCCACAATCCATAATTTTCTGCTTGCTATCAATAACTAAATTCAGCATATTAGCTTAGTAAGAGGCACATTCCCAATGGCCGATTTCAATGTAACAACCCAGTGTCTTTCCTCTTATTTTAGGTGTGAATCTGGGCAGGCTGTTTCGCACATGTCATGAGAATCTGGGCAGCCTAGGGGTTGGTTGTTATCTTTGGTTATCTAGCTGTATGAGTGGTGTAGATTCTTCATAAAGCTAGATAACCGAAAGTAACAAGAATCCCATTACACTCCTGAAAGGCAACAAGACCCTCCTCATCCCCAGGAAGCAAACACATTGCAGTGGTAGAAAATGCACTCAACAGTGAAGTAATCCGAAGAGAGCAAAGCAAAAGACGGAAAGGTAAGACAGTGATCTCAACCATCATCTTGCTCTGTATCACAGATGCTGTGAGGAGCATGACAAACAAGAAAGTGCAAAGTGTAGTTTAATGGCACCAGTGTGACAGGTAAGGCTTGAAAGGGAACCAAGTTTACAGTCTTCAATACCAACCTGGACAATCTTTCACACATTGAAACGTTGACTTATTTAGCAGACATTTCTCTACAAAATGACATTCAGTGAGGCAGATACATTGTGGCATACATGAAGCAGTTCTGGGGTTAAGGGCCTTGCTCAGGGGTCTAATAGTGATACATGCTCTTCTACCAACGAAGGGATTTGAACCAACAGCTTTCCACTCATGGGCACAGACACCTAATCTTCAGAGTTACACACTACCTCAACCATTGCTTGCCTCAGTTACAGCATTACTTCCTTGGCGATGATCTCAAACTTCACAGTAAGAATCAGATATTTAACAGTAGTTCACCCCTAATTTGTACTGAAACGCCTGTATATTTTACCTGTGTTTAGAAGTTTCCTGGAAGTACTTGGATACTGAGGTACTTTTCTGAGTGGGTTGCTATTTTCTAGGAGGTAACAGTGACATTTTAATAATATGAGAAATAAAGAAACACATCGTGATTCTGTGATTCTGCTTGGGAGGGGGGGTGATGGTGCAGCATGACCACGTTTAATCTATTAAGTCCCTGAAGCTTGTATGCAGCATGCAAGAGCTTATAACTCAAATCACATGGCAGTCACTCACCAGCACGCCGGCAGGACAGCCTTTCGGTCTCAGAGCTACAAAACTGCTTCCGTAAACTGACTAAACTGTTTGGTGCTTGCTCATAAAATTTTATATGTGCTGGCAGGAAAACCCCGACAAGGGCTGTAAAATTTTCCATTAAGTATTCACGGCGCTAATTTTACTGATCTTCCCAATAGCATCTGATGTTTGTTTGATTCAGCTAAGCAAAGTTCAGAGGTGGTTCCTCAGAGCAGCAGATTTAACTGGATTGTTGGCCTCTTTCAGAAGCTCCCTGCACAGTAAGTTGTAGCTGACCATAGCACCATTGTGACAAATTGCCCCACTGGACCCTACTCAGCAGTAGGTCCTGTAATCACCAGTAAGGCCATGGACAGGGGCTATTACATCCAGAAATAGTCCTAAGGACAGTACCATTACAATAACTATCAAACCAGCAGATGATGCCCTATATATGCAATGGATGTATTGTTACATTGATCTTGAACTGGCTCCTTCTTTTACAAGCATTATTTTTTAAATCCATGAACTAAAACTATATGCAGAGGATGATCTATAAATCACCACTCACTTATTTCAGGTCCGTGACACTCAGTATTTTCTGTATTCTTTACTGTTTTCACAATTTAATTTCTGGTATCGCAATCTGTCAAAATTAAACCTCTTGAAATCGTATTTCATAATAAGCTTCTTTTTATAGATCACTTTTTGGGTAGAATTTAAGGACTGTTCTATACCCCTGTAACAGCAGAACGCTGTTCAGTAGGCAAGCACAACAGCTAAAACACATCTGAATCATGTAGCTAAAGGAATACAGCCCACGTTTACTTTCCAACATGTGTAGCATCTGACATGTGCTCATTCTGGCTTTGTCCTGAGTGTAGCACTCCAGCTGGCCTTCAGCTAGAGAGCAACCTTTACAGAGGGATGCTGGGGGACGTCGGCAGTGACTCACCATGCTTATCCTGCTCATTTCCTGCATGGCTCGGGGATCCCACATCGTGCAAGACTTGTCTTAACACCAAACCGTTGTAAATCCCGTGTTGGGGTGGCTGTACCCATTAGCGGGAGCGCTTAGCTTGGTGGTCATGGGTACTATAGTGGATCTTAACACGATGTAGCAAGATGTGATGGAAATCCGTGTACGTGACTTTGGGATAAACAGGGACTGGGTGTGTTGATAACCAGAATCTCAGCAAGGGAGGAGTGACTCCTGTCACATCTGAGTAAATGGATGTCGTTTTGCCCAGGTGTCTTTTAATGCAGTGGAATCCTGGGGAGATCAGTCCATAAAAGAGAGACCTGACATGCATGGCAAAGTTCCATTCTGATACAACATGGCATTAGAGGGTTAACATTATAGAGCCGAGTTACGCATGCTGTGGAGGTCTTTGTGTGTGGCAGCCAGCGTTGTTATCTCTCTGACTCTCTGCATCACAAATCCTGCGGTCGAAAGCTCTAGAACCAGCCCTCTCACATTTTGTCGCCTTGAAAAGGTCCAAGTCAGGATTTCCAAACAAAAGGCCAACCGGAGCCTTTTCTTCCCCGTCTGTTGGAAAAAGAGAGAGGGAGGGGCAGTTGGGGTGGATTTGTCTTGGTTTTCATGGTCTGTGCAAGCAGATTTAGACTGCAAGTGTCAAGCAGAAAAACAGGCATTGTAGGCTTACCCCCCAGTCAACTGTACAGTCAATAGAACTAGTACACTTGTCATGGGGTAACAATGGAGTCCTTTACTACTCTTTCACCACAACGGGGGCCGAACAAACAGACAGTCTTTTCTGACGAACAAAAAAATCACAGTGACTTTTGCCCTTTATGCCCTGTTAATGTAGTATGCCAAATGGGTAAGAAGAACAGCTTCGGTTTTGTCCCGTTAAAGGTGTACAACTCAGCATCTCCCAAGGAAAGACGGACACATTGCCGGCCTTTCCAGGAATCAGTGGTCTTATGATGAGAAGGGGGATTAAGCTGAATAACTTATCAGTAACCGGCCTACACCGCTCACAATCAGAGCATACCTAAGCTGCTCTGTTAGACGGTCTTGGCTTGGCATCTACTCCATGATCTCATTTCAACAGAGATATGTAATGGTGTCAGAATTCGATTCTATTGTGCCTTTGTCAGGTGCAGAAGGGGAGGGTTAAACCGATTTTTAAAAATTTTTTATAATTAACAATCCGTTTTGTCTTTGAAGATAATTTTTCCGCTGTTTGCGTCTTGAGTTTCTGTTTGGCATCATTCAAAACGTAATGGACTCAATCAATTCTGAGTGTAACAGTCAACAGATTCATGGGTTGTCTTATCTGTCTTTAAAGTCTTGGTTCATAGCTATACATACTGGAGGCACAGAGGACTGCATGCTGTATGGTACCATATGTAACACAGAGCTTAGCTTCACCTTAACCCGATGTTTCCGCCTAATTGTTAGTATGATCTGACAACATGGCAGCTAAAAGTAAAATCAAACTCTCTAAGATATAGGCTTGAGTTAAAGCTTTACTTGTATAAATTAATTTTAAGTATAATGCTTCCATGCTGCTCTTGTTTTAAATACCTAAATCAAGTATCGGGAGTAAAGTTTTACATGTTGAGACTGGTCGACATTCTTTCAAATTATCACACTGCAATTAAGATCTGAGCCAATCCACTAGAGAGAGGTAACATTAGCTCAAAACAAAATAATATTCTATCAAACTGAGGTGTCACAAAGCCTTATATTTTTATTGTGCACTTTTCCGAAAAGGATGTAGAAAGCTCTTAAAAGCATGCCTGCCAAAGTACCCAAAATAAATAGATAAATAGATTAAATTAAAGTCAAGTGGCAATTAGTAAAGTTTTGCCACCATTCTGTGACACCCCTCCCCCTCCAGTTTTGCCCCTCCCTAACTTCCACCTCAATCTCCCGCTATTCTCCACCTCCTACCAGCACTGTCCCATGACAGAGAATGATGGCGTTCGAGAGTATAAATGTATGCACCAAGCCTGCGGGGTGCCCCCGTCGTAGTTTTCTTTTTAGCTTCCACTGTCTGGCTCTGGACACTGGAGTCATTGTCTGGCTACACTTTGGTCAACTGCAGACAGACAAACTTGGGAAAATTCAGAAAAGTAGTGAGGAAGGTTGGAAGGATTTCTAAAAGCTGACTGGAAAACAACAGAATGATTTTTTTCCCCACTTGAGTAAGTCATTTGAATCTGGTTTCATAAGGCTAGTGAATTTCTTCAACAAATGATGCACAAACTATTCTGAACAGTCAAAGTACTATATAGCTGCACATAGGCATTACTGAATTTCTAATCTTTTCCAGCAATACTCTTTATAACCATGACATTGGATTCATTTTCAATCCAAATCAGTTCCAAGGAAAGTTATCAGTAATACATTTTTCTGCATTCATTGATTTGGCAAAATCAGTTCTTAGTAGTGTTGTATTAGCATATTTTGAACCCACTGACTGCTTATGTTATATTGCTAAATAAGACTAATTGATCACGTTTTTTAAAAGATGTCCTTCGTTTCATTTCAAAACATCCCCATCTTTGTAGAAATTGTCGCATTCTCTTATTCACTTGCTATAACCAAGCTAAGCAATTATCACCCTTTCTGCCAGAACTGGTCATTGCAAATTCAAGCATCACACACCATCCTGGAAGTCAGTCTCAGCATGGTGCCCAGACAACATATGCTCTATATTACCCTCCAGTCAATGCTCCTTTCTCTCGCACAATATCTTATTGACAACATTCCTCTTCATTTCTGTTCATTTGGGACAACAGCACAATGGAACACGGTTAACATGGGTAATATGTCTGTATGTCTTTCAAGATTATATTACATCCATATATTTAAAAAAAAATGCAAGAAGTGTTTTGGCTGATATACGGTTGCAGCAAACAATTAACTGCATGTAAGATGGAAGGGGGTCTATTTTCGAACCGGGGGATATGCTCCGCTAACTCTGGCTATTGTATTCACCTGCAGACACACTGATCTTGGGTGGCAAAACGATGGAAATGTAATTGGTTTCAGGAAAAGACTAAAACACAGATGAAAGACAGTTTACAAAAACAGGGGGATATAGCCACAGTCTTTTTTGTCCTAGATAGGCTGCCGTTGTTTTTTTCTCACCATGTTAATGTCCCTTATTATCACACCACCCATAAAGATTTGTCCTGCTCATTCTTTCTTGTCTTCTTTTTCTTTCTGTCATTCTCTCTCTATGTAGCTTTTTCCCCCGTCTTGATGCTCCAATGGTCGCGTCTTATTTGCATGCATTTGCATAATGAAAATGATTTGCATGCTCACGGGCAGACTATACCAGAACAGAAATGAAAAAGATGTGCGTCTCTGTGTGCGTGAGTCCCTCAGTGCATGCACATGTGTGTGTCGGTGCACGTCAAACGTGCAGAGCAACACTCATGGCTTCGGCTTGTCTCTTCTTCGTTTCCCTCATTCCCCTCTTCCGTAGGCAGTGAGCAAGCAGAGGGGAGGCCGTGAAACCCAGAAGGAGGGGCTGTGATTTTTACACTCCTCAGCCTCGTCGTCTGTCGACGCGTTTCCCTCTTCCCCTCCCTTCCTGGCTGCCTGCCTGCTTCTCCCGTATCAGAAGATGCAGACCTCACCACCATCTTAGGATAAGGCTGGCATGAAATGGCAGTGGGACCCCAAGCAGGTAAAAAAGCTTGATATTGTGACTATAGTGGAAGCAAGCCACGCAAACACATGCAAACACACACACACGCACACACACACACTCAGACACACACATGCACCCGCAGATCCAGGCTCTGAACAGCCTATCAGTCTAGAGGGTATTATAATTACCACTGATGAGCGCTTATCACTTAAATTGCCTGACATGTATGGATGGGCGATGTTTTGTTTTTCGCACCAAGTAGACTGTTTGCCCGGACAAATGTTTAGTGGGCACACATGTGACGGGGATGCAGACTCAGTTTATGTTTGTGCCCTCCATCATCTGATGCTATAGGGCTGGCCACCATTTTAGACACGGCAGGTTCATGCATGCAGCACCTAGCACAAGATGCTGCAGTGTAAATCTGACATCGGCATGATGCTCAATATTTACACACAATTAGAATCTTCAGTAAAATATAAGATACAGACTGGAGATTTAAAAAGTATGGGCTGAATATTTTTATTAAGTTTGAACATTAGAAAAAAAACACACTTGTTTTGGCAAGCTAACCTGGCCCGTGCTTATTGTTATTCTTATTTTTAATATTTGTTAAAGATGACAGGGAAAAGGGTTTAAGGCAATGTATACACTATTGCCCTAAATGTGTATAATGTGCATACTTAATGTATATTTTTACATTTGTATTTTATGTTTTTTTTATTTTTGTTTTTTTTTATTTCAGGAACATAAAAGTAAAAAAGAGCAAATATACATTGTTATAGAAATGTACGGATTTGGATCACATTTAGAGCTGAAAAGCATTATGAAGACTGCACAACCTTTAAGCTAATAAACAGAATAACCTGAGAAAGTAGGAATCTTATTATTGGTTAATGTGGTCATCTAATGTTAATCTGTCACAATTTGTGCAGACTAAAATTAGGACATCCCACAATGCACCACTGAGTATAAATGTAGACCTCAAATACAGATGATAAAGAACAGTTATGACATTGCAATCTCCACCTGTGAACTGACAATCTCAGCTTAATCCACGCTTTAATCTAGTACTACGGATTCTTATGTAGCACATGCAAAAAATTAGTACATGCTGTCTCCTTGTACAATGCTTTACATACTAAAACTAATATTTTATCAATAAAGAAGGATGCATGCTTTTATTTGCATTATAATTCAAAATATTCCAGTTAGTAATAAAAATCATTGATGCCAAGTGATGAATCAGGAAGAGGCTAGACGATGGATGTTTTCCTACAGATTCACAGTCCGGTGCCAACAGAGCAGGCAGGTGGGGGACGGAGTACAACAGTGAGGTTTCCATGGCGGGAAGCTCTCTTTGTGTCCCAGGCAGAGTTTTCAGAGAGCTGATGCCTAGACAAGTCCAGTATTGTTACCCCAAGTGAGCTCATGGTAGGGCCCCATTATTAAGGTCGGCGAGCGAGAAGTTTAAAAACCGCTTAACCAAAACACCAATTAGAGCCGGCTTGGACAGATTAACAAAGGGACCTGGAAAACAATGAGGTGCATTGTCCCTGCCACATACAGAAAGTCCTCTGTGTTTGTGTCTGCTTATCAGAAGGCAAAATAATGCCATGCTCTAACACATAACGCAGGGAGACATCGGACAAACAGTACCTAAAACCAAATTATTTGGTTTGCTGATTATGACAAACGTGTGGGAGCCAATCTGATTAGCAAGTATCTCATTAAGAATCATATACACTTTAAAAATACTATGTGGGGTCACAGAAAAAGATCATTACTTCCTCTTAGGTTAAACTAACTAGTTAAGACAAAAGAGGCGATATACATGTGTAATTTTTAGCACACCTTCGAGGAACTCATTATAAAAGCTGCACAATTAAAACCGTTTTAAAATGGTTTCATCTGGAAGAAATCTGGGCCTGGCCAGCCATTCTGTTCGTTCACCGGTTAACATTTACAATGTCTGCTAATTATTTAGCACATTATTTTTTATAAAAATTATACTTTTTTAACATTGTGTAAATGACAAAGATATGTATGAAAAAGGCTCTGAAATTTCCTCTCTTGTCCAAACTCAACAAAAATGATAAAAATGTCTGTTCCTTAGGTGATTTAAATAACCACTATTGGTAGTTAAATGCCTGGGAAAGAGCCGGGACTGACTTGGCTGTGAAGATTATGCAGACCTATAACAATATAATAGGTATAGACTGAAGTAGCTGGCTGGTTTAGGTGATGAGATAATAAGAATTTGGGCAGGGAAGTGGGGGGTCGGGGCACCTCAGATATTCTTTGGGGGCATCTGGAGAGCTGTGGCTTTTTCAGGAGCCCATGCCCTCATGCCCATATCTGCAGTCTGCCACAGCCCCCTTGTTGGTGCAGCTGGTGAGAAAGCAGCTGGCCCTCCAGATCCATGGAGGTACCAGTCCTGGGAACCCAAACGGAAGAAGTCCCCATGCTGGCACTCTGGGCCCCATGTCTGTCTGTGTCACCCCTCCTTCTCCTTCCTTGTGACGCTGGGGGCCTGAGAAGGACTTCAAGTTCATGGCCAGACCTCCTATTGAGCTGACAGGCTGACTGTTTGCTAAATTCAGGACCTATTCAGAGCTGGGAGGGGGGTGGCGTAGAGAGGGTGAAGGACACAGGAGCCCTGTGATGGCCCAGTAGCCAGACTATTCACTGGAGATAGACAAGTAAGGGAGGAAGAGAAGAAGAGAGGGTGGAGGAAAGGCAAGGAGAATGTGCATAAATAAAATAACAATTCTATGCACGTTGTTAACTCAAAACAATTTGTGGCTGGGACATTCCCAACCCCCATAACTTAATTCATGCTGGATCCCTGCCTCACGCACGCACACTCCCACTCAGGCAGCCTCCACCACTTATTCCTCAGCTTTCTGAGGGCACATGGTGGTGACATAAATAAGGCATTAACAAGGTGGCTTAGTGCAGGATACTCAGCAAAAAAAAATAGAATCAAATAATAAAATTTGCTTCCTCAGTACTATCACCTGGCTTTGATGTCGTATCATGTTGAGGGGTCACTTTGCTTAAAAGTAATCACCTTTTTCAATTTTCTTTTGCTGATAATTGTACAGTATTAATATATGGTATCAAGCACATTTGAAAATCATTGAATTCATGATTAACATTTGCGAATGCTAAATGTAGGTTTTAAGTTGTATATTTTCAGTATTCAAAATGTATCGATAATCTTCAATCTATTGCTATTTATAATCACAAATAATTAAAATGCTGTATCGCTCTCGACTACACTACCAGCTTTCAGTTATGACTGAAGTTTCGGTTGTACTTTTCACCAAATTGCACCTGAAGAAACCTTGCAGATCAGAGATACACTCCAACCAAAAATTGGTTGACTATCACCACACCCTTTAAATTTTAAACGGAAGATTTTGCGTGTGTGTAATGCCAGACGGACCCTACCAGCTTAGGTCGTGTCACATGTTACCTCTTTATATTAGATAAACAGTGTACCAGGCTCTTACCAGAGGTCTGAGTTACATTCTCAGACCCCAGGCTCACTGTCACTGACTAACAAAAGCTTTTTCTGCCTAAAAACGCAGTTCATGTTCAAATGCCTTGTGCTTACATGTGACTCGCTGAGCTTAGCATTGTGAAGAATGTACCTACAAGTATTAATCTAAGCATAATGTAATGAGTCCATTTTGTTCCCCTAGGTAAAAGATGACATCGGCGCTTAAAAAAGTTTACTGAGAAAGAGAGCAGGTAGATGGTGATGTCATGCCAGCTTGTGAACATTCAAAATCATCTGCAGTGTTGGTTTTCAAATCATTCAAGAATACCTCAAACCCAGAATCAGGCACCCATAATCTAAAATGAACATCACATAACATTATACACCCATATGTGAAGATGGAAACTGCATCAGTTTAACATTTGGCATGATTTTAGTGTTCTTCTGAAGACGTCTCTTGAAGGTGCATTCCAACCACGGTGACCGCTTAACCACGTAACTGGGAATTTATCCATTGCTATGGGAAAAGAGCCGCATTCCAAACCGTATCTTGAACAAACGTGTGTGGAGCATTTGGATCTTCTACATAATTTACAAGAGAATGAAGATGACAGGGGAACAATTCAATGGCTCACTTCAAGATCTCAGTCCATTAAGATATCTTATATTGACTTTTTTCAACACCACATGGAACACTGAGAAAAATTCATAGGATCAGGAAAAATATTGTAAGAGTTGAATTTGAAGAAGCATTTATCTGATGATGGATAGAAAACAAAACTGGTTCTGGAGCCTCAAAACCTGGTAGCTAAAATTTGACACCGTGATCAGAGTAATTGACAACTACCACAGATCGATATAATTCTATTCCTCTCAATGAAGCTTTTACGTTCCTTTGAGTTTCAAGGCTAACTTCAATTAAGTTAGCTTTAGTTTAACTTCATTGTGTGCTAAATATTTTAAATCAATGGCTGCCTCTCTTAAGCTGAACTCAGACTCTCTAGTAGGATTTAAGGGTGTACAAAGGCGTCACGTCACCAAATCACCCGTCTGTGCTGCTTTGGAGCATTCCTGCATGTTTGTGTTTTTTCATGGTTCTGAAAGGTCATTCCCAGATTTTGTAATGGGGCACAAGTATTTAAGGTATGTGCTGAGGGTTTATTGGAGGGTTTGTCTGTATGTTGGTAGAGTTAAACGCTGTTACGAGAGTGTTTGCTGCAGCCTACAACATGTTCAGTTGTAACTGTCATGTTCCTTGTCCAGCATAAGCCAGACACCATATTGAAGCATAACGCATGACATTTCATCATGGGGGCAAACTGAAACTCGGCAAAAAAACTCACACACAATTACACTCTGCAGAATAGACAACTCAAGGAGCTCTGTGCCTAATAATACTGAGAATTCCATGCTACCGTGTTCTCCGTTTCAGTAGCGTTTTTCATACCTTGTGCTTCATTTAGGAGTCTTGAACACTTTGTCATAAATGTTATTTTAGAGATATGCAAGTGTGGAACTTGGCATCAGTGAACGGAACTGCACTGTGATAAGGCAGCTCACTGTGTCCACTTATACACAGCTGAAGGAATGAGCTGCTGTCTTTATTCTCTATGCAATTGTGTGGCACCTGCAATGAGCTGGAAGCAGGGATAGGAACAAGAACAATAATCACATATACTAATGCACGACGTTGGAAAAAGATTGGCTGACTGTCACGACTTTGGTAACTCCAAATGTTATTGTTCTGAGTAACGAGAGCAAACAAATATCATGCTTGACATTCAGTGCCTGGGCTGTAAGGTTTCATCTAGCTTTGCAGTATAAATTTTTGCCTTAACACTCTCCATGGGTAATGAAGACAATATTATAGGGAAGTGGGCATTACGCACTTATTTTTCACATGAGAAAAGTTTTGCAAAATCAGAATCAGCTTCTAATTTTCCAACAAATCTATGGCAAAATACAGGAAGGTCTGGTAGGCAAGACATTACATCTAACATTGAAAAACAGTTTAATTGACTCTAGGAAAAACGAATGTCAGGTCACATCAGATTTTGTTGTGTTAGTGATCAAGTCTTCTGGTTGAGTCACTTTAAGTTTCTTGTGTACACTGAAACCAGCTTCTGCCTGCCAACATAACAGAAGTATTTATTTCTGAATTACAGTGAAGTCCATTTTAATAGCAGTATCCTTTAAGGAATTCACTGAGTGAATTTGTTTATTCACAGGCAGTTTTATGGACTATTTGTATGCACAAGTATACTTCAGTTTTATTAATTCAGACTATGATTTGCAATTATAATACTGTAAGGAAGCCTGTGCAATATTTTCTTTTCTTTCAACAGTATTTATCTTCGATTATTTTTGCAGGTTATTTTATAATGTTGTGCAAATTTTATGCATATAATTTAATCATGGCTATACTTTTTATTCTTAGATCAAAATGTATTTTTAAATTAATTAATTAATTAATTAAAATAACTCCTACGTATTTCAACAGCAGAAATTATTGGAATTTTGACAGATTACAGAAATTTTGTTAGTTATCCCTTTCAAAACTGTAAAGATTAAAGGCCAATCATTTTAGTTTTTATGACCTATTCTGAGTAAAAATTATGTGTAAATTTGAAAAATTTAACACTCTAGTCTGACTATCTCATATTTGGGTCATTTTAAATGTAAGAGACAAATATGTCAAAATGTTAAAAGATAATGTGACCTGTAAACAGCACAAAAATGTTCAGTAGTTGGAGCTTTTGTTTATAAAACTTTCGAGTGTTCTGTTTACTGGTGTATGTACATTACCTGTCTGTAAATTTATGGTTATATTTGTTTGATTTGCACTGTATGAATCCACACCATGTATCCCCTGTGTGCTACACATGACTGTATTATACAGAATTAATAAAAATCCACATTTTGAAAATGTAATGCCTTGCTGGATATCTTTCTCTCCTGAACATGACTGCATTCTTGTGAAATGTAGCGGAGGCCGCTTGGTGGGGTTCAGCCTGGTGGACCTTAGGCATTGCGGGGACCGCTGCTAGCTCGAAGGACTGTAAATGTAGTGGAGATCACTGTTGGGAACACTCTCCCTACGCCGGTTCATGGATTTAGGTTGTATGTATCTTGGTGAGAACACCACTTAGGCCAAGGATCCTGGGAAATCTTTATTCAGGTTCAAGCTAGGCAGATTACACTAATTCTATCAACACAACTCTGAACACTAATCTATAGCCCTTGAATGCACTCTCCCGGGTCTGAGATCGATCCCATCACTTCTATGGCGAAGTTTCTGCGTTCTGGAACAAAGAAAAGAGGGCAATGGAACACAATATTCTGTCTGTATTCTAGGAGCCAGAGGGCCTTTTCTACACCATCGCTGACAAGGAGGGGCTCCTGGATGTCAATGGAAGTCTGGGTTCTTGGGGAATGTGCACCCAGCCTGGCGGATGACAACATGGGCCGCGTAGTGCCCTGCGCGGATGCACTCCTCCAGGGGGAGCTCTCGAATGAGCTGCGACAGGAAGCCTCCCAGAAATGCGTCTCTGGCACCGTTGGTGTCCATGATCTCACCCTGGTCTATTTCAAGAGCGGGGAATGTCATCACCTTGTCACCTTTGGTGATGACTGTGCCGTCCTTCCCTTGGGGGAAAACCACGATCCGATGCCTGTTCTTGTTCATCTTGGGCAGGCTCTGTGCCTTCTTGGCGATCTCCTTGATGTCTTCTGTCTTGAAACCCTGCACTCTAGAGAAGGCAGCAGCTTCAGTCTCGTTCCCGAACAGGATGTCCACATACGGCAAGACCTCCATCAGGGGCTCCTTGAAGACTTGGCAGATGAACAGGGCCGGCAGGTTCAGCGCAAAAATCTTGTTGTTGTCAGAGGAATGCTTGGCAACTTTCAGTATGGACTCCGGCGACACACTGATGAAGAAACCTGTGATGTAATACATTTTGGCTTTTTCCACCAGGGCCCAATTCTAGTCCAAGTCCAGATGTTTCTCTTTTTTATAACAATTAGCAGCTGCCAGGTTAGCAACCAGGGACCTGTTGTCACCAGTGATGCAGGCGGCGCACGTGCCTGTAAGCTCCTCGTTCTGCTCGTAGTAGTGAGCCTCCACGTGCGCCTCCTCCGCCTTCTTCTTCAGGATCTCACCAAATTTGTCTTTGCCAATGCAGCCGAAGAAGGTAGCTACCTTGTGGGGCTTCTGGATCATCCACTGGGTGATTCTCATCGAGTTCCGTGTTTACCCACCTGCGTGGTACTCCACTTTGCACCTTTGACCAGTTCATCAAACAGTTCTTTATGCTTGTCCTCTGCCAGTATCTGGTCATTGGGATTCAGTCCATACTTGTCCAGGAAGTCCTTGTCCACCGTGGCACAGATGTCCAACAGAGGGTTGCCCATGCCGAAGAGAGCATTGTCGCTTGGCGGAGGCATTCTGCGTTAACGTACCTGTAGCGGAGGTACGGCGGAGACCGCCCAGCTGAGTCAGTGTAATAGCTCAAATGTGGTAGAGATCCAGATAGGGATCACCATCCCTGCACTGGGTTGAGGATTCTAGCGATGTATATCCCGGAGTGTTGGTCAGGACACAACTTAGGCCAAGCATCCTGGAAGGTCTTTATTCAGGTTCAAGCTAGGCAGATTACACCAATCCTCATAACACAACCCTGAACCCTAATCTATAGCCCTCGAATTCACTCTCTTAGGCCTGAGATTGACTTATATATATATATATATATATATATATATATATATACATACATACTCTTAGGATTCCTTCACAATGGTGATGGGAATGTTTCTATGGTGAGGGTTCTACGTTCTGGAACAAAGAAATAAGGACACTAGAACACAATATTCTACCTGAATTGTAGGAGCCTGAGGGCCTTTTCTACATCATATTTGGGTCATTTTAAATGTAAGGGACAAATATGTCAAAATGTTAAAAGATAAAGTTACCTGTAAACAGCACAAAAATGTTCAGTTAGTTGGAGCTTTTGTTTATAAAACTTTTGAGTGTTCTGTTTACTGGTGTATGTACATTACTTGTCTGTAAATTTATGGTTATATTTGCTTGATTTGCACTGTATGAATCCACACCATGTATCCCCTGTGTGCTACACATGACTGTATTGTACAGAATTAATAAAAATCCACATTTTGAAAACATAATACCTTGCTGGATGTCTTTCTTTGTAACTGACTCATGCAATTCAGAAGGCATGCAATGAACCTCACTTACAGTATAATTTCTTTACAGGGATTCTTATTTATCGAGTTGTAAAGAAAAACATTTTTGAGGCAAACGAATACCACTGGGAAAACAAGGACAAACTTGTTCAAAGCTTGCCCTTTTCTTGTTAACAACTTTGCATTTCCATTAAACAAAATGCTGTTTAAATAAATGCACTCGCCTGTATGAAAATTATGAAACCTTTATTAATGAGGCGGAGCTGCCAAAGACCAGACCTGTGCCAGTAGGTGGCAGGCCTTATGTCACACATGCGCTGACCTCCTCAGTTCCCTGGCAGTGTTAGCCGTCCATAATCTGATTCACAGTTCTGTCAGACTGCCAAGAGACATGCTGTATTCATCCAGCAAAGGCCTTAATGAACGTGATTATAAGCACATTGAGAAAAAGAAGGAAACAGATGGTGTTAGAAACAGGAATGATCAGATCTGAACTTAAAGCAAAGAGGGAAAGGTCAGAAAGGTTGGGTCCTAATGTGCTGGTTTTACAACATTTTAGCCTTTAACCATCAATTTGAAATCTACCCACAATACAGTAAGAATCATGAACGCTTACATGAACTTTGAAAAAGCACTGCTAGCACACCTCAGTATAAATTTGGTGTTGGTTTAGTAGGAAATAATCCCACATTTACAATCCTATGGTGTGAACATCACTAATAAGAAGTCCTCAGCTCCTCAACATGGTCAGATCATTTCCCTTTTGCATGGGGATCAATGATCCTGATCTATTTTTGATCCTACAAAAAATGGTTAGGAATGAAAGCTGCTGGTTCGAAAGACACATTTGTCCATACTTCATTCCCGTCAAAAGGACATTTCAGTCTCCAGTTTAATTGATCAAAGTCATTTTTTTGGGTTAGAAACTGCTTTGCAGCTTTCTGTTTTCAAATTGCTTGATTTCATTAGTTTTTTTAGTTATTAAAACACGTTCATGCAGAAGAATACCTGAATTTGGACAACATAAAGTCATTGCCTCAAACCAGCACGGTGGGCAATGAGCTGAGCTTATATTGACAAGGTTATAAGTTGTGAGCAGCTACGTACCTAATATTCTCTGAGAATTACCACTGTTTTGATTCAATAGGTCTGCATGTCTAAGCTGTGTGGGACTTAAAAAAATATTTTCGGCTCTATTAATGTCAAATAATTGATCTAATCATTCATGTAAACATTCCAGTGCCCAGAATATAGCTTACAATGGCTAAGATATGAAATGATTCTTAGTGCTTATCCTGGAGAGTTTGGGTTTGGAGTGTAAAACAGAGCCTTAGATACAAAAGACACTCATGTTCATTAACATGCAGGAATGTGCCACTCCATTATTTGTGCTGTCTGGACAATGGGTCCCATTGGAAGTCTAATGAAGTGTATTTAGCCCGGTTAAGTGCACTGTCTTAGTGTGATTGAAACTTCGCACTATAGGAGGTCAGTATGCATTAACAGGCCAGTTCTGAAATTGCATGGCACAGCATTTTTTTTCTGTCTAATGGAGACCTTATTACTGTTGTGTTTACAGTAAAAAAAAATACATTCATCCTTTGAAAAAAGTAAATGGGGCAACCAGTCATCAAGTGTTACAAAAATAAGTAAACACAATAATTTCTTTTAACAACTAGTAGTGTTGAAACGTTTTACACATCTAATTATACAATGTTGTATTTCTGTGTATCCTGCTACATATCACCACTAGTACATTACCAGTCTGGCCATTTTGCTTTGTA
This sequence comes from Gymnarchus niloticus, assembly GCA_009936485.2. Lineage (NCBI taxonomy): Eukaryota > Metazoa > Chordata > Actinopteri > Osteoglossiformes > Gymnarchidae > Gymnarchus > Gymnarchus niloticus. Next base: position 12,470,762 of record JAACJT020000110.1, on the reverse strand, counting down.
GGCACATAAAATGTGAAGTGGCTGTCTGGAGGTGAGTTTTTACCTCAAAGACCGCCCCGCCCCCCCACAATTCGATCCTTACAGGTCAAACCCAGACCTAATGATGATGTCATTCTTATGCAAATGAGACACAACGCTGTGAGTACATATGTGATGTGTGTTTGTTTCTAGAGTGGTTGATTTCATTACTTAAAGGACCATTACACTTGTCCGTCATCAGCCAAGAGATATGACACAAAATGGCTAGGCAAGGCCACTCCATCCAGCTTGCTATCATTTTATTTATAGTTCTACCAATTCTAATAGAATTTAGATCAGGTTTACTAGATCTGATTCTTCATTCAAATATACAGCCATCCTCAATACCAAGAATTTAATTCAAACAGCATTGAGCTACAAAACGTAAAAAGTGGTTTTGCAGAATCAAATGCACATACAGTGCTTGTCACAATTACTGGCATCCCTTGTAAAGATGAATAAAAATGGTTAGAAAAATCCACCCTTTGGTGAAGTATCTTCATCTCACACTGAAAAAAATTAGAAAAATCCAATCTTTCATTGAAATACATTTATTCAGAAGAAAACAAATCCCTCATCAAGAAATAATTATTTTCAACAATTTATATTTGTCATGCCCACACCAAGCCAGTCTATGTCTAATCTGCCACGCTCAACCTACTCCCGTTCACCATCCCCAGAATACTGACCAGCTGTACCTCGTTAATTGTTATCAAGTAGTTTCCAGGTGCCATGTTTAATCCCCTACTTAGGCCCTGCAGTTCAGTTGCCTCCTTGTGAGGTATTGTGTTTCTGTGACCATTACTGAGCGTGCATTAGTTCTTGAGCATTTGCCAGCGTATGACCCTGATTGTTTGACTTTTCCTTCTGCCTCCTGTTTTGGTTCTGTTTGCTGTGTTTGTTCCTTCTCTAGAATTGATCTACTGCCTGTGGCCATGACTATGTTTTCTATGCTCTCCTGGCTTTTGGAAATCTCACCTGTTCTGGTTTTTTACCCTGCTTGTATTGACTACGATTAAATCTTGTTATTCTGCGATTGGATCCTACCGTGTTTCTTTAATTGGCATTTGCATGGGATCGAAAACACGAGCTTGTTTGCAAGTTTCTGGTTGTTGCAGCCACACCTGACCAGTCACGCTTGGCTCATCATCGATCCTCCTCCCCAGACTCTTAACACCTGTGGATTATGCACCAATCTTAAAAATAACCTCACAACATTTCAGTTACTTCTCAGATATTGAGATCCACAACTACACTAAGCATTCTTTCCTGTTCACCGCCTTACCTGTGTATGATCCTTTATAGTTCTTCGTCGTTTTGTTTTCACATGTCGATTTGGATTTGTTTGCCTTACTGATTGTCCCGTCTGGTCCTTGACTTCTGCCCTGTACCCTAGACTATGATTTGGATTTTCCCGCAATTTCGGAAAGTGACAATTTCCCTGATTTTTACCCTGCCTGTCTGTGATAGCCTGTTGGCTAACGACTAAAGTCTTTGCCTGCACTTGGATCCCATCTGTGTGTTCATTTCACTGGTTGTGAATATGGTAATAGTTTGCATCTACTGAAGGAGAAAAAATGAGCAACAAGATACTTTTGAGTATTTTGCTTGTGGACGATTTTAACATTCGCTAAAAGGTGCCTACATATCTTCATAATGAAGAAGGCAAGCTGTTCAGGTTATCGCCACGCACTAGTAGCCACTTTAGAAGAATTTAGTCCTATGTATTTGAGGGAAGGTGAAAAAATAAAAGACTTTGAATTTTAAAATCATTAATAAAAGCAATAACTAGTAGGATTGGCAGGTTAGAGTTGCTCAAAGTTGAAGATAGACTTTTAAATACAGAATGTAAAACTTGCAAAAGTGCAAAGACTACAGTATGTTTGGGAAACCATTGAATACTTTCAGCAGTTTCGGTTTAGAAAAGAACATATGCACTGAGGGGTGTTATGCAAGGATACCATTTTCAGGTATTAGAAATATCTGGAAACAATATTTAACAGCAGACAAAGCACGTAGCTGGACAGAAGAGCTGCTATGATTTATTTAACCTAAAATGTGAAATTCTTTGCTGTCTGTTCATTATGGTTAGCTGTTTCAGAGATCTGTTTGTATACCTCAACAAGTAGCCAGCTTCATCACTGGGCTAATCTGATGTAACCAACGGAGTTAAATGGAAGTAAATTTTGACCACAGTCCAGAATAATGAAGTGCTCAGGCGGGATGAAAAGCTGAAATACAGAACAAAATGGCTGATAAAGAATTTACAAAGACCAAGGGCATATTAATATGAAGTCACAAAGGGTTAAAAATCAGCCTCAGCATGGTAGAGGGAAGGAGGTGTGGAACACATGAAGAGTGAGGGTTAACGGCCCAACAAAAGGTGTCATAATGAGGGGGCGTTGGGGTGGAGAAGGGCAGAGCAGAGGTCAAGGGACCCTGGGGGGTTCAAGTTCAAGTCGACTGTCACTGTCTGCATTTTAACTCCCACCAATGGCCCTACCCATCCCGGCATGCTCATTCTTCTTAGACTTGACCAAACACAAACTCCCCTTTGTAACTCCCTCCTCCCCACCAAAGAAGAAAAAAACAATACGTCATTCTGTACTAAACTGGGTGGCTCTTTTATTGAAGGTATCCATGGGGAGCTGGGAAGGTATTTGAGGGCTTTGGGGGAATTTACACAAATCATAACGCAACGAGCAAACGGGTCAAACAGAAATCACAAAATTACTACGCCAAAAATTCACCCTTGAAAGGCCTTGCTGATGTGTCAGGTGAGCTGAGGCACATGCAAAGATTAAACTTAGGCAATGCCTCAAAAGCCAATAAAACACATTCAAAATCATAATGTGAAAATTTACCCCATGGTCACAGTATGTGTATTCATAATTAAATGACACAACTGGACTGTGGATTTTTGCGTTTGCGTGTGTCTGCATCTGATTACGTGTTTGTGTTGATTATCTCTGTCTTGCTTAAAGCACTCATTACTGGCACGTACCTGTAAGCTTCACACATAACTTTAATGTTTTATGCATGCATGCTAACTTGTGTGGTATGAAAATGTTCTCAAGGGTACACTGGCAGGGTTAATACAAGATGATGTGCAACACCATTTAGAAAGTACTAGGTTTTAGTTTTCCCAGAAAAGATAATTAACTTTAAAATAATGAATAAAGACAAACTATAAGTGTGATTGTGTTTGAAAAAAAATTGAAAATAACTACCCTGACATCACAGAATACTATGAAATAATTTTCAAAGAGCTATTTAAGTACTAAAACATAATAATAGACCACAGGACTTGCAGTGTACCTTTATCCTCAACCTGATATTAATTAAAGTTACATCAATAAAAATTTGAAACCGGTACTGAAAAGTGTTGCTCAGATAGGAAAGGCCAGTGTCAGAGAGTTCACCCAAATGCACAGTTTTGCTTGATTATGCCAACTCGTTCTGGTGGTCTGATAATGGTGCCTTCAATGTAAAAGAAAATGCTAACATGCCGAGTGACTGTCTGGCATTTGGATAAGCAGACTGCTGGAGCTCTTCAACAGAAGCTTCCCCAACATTACGCATGGAGAGCGTCAAAAAAAAAACCAAAACAATCTCCGAAAACAAAAACAACTGTAGTGTATTTTTCAAAATGATGGAAAATACCCATTTTATATATTTAAATCGTGAAGTTATTCCTCGATCTTTTTTGCCTGAAATGAATGTGAGCTGTGAAAGCAGATGTCCATTGTCTATTGTGTGCCTGGTGGCTTGATGTGGTTCCTCGCTGTGATCACTCCTAGGCAAATGGCTGCCTACACTCATACACACTCTGGCACAGTGTGGTGGCGCACAGCTGCCACTCTCTGGACTGGCGCCACGGCACCTCTCACTCTCCGCCGCTTTCACACTGGTGGGTGGTTGCCATGGCAACTGGCTCTGCGCGAGGGTGGGCAGGCGGCGGCGGCGGCGAGTTGGGCAGGGCAGAAGGAGAAGCCACGAAGACCGTTCGTGCTGAGGCCCAACCCCCCACTCGAACCCTGCTACACACACTGAAAATGGATCGACCGCTTTTCCCCACAGAGTTTATATCTGGTCATCATCTGATCAGAGTGCCAACTGCAACACATACTTTGCTATGCAGGCAAGAGGACATTCAGAAGCGTAAGAGGCTACTAGAGGTCTGTTTACAGTACAGAGGAACCCACTCAGATACTGGGAAGATTGTGCTGAGAGGCCATGTCACACATGACACAAATTAACATCCTGAACTCATACCTCTACAAGAATACATTCATCGGTACAGGTTGGACTTTGTGCCCTGTGCTGCCTGGGATAGACTCCAGGCCCCCCCCGGCAACCTTGACCAGGATAAGGAGTTAGAAGATAGATGGATGATATAAGTTGTGTGAGCAAAAATGATTGGAAGGTGTAGGCATTGTTTTTGAACCTACTTGCTTAAATGCCAATGTATACATTAAATAAAAATGAAAGTGAGCCCATTGTGGGTAACTCAGATGTAAATCTCTCACCTGCACTGAAAAAGATCATGTGCACCTGGAAATGATGCTCCCAGACTCGGGAGGGCTCCATCTTGGGATACTGCACCTAATAAACTGTGAACAAAGTAAAAGTAGTAATTGCAGTTTGTTCCTTTGTCCTACGATGAAATACCAGCTAAAAGAAAAACATTATGACTCATATTCAAAAATGAAAAGACGTTTTTACATGACATTTTTAAATTTGATAGCTTGATTTATTAGCAGGTCACACCTCGGCACGTTGTAAAGTGTATAACCTGGCTTTCCTCCGTCTGTTTGTTGTTTATGGCATAAATATCATGTCAAACAAAGATAGTGGCAATGAGCTTCACCTCAATGTTTCATCAAAACAGGGGGACACAGTCACAGAATGGATTGTTAGGTAGCTTAAGGCAGGCAATAAGAACTATTCACATAAATAAAAGCCATCAAACATGCTGATGGTTTTTCCTATCGCAGCGTGAAAACCCGCTTGTCAGCAACCTAATCGATTCATAAAAATCGAACTCACAGCATCAACGCTGCGTGTTTCTCATAACGGTATTTAGCGGATGCTTCTGTCTGAAGTGATTTACACACTTTACAGCTGTTCACGTCACCCCTTTCAGAACGTTGTTTTACAGGGATATTTTAACTCATTCAAATTGAATAAATTGTTAATGGATACGACAGCAAAGTGCACACTGGGCCTTTTTTAACCTATCATATTAGTTGGTGATAAAGCAGTGAACTCTTTGCATTAATCAAAACGGTTTAATAGTTATTAAGTTTCTTATAGGCGGACTGTATAATAGATCCAGGCAGTCAGAGGAGGAGCTTTGCCTTTTGCCTTTAACCATCATGCCTCTGTGTTCTAAGCACATTTGATCCCATTACGAATCTTGTCCTCCCACTAATCTAGAAAGGCTTCCTCACTCAAGGTCCTGCCTGGCGTCCCACTTCTTGGATGGGATTACACTGCTATGCAGTCCATACCCAGCCACCATGGTGGGAGTGAGCGGTCACAAGGGCTGACCTGGGAAGACTCCTGTACCCAGCCTCCCTCTCTACTCCCTTTCACTCCCAATCCCTGATTGGTGGTTTCCCTCCCTCACAAGCATATCGGCAAGTGTTGTGCTAAAAAGACGATCAACTGTGCAGAGCGGCCTCCCAGATCATCATGCAATCTGCTAACACGCTTTAATCTGCTATGTAGTGAAGGCTGGCAGAGATACTCTCAGGATAGTTTATAAAAGGTCTGCAATATAGATGGATTTGAGAGCACCCTCTCCTTATAAAACCTGGCAAACAAAATGCAGGTTTAATTTGTGCCAGAATTTGCTCTGACTGAGACCTAGATTTACTCCAGGACTGTCAGACTTCTGTGCACTGTGCCACCTCAAAATTTAAACAGATACAAAATAAAATGAAACAATTTAGTTTGTGCTTCTTCTGCAAATTTTGTGCAAATTTGATTGCACTTTGCACCAGTACCCAAAGCAGCATGGCTTGACTCTACTTTGATAGAAGTATGCATGTCGTTTTTTACTTTCACTGTAGGTCTTAAGACAGCTCTGCTGTCACATGACTGTCACATGGTATTTCAGCCTTGCACACTGGCAATACAACAATTTCAACAATAAGTGTAACAATAATATAATTATTGGAAACAATGCTTTCACTTTGTTTCACAAGTACTTTCAGCTGACCCATACCTGAGCAGTAAGACTGTTAAGGTTACAGATCTTCAGTTTAAATCAGTCACATTCCTGGAACCTGGGTCACACTAGGTTTGGGTCAATTCATTGTAATTATAAAGATTACATTTTCAAATTTAGAGGGACCATTTGAATTTTTTTTTTACATATACATCAATCCACTTTACATAGCTGCTTTTCAGTACAGGCTCATGGTTAACTGGAAGCCTATTCCAGGCATCGCACGCACTGGACTGGATGCCAGTACATCAGAGGTTACACACACACACTCGCTCGCAACCACACTCCAATTTTGACATGCCAACTTGCCTAGCCAGATGGTTTTGGGCTGTACCAGGAGTGTAGTACACACCGAAAAACCCGACTCCAAACGGGGGACACTTCAAAGTACTTAGTCACATGATGACCTGCTTCCAATTAAAATACAACATGTATCCATCAAGAAAAAAATATTACAGGATGTGTTTTTTTTTATAGAGGAGCCAATGATCTCCATGAACTTCCATGGTGATTGTGAATTAAGCTGCAGGAACAAATTTGACAGAGCTTTATTATCAGCTAAACAGAAACATACATAAAATATTCTTCATGAATTCTGCCCAGTCACCTCAAGGACAAACTACTAACACCAGAGAGCCCATAACCAAGAGAAACTGAATAAGCTTCCCAAGAACTAAAAGATATGGAAGTGACAAGTGCCACTAAGAAACCAGCCATTCAGACTGGAAGATTAACATAAAACTGTTGAGGGTCTGGACAGCTGATCTCCATGTACGCAGGTGTCTGCAGGGCAGCACGGCACGTCTGAGTGGAAGCTTCCAACTGGGCAAACAGAACTGGGTTTCGACAGGAACCTTAGCATCCGTTTTCACTGCACTGTTTCCTCCAGTTATTACTGGAATGTAATCAAAGACCACACAGACTCACATTTAGTTAGATCCGTAAATTTAGCCAGAGGTAGCTTATTTAGGAAATTAGGTAGTAATTTAGGAAGTTCGTAACATTATTACTGGAAACATGGCAACAAAATGGGACATGACATAGCTTTAAACTAGTATATGACTTTTTCACCCACTGGACTGGCATTTAGTTTTGGTAATGTTAATAATAATAATTTGCAGTTAACACTCCACCAGCATAAACATGCTAAATGCTAAAATTGTGCCAACATTATATTGAATATCCATTAAGCAATTTCAATTCAAACAAAATCAGAATTTAGATATTAATTCCTGCTATTATAATGATTGTTATTTAAAAACCAAAAAAGATATGCAAATTATCACTACTCTTTGTTGCCAGCTATGTCTTCAAGAGTATGTTCTAAGGCCTAGAACACTGCCCTTAACCAACCCTTAAAGTTTCAGAGCACATCAGTAAATGATGGCTGGTCTTACATACCATTTAATTATTATTATTTTTTTAATATATAAACATTTCAGAATGAAGCTGTTACTTGTACACCAAACTCAGATGCATACTAAAGATTTGAAAAGAGGGCTTGCCCATCAATGACACTTTTAAGGGTTCGAGCTCTTAATTAAAACGCAGATGAGAAAAGGCGGTGCAGACAGAGGAGACAGGCGGATAAAGGCAGATGAGATGAAGTCCTCCAGGCCGTCTGGGTAGGAATGTGGGAGTGCGTCTGCTTTTGGGACGGGCTGGGGGGCGGGGAGCTTGGGAATTGACTTTGGTATTAAAAAGGACCAGATTGAGGTTTGCCCCTCTTTTGCAACCCCTCATCGAGCGCAGTCACGCAGACAGGCAGAGAGGGCTGGGAGAAGGCTGAGTCGAGGGTATGCTGGCTGGGGCGGGACCCACCGCTCTCCAGTGCAGTAATTTGCTGTCTGCGACCCACAATGGCAGGGGTCAGAGGGCAAATAAGTTCACAGAAAAGGGGTACTTTCTCATGCTAATGAACGCGCTGAGGCCCCAGCCATGCACACTGCCTCCCATTCGCAAGTGCTCTGGATAAAATGGGGACCCCCACCATAAAAATGGAACTGAGGTGTTAGGTAATGGAGAGCCAATGAACAGCCACTTCCCAGTGCCAGTTGTGTGCCTATGAGCACTACAGACATAATTTCTCACCAGTTTCAACTGTGCTATGCAACATTTCAGAACATCATCGTCTTGGATATGCAGTGCAATGTTTGTATTGGACCAACAACAAAGGCAATATAGCTATACCAGCATGATTGCTAATAGTGAATTTTCAATGGATATTAATTTTTTCTGGGGTATAATACACTTATGAATAATTGGTGTTGGCATTTGGAGGATGCATGACAATGGTTTCACATTCAAGCAGACCATACGAAAATACTGCACATACATGTCATGCAAATAGTTTCTTTTCATTTTGTTCATGTATACAACAGGGCCGGACAACCCATTTGTTGAAGGTTATGGACTTGCAAAGGGATTCTTCTTGTGCATTGTATGATAAACAAGTTTAGCAGAAATATCTAAATGAAGAAATTACCAATTTGTAAAATTACTGTAAGCTATATAAGATGTCCTGTTTACAGACATAGGCCTATGCAGTGAAAATAAACTAGTTTAACATTTCGACATATAAAATGTATTGTTTTCATACCTCACATTAAGCAGCTCTGAATGGCAAACTGATTTGAACGATCCCTCCATATTCTCAACAGTTGTGCAGTGTG
>JAACJT020000110.1:12362849-12461737 GCA_009936485.2 Gymnarchus niloticus | reverse complement strand
AACAAACATAGAAAAATTAAAATAAATATGGGAGACTGCGACGAAGGAAGAGGGAGGCGGCAGGGGGGGGGGGGGGGGGGGCGGGGGAGTAGATAAACACCAATGTGGGCCAGTCTAGTGTGTGGTTGGATGCTTTGTGTCTATGAACTGTGCCGACCCCACACTCCGTAGACCATCCCACCCCCGAAGGCTCAGTCTGAAGATACAAAGAGGCACTGCCCGCCCACATACACGTGTGCCCCACCCTGCCCGAAACCGAGAAGCTGGGTGTACTGCCGAGGTCTGTCTGGCATGATGCAGGACACACAGGGTGGAGTGTGGGAGCAGGCCAAGGGGCCAGCCGACATATCAGAGCCCTCCCACCTCCTCGTCAACAGCAGCCTCCCTGCAAGGCCGCATATAAAGAAATGAAGACGGGTTTGACATGAATTAAATCTAGCCACAATAGGGTCCGAGGTTTGTTTTGACTGCAAGAAAGCCGCTGTGTCTCTTTTATATTCCTGTGCTGGAATTCCTATCATGGTAGATTGAGCAGGACATTGGCAGTAGGGGGCAGGGGGTTAACAGTAATGACAATGTGAAATATGTAGGATTTGGATAGTTAATCCACATTCACTATGTGAGCTTATATACATGATTCAGTTTTCTTGATCACTCCAATTTTTTTAAAAAAAGATTGGGAAAACAAAAATTTCCTCAAAAGTCAAGGATTTTGTGTCAACTTTATGGAGGGGAATCCAAAAATGTGACAGTAATCAAAGAAAATGCTGATATTCTGGGAATGAGAAGTTTCAATCCTCAAGTAGGACTGTCATCTTTGCATTTTTTATGTGTTGCATTTTAGTTAAACTGTAAGCACTGCAATATCTCTGTGTGGTAGAGACTATGGCTTTCACCTTCAGCTGTGAAGTTAAATTACAGTAGTGAATAGGATATGTAAGTTCATTTAAGATATATTTATTGTTGTTATACAGCTTCTGTGCATTCAGGCTATACTGAAATATACTAAGTCAAGGCACTTTAAAATTTCACACATAGCAAAAACCAAAATGTGTATAACTCAACAATATAAAAAACGTTTAATATCATACTGCAATTTCATAGTGCTTAAAGGCAGAGAAACTGTACTATCACATCAACGAAAGGCAGCAGTGTGTTAAACGGGGTGTTGATTAGACCTGACAGAAATAGCAAGGAGACTCGACGGTTTCTGACTATCACAAGACAATAACCACATAAAAACGACGGGCTTATTTGACGGAGCCACAGACAGTGTGGACTGATATCAGAGAGCTACAGATTTGTACTTCAACTTTTATAAATTGATGAGTAATTTATTAAGGTTTTTCATGTTTGCAACCTGCATACTGCATTTTTTTTAAACACATTTTTTAATATCCTACTGTGAATTTGAAATATAGTCCTCTGGTTTAGGTAACACTAGCGAAAAAGTAGCCAGAAAACATTAATTATTCCTAATAGGGTCAATATTAGCTTCATGCTGCATTTTCTTATATTTTTATTAAACCGCATATATTTTACATAGCTCATCACTGTAGCAATAACTGTGACAATTGAAACTGGGTAGTGCTATTGCATCATCAGTTAAAACAGCCAGATTTGGGCTTGTGATCAGAGAACAAAATACAGGGTCGGGTTCCATTTTATTCCACAGTACTTTGGACTAATAACACAAGCCAACTGTTTTAACATTGAACTCCTAGACAAGGGGAGGAAGAATCATTTGGGTTTGGGTGCCACATGGGGCAAAATCAGACATAAAGGGGGCCGGATGTGACTTTTTCAAAATGGAAGTGCTCCAGGTCACAGGGGGCAGTATCCGTCGGGAGCAATTGAGGAATGTGGTTGTTTTTCAAACGGACAGATGGTGTTTGAATTTTTATTGCCACACAACTAAAGCCGGTGGATTTTTTTTTTTTTTTTTTTGGTACAGCATTACAACATTAAGTGACTACACTAAAACAACCGCACATAAATAAATATGAATACAAAAGAGAAAATAAATCTGCAGTCCATGGTTCTCAGTGTGAAACGAGCATTTATATTCATACTATCATTTCCCTTGGTTGTAAACCAAATTAAGTGGGGATAAAGCTAACCTTAACTTTTATTAAGAACTGAACAAATGAAATATCTAATTTTAGCTGGGTGGTTAGCCTACACTGTGAGTTTGGAAGGGAGGAGAATGGTAGCTGCAAGTGAAAGGGTTTGACAAATTAAGTATATGACTGGGGCTAGTTAGCATGTTGGAGCTACAAAAAAAAATAAAAATTGTGTTGGCCAGATCTGTGGGACTTCTGCCTTAGGTCTGCACAGGGAAAACTAATATTGATGACAAATGGGTAACCATTATGATCTTGTTTGTTTAACGTCACTGCCCGCAGTACTCAAGTAATTAACTAGTAAAAATAATTGAATAGAAGTTAAGCCTAGCTGTCCGCTTGAAAAACAATTGTATCCCTCAATTACTCCCAGCTTACAGTACACTGCTTTCTGAGGGCTGGAACACTTCTGTAAAAAATTCAGATAAGTCTAAAATGAAAGACATTATGAAAATGCAAAATATTAATGAAACCCAATAAGAAAAAGAACACAAGGCTAAATCAGAAACACTAGCTTACAAGTACATTATACAGCTTTTTTAGCCAAGTTTGATGTACTAGATCATGGAATAGAACAAAACATTAGACGTGCCATATTTTTACACACTTCTGTCCCTGACTGATACATAGGTTTGAAAAGTTTATGCTATTTCTTGATCCAGACTAGTGTTCCTGATTTTGCATTCAGCAGGTATTGGTTTCCAGTAATGAAAAAGCAAAGTTTAAATGGAAAATATTTCCTGCTCCCCAAGAATCAGTGCCACAGTCTAAGTGTAGTGCTGTGTTTTTATTTATGGTGCTATAAATTTATATATGTAGAATTCATGAAATGGATTTTTATTTTAAAACATATTTAATATAAAGTTTAAAGCTGTCAACATTTAGCATGGTAAAAATGAGGATAAATAGGAAACAATTTTTCTAAGTCTACTTGGCAAAGTTATATGGCTCACCAAACACCTATAGATGCTTGGAAAAGCTGGGTTTAAGACTGAATAGGATCGTCAAATGAGAAACAAGTTTTTGCCACTGTTCCAAAACATAAAGTCACCCAATTTAAAGCACCTCAGATACGTTATTTCAAGGTCTGACCATTTTGCAGGACGTTTGATAAGCAGAAGCAAGAGGACACCCTCCAAAGCGAGTGCACTACATTAGTCTTCCCAAGCCACTTCACGTTTCACCAGAGTGGCAGGTGAAAATCGACATGATCACAGGGAGAAAATGCAAACTTCATCTGCATTACAATAAACAAATAAGATGAATCTGACATATTGTAATTTTCATGCTTATTTCCAGTTAGAAAATATGTATAATAAGCACACAGCAATGGCTTAATCGATATACTCCATGCCATGTATGACCCTCACTGTAGTCAAAATGTTACTAGTCAAGTTTATGGCAATGCAGCTGCACACAGCTTGATTTAGGCAGATAAGACAGGATGTAACAGTTTTTGTTACCAGATGGCATGCTATGGCATTGCAGAGGTCTGGTACTGAAGATGTATGCACAGAATATACTTTGTAGGCAGCATGTTTATGAACACAACAGGAATTTTTATTACCACTTCAGGCAGTGGATGTTCATAGTGCAATCAGTTTTGAATAGTATTATGCCAGTGCAATACTGTCAAATTTAAATGCTGATCACTTTTTGATTTGTACAGTGTATACATGTTTTCTGAGATCAAATTAACCTGATGCATTATAACCGCATTGATCATTTTAAATTTCTTTTTGTTTTTCTTAGCAAGTTAGTATATACATATTCATGTTATTTTTGTTGAGCCATATGTGACGGCGAGAAATAAACGACGTCTGGTTAACAGAACAGAGCAACTGGAATCTGCTGGAATCTGTAATGCGTTCTTGGTATGGATATGAATATCTAAAAGGATCGGTATGAAAATCGTAGGAACATGACACCGATACGGAAGAAACAGGGGTTAATTATGACTAAGCAACGATTTTTAAACCATCATGCCGCGTAAGCATTATCACCTGGTAACGGTGAGATACGCCCTCTCCCGGAAACGTGGCGTAGTACAGCGTGAAATGCGTTTAGATCGATCGGAAAGCCTCACAAGCGGAGAAAACATAACACTGGAAAATAACAACCATTTACCATGTACTTACCTATCATACAAGTATATTTTTGTTGCTACCATCTTTTCATGGTGTTCCTATTGCAACGGCCGACATGAGGTCTGGGACTTGGGAACCGAGAAAACATTTCAAAGCATTTTCGAAGTATTTAAATTCCGTTTCGTTTGCATCACATTTTCCACCCCATTCAGCGTACACCTAAAAATCTACTGATGTTATGGTATGTATATTAGATTCTTACATCAACATGACATTTACCCTAAAGGTTTTTTTTTCGACATGGCACCTCAATTTTTATCCAGAAAACGAATGCTAAACTAAAATTCGATGTTTCAGTTAATTGTTGGTACATATGGTAGGCCTATATGAAATCGACTGTTCCTCCTAAACGCTACACTAATTAAAATTCAGTGGTAAGATCGACTTGGCTTTAAAACATTTTATGTTTTATGCGTGATGAAAAATGGGTCATATTGTGTAGTAAAATATTGCCAAATTATAGCATAATGCATTCTAATATTAAGCTATATAAGCAGTAGAGTCATATGTTTTTTTTAGTTTAAATCCATATCAACACAGGGATAATTCGGGTCAGCGACTGGAATATGGGCAGTGCCAAAACGCCTTTGAATGTGTTGGGCTTACTATAGTTGTACATTATACATAGGAACAGTAAACACGACACTTACGACATGACGGTGTAGTCGAATAAACATGTCAACATTATGCCTTTTTTCGAAATAAAAGATGGCAGTCTGGTTCTTGTTACTCAGGACAACATCAGCAAAGTCGGCGTATGTAACTAAGTGTATCAGGGTTCCAAGGACCTACAAAGCAACATTCCACACATTTTCCCCAATTATAAAGTTACTTTTAGATCGTTCGGTTTATTCTAGATACATAACCATCGCTTACGCTCAGTACCTCAAATTCAATCCCAATTACAACCGTATAATGTAAATAGAACGCTTTGTCCGCGTGTCGCCTGCACGGTTTGTGCCTGTGCCAGACCTTAGTATGCTTGAAACAGCGCCGTTATTTGGGTAGTAATTAATGACAACAATTAGCAGGAGGTAAGAGGAATGGCTGAAAGACAAGGCGAGAAAAAAATTTCAATGTAACTACAGACATCCGACAGCATGCCATAAAAGAGAAAGATGCATGGCTTTCAGCCGAAAAGGCAAATATATACTGTATATGAATAAAGAAAATTTCAAATAAACTGGGCTTTTCAAAATGACCAAAAAAAAAAAAAAACTACACACATAACCTAAATAAGTACCAAGTTCCCTCAAAACAATTTGATTCGTGGTATTTTATACGGTAATGCACATCTTATCTCATTTTAGATTAGTTTAAAATGCAACAATTATCTACAAGGCCAACTATAAACTGCAAATTCATGTTAACATTTTGCTGATGATGGCAAACTATTGCAATAATAGAAACTTTGCCGTGGAAGCGTACGGTTTTATTTCGTATGATGTGGAAATGTAAAGCTTGAATATTCTTCCTTTTCCATAGTTATATTTTATTTATATTAGCCTATTATCAACACGATCATTTAAATTAAAATTCATCATGAGGAAGCTGCTGTAACTCCTACAGACAGCATTCCTGTCCTGTTTTCTGTCTGGGTTTTCAAGCATCGCAATGACATGTGACATAACAGTACTAGACACCAAGATGAATATTGCGCGTCCAACGTAATTCATTAATGAAAACAAATGTTATAATCAACACGATTTACAACAGACCTTTCATGCTTTCTTAAATGAACTTTATTTACGTTCTTTAGTGACATTCACATTCATCAAGTGACGTAAGAATGTTCCTCCATAGGGTGCCAATCGGAACTACTTAAAAGGAACGTGTAAAACACTAATTAAATCGACTGGTAGTGACTAAATGAAGTTCAGACACATAATGTTAAATTTCAAAATGATCCTAACACTCCACTACCACGTTTTATATGACCTATCGATAGGTTTGTGCAATTATGTAACAATGATTCAAATGTGATTTGCCGCACATTCAAAAACTTGAAACTAAGAAAATTAGCATTCCGTTAAATGGTAAATTTTGCATTGCCCTGTATTTGTTTTGATAAGGGTAATCATCTGCTTTTTAAATCGTTTTAAAGCTAATTACGGATGGTCTATGCATGCAGGTACTCAGTATTTCCGAATTAAGAGAAAGCTGCAAGCTACAAATGAAATAATTTAATCCATCTTCTATCCTATTACTTCACTTTTCAGGCTCAAATAATAAGAACAACAACAGCAACCACAGCGGAAATTCTAGGTTAAAAAAGTAGACGTGGCCTTTTGGTTTGGACTGGTACTATAACTTAGCACTATATCACCTGTATGTGTAATGATAGCCATATTGCCACAGCATACCTTACCATACATATATTTAATCTATTAAAGCAAATCCAGATAATTGTTCAAAATGCACTCAATCATATACAAATCAGAATATTCACTATAGTTCAGCTGGGTTAACTTGATAGTTACGCTAATACTGAAACAAGTTTACAGCTGAAAACTGAAATGTTCACATAGGATCAAAACTGACACGAGTTACAGTTACAAAGGCAAAAGGTGATGCCAGCCTTAAAAGGAGTGAGACGAGGTTCTTCTACAGTCCGCCCTTTAAGTACTTCATATTTTATCAAAGGTTCCTCCGAGGTGGGGCTAATGAAAAAGACAAGCGACTGACAGGATAACGATGGCTAATTGGCATGAAATCGTGGGAAACCGTAAATAAACATCTGCCGTTGCCATTTTGTTTTCCCTCTCACCCCATTCTGATGAATAGGCGCTTAAGTGGAAACGCAAACTGGCAGCTGAAAGCGGACAGGAAATCTGAATAAACAACATGTCCAAAGATAAGAGTTTTTTCTACTCACATCATTAGAAAAAATGTTCAGTGAATATAACTATAAGTCATGATTCACGTAAACCAAGTAGGCCTGTATATGATCAACATTGCACTTCTCTAAAATATTTTAATTGCATGTCATTTGCGTCAAAAGTAGACTCATTTGGTTTATATAACATAAGCCTTTACAAACGTTTATATTATTTTAACAGAATATTAACCCTTACCACATAACAGGACCAGCCAGGGGGTTACAATTACACATTGAATCAAAAATGTGCTTCTGACTTTTTTCTTTTTTTTAACCAAATAACTAAAACCAGATTGACTATGCTAATGATATTACACACACACAGCTGTTTTACAATATGTAAATGCAATTAAGAATTATTCTGATGGCAGGATTGGCTGAGTAGTGTTATGTGTGGATTTTTAGTTGAATATGTTCTTTCAGCATTTTTTTTTCAATAGCTGGAATGTGTCCTGCATTCAGCCATCCTCATTTTCTAAGAAAGACTCATTATTCTGCCCTCTTCCCCACCTTTCTAAAATTAGGTTATTACATTTGATATTCCCCCAATCTCACTTTCACACTACCTGTAAATGATATAATGGGCACATGAGAATCAGTGTATAGTATTATTCAAACAGGAAGAAAATTGAATAAATACAAATACTGGGACCTGATGCTGTTTAACTGGACAATGTTAATGAGTGATGCATGCAGGTGTTCCTTGCAAAGATAGCGGTTTTCTGGAAGGGGATATTCTAAGCAACAAGTCTGAAGGGAAATACTTTCAGTAACCATGCAGTATCTAGTAGATAATGGACTAAGATTAATCCAAAAGCAGATTACCTTGTTATTTATAAGGAAGCAAGGAAATGTGGCATGAAGTGGGGTTTCCCAAGAGACAGCTTAAGGGCTGCTCCAGTTCAGCAAGTCTGAAGGTTGTCTGTCCCTGGGTGTTGTCCGAGGGCCTCAGATACCCAGAAGCCAAATAACTGTATACGAAATAAGTTAAATTGTATTTCGGGTTTATGAAAACAGTTCATTCTTCAATAAAATACCTACTTTTGGAAGGGTTCTACAAAGTCAAAATGGAACTCAAAATGCCTTGCTCTAACTGGTAGTGAGGCAGAGGCAAAACGGAACCCTATTTTAGAGTACCTCAACATGACCGTTCTAGCAAAGCACTCAGTGTGTAAAACGGCCGAAACTTTGTTGATTATTACACCTATGCATGGATAACTTGTGGGCAATTTTATACACGTAAATGTAAGCTTACATAAAACTTACATAAATGTCTGCGTTTACCTAAATCCAGCAAATCCAGTGGTATAGAATCTGTCGCTTAATGTAAATGTTATAGTTGTTCAGGAAGCAAGCAAGTTACGACAAAGTATAAAGACTTCAACGTCTTTTCACAAGAAACAAATTGCAGGTTATACATTTTTTGATTTCTTTTTTTTTTTTTAAGCAAGACGAAATTGTCCATTGACGTTGAAATGCAAATAAAACTATTGGTAGATCAAAAATCAAACCTACATCGCCACAACCGACAAAATTGACCAGGTAAGACGGTTACTCCGCTGAACTACAGACCCGAGCAAGCAGTTCAGGGCACTAATGGAACTCTTTGGAAGGTCGATGTGGCAGAGGACACGTTGAGCTCCTTTAGGGGCAATCACCATGCAAATTCTATTTTTTTTTTTTAGTGCATTCTAGTTTAGTTAGCTTGTTTCCACATATGGTCAAATCTTACGATGTATATTCAATATTAAAACACATTCAGAACATAGAATAGGCTATATATAACGACGACACTCTGTGTCTCAATTAATCCGAGAAGTTTTGGTCCGTGCAATTATTCTTTAAAAGAAATACCGTGGACGAAAATTATTTTATAAAATGTCAGCACAAAACTGACAATACTCAGTTAAATTAATTCCACGTCCCACAGCTCTACTCGTTCAAAATTCAAATAATGAATAAAGCTGCTTAAACAAACAGCGGAGGGATTAATATATTTATCCCATGGCCCATGCAATTATTGCTGCATTACTGACAACATTGTAATCTGTCAGATTTAAGCTTTCTCATATCTGGAAGTAAACACGCAGTTAAATATACCTAAAACAGATAACTGTCCAAGGTAGCCTAGGACAGGTAGCAGTAACAATCATTTATAAGCCTCATTACTCTCACCCATGCAGAAAGTTGCTACTTGCTGCTATGCAATGGGGAACCTTTCGTTATACAGTTTGATGACTGGGGCATCATTAGATCAGTAGATATTTTCTTTGCGCCACTGTGCTTTACTGTGCCTTTGCGGCGAGGGACTTCACTCTACTCTGTCGATTCATGGGGAGGTTTTACAAGAAGATTAATTGAACCATTTCACACACTGTTAATAACGTTACTTAACCGATTAGTACTGATTTCCAGCATCTACCTTATATACGCGTGCGCTACTCGTTGTGGTTTAAAAAGCTGTAATTCAATCAATTCCAATATTCCATATACATACGTTAAGATGGTATAGTAAATCATGGTACTCTCCTCCATTTAACATACCACAGACTACGCAAAATCTCAGTTTCACGCTAACACAACTAAAAGGGCGCAAGTCAGGGAAGTTAACTGACGTCACAGCTATGCAGAGAAGTGGCTTTCAAGTTTTGTACGTCGACTAGGAGCTGAATATAGCCCAGATCTTTTCGTGCAATCACTGGTTATACCTGGTTATGCTAAAAAGGAGTCACAGGAAAACTTTGCAACGAAACTTATTTTTGCAAAACTCACCTGTTACAATTACCAGCTGCTTTGCTCATTAGGCTGCATTGAAAAGTCATTTTCTTACAATATCCGTATTGACGTAGTTCTCTCTGTGACCATAGTATGTATAAATTCCACTTGAAACACACCTGGTGTTAAATACTACATAGCAAAAGTTTGCTAAACGTTTAGTGTTTTCAAATTATGTGGCTAACATAAAAGAGGAAAAAGATGTCTACGCTATAAAAATGTAAAGTACATTTTATATTGTATTTAGAGCATTTTGAAATAGCCCTACATGGGAAATTACTTTTTTTGAAAAGCTTCCAAAAGGACCTATTAATAAATCACCAAGTCAATATTCAACAATTTGTGCAAGGAAAGAATATGTTAATGATGTTGATGATGGCAATGATGGTTATTATTGATATGATTATTTTTATCACTTCTCTTAACACCATAGAAATCATGCTTCCAAACCAGACTCCCAAATACTACCAAACTGAAAATTTATATAGGCCATAAAACTAATCCTTGACTTAACTTATTGTTAAGCATACTTTGTGTGAAAGTCCATATATACATGGAAGAGGTCAGAGAGACAATGGCTTTATCTAATGCACCAAAGCTCATGCTGCCAAGGTATTGCTAAGAAAAGCAAGGGATCGTCCTGTTAGCCAAATGCTGCAGATAATTCTTCTTTATGTTTTAATGCTCAAGTGTGAAGTACTGTATCAGAGAGGCCCCCAGTGGCACGTCACCAGCACATTTAATGTATTAGAAGATGCGCAGTGAGAGTGTGCTACCAGTGCTTCATTTTTCCAACAAAGGTTCAGCCTATCCAAGAGATGATGGCCTGTAAGCAAATATTATCCCTGACCAAGTGGCCGTGCCGCTCCTTCCTCTAGCCCCCCGCTTCCTGGCTCTAATGGACCCCTCTGTGTGCCATCTCTGTGGCTTCACATCCCGAAAGACCCTTGCCTTAATGTGCCCATTGATTCCGAAGAAAGGGGGCTTTGTGGAGCAGAGCTTGAGTGGGTGCCCATTCACTGGCACACAGACCCTCACACGCAGTGCCCGCCTCAGAACCGGGTGCCAGGAACGGAGATCCAGTGAGCCGGCTTTTCTCGCCCCTGTGGGGAAGTGACAGAGAGGGAGCGCTGCACCACCAGAAAGGAACTCCTTAGCATTCAAGAAGAGCTCTGTAATAATGGGCAGCATTGTGGAGTAACATTTAGGGCACTGCAAAATTGGACTCAAGCCTTTAAATTTTGACAGTTGCGACTTTAGTCATTTTTTTTGCCTTAATAGACTCCAGCTATTACCGAGGAGTGGTAAGATTTGGATAGCATTATTATGTGGTGGAAATGGGTACTTTGTTTTTGTTATGTACCATAGAAATAGGTCTGCCAATCAAAAACAGCTATCAAAAATCACTCATAACCATAAAGTCAGTCATACAATCATAAAGATGATTATATTTTCCTTTTTTATTTTTCAAAAAAAAGCATGCAGTCAAAAGAAGCTGGAGGGTCCGGTCTGTGGCTGGTCACTCATCTTTAAGTAAAGATTAATTGGTGTAATGAACAGAACCATTCGCTATACGTAGGAGTCAATGCTTTTAATCAAAATGTTTAGTTCAGGTGGCAATGTTTTTTTTGAGTGCTTTTTTGGAATGGATTACTTATCAAACAACCTCAGTCCAGAAATGAATATCATTTTCTGCAAGCAAATATTCAGAAAATTGAATTAGAGTAGTGTATTTATTTTATTATGCGACGGCAAAATGATGTTGCAGGAGTTGTATGGGGAGAAGATTTCAATGTGTCTCAGATTGCTTTAGAGGGAACAGCACCATCTATTGGTATGTGTGTGGCAACAAAAATGGCACGTGGATAGATATTGCGCTCCTTTCTTCCGGCTACTTTTAAAGTGTAACATTGTCCCATTAGTCGAATTCCAGTTGATTCCCAAATACCTTGTATAAATATTTTAGTGTCCACTTGTTGCAGAAGGAAGGTGTGTTATATGTGCAGGATGACTGTGGGTGGGGGTGCTGGTGAATCGAGTACTCCTTTCTTTCGCTTCCACATATTTCATATGCTGTTCCCACTTCCTCAACCTCTTAATTAACATTCAGTGTTGGCCCCGATCCTCTTTGCTTTCACTTTTCCGTAAGACAAAAGTGGATTGTGTGGGAACCTCTTGTTTTAATTGTGCTATCGTAGGAAGTGAGGTCTCACTGTGTGTGTACGTGTGTGTGTGCGTGGACCCTAAAACAAAAGAGGAGGCTGTGCTGGGGGAGCACTGGGACGGGGAGGAGTGGGCCTAGTGTGCCGATGCGGAAAAAAAAAAAAAAAGTTGTTGCTACTTGCTTTCATGCAAATTGGCATCCAAGAAAAGGTCTCTGGTCCACAAAGGCCATTTGTACTTAGTGAGCAGAAGAGAATGACAGGGGTTGGGATGGGGGTTATGGGGAAGAGACACAGACAGAATTCCCATCAGAGATTTAGATGCCATCATGTTGCATTTAGGGTTTTGCATTTTTTCTTTTTTTTTGCCCTTAGCCCAGCCATTCATTAATTATAATAGCCCTGATTTGTTACTCGTTAATTATGCCATGTTTGTCTCTTATGTCTGCTAAGTCAGCTGTTCTCCTCTCTGCATTGGAAATATTTCCACATTATTTGTTGCAGCATTTCATGTTGTGGATCTACCACAAACTATGAAACAATTGTAGAGTACAAGCACAAAACAAACAAACATTAATGGACTTTTGATGTTATAATGAATCACCATAGTGAAATTGATCAGATCTGGTATAAAGCTGGTGCTGTGGAGCCAAATTTCTCAGAATGTTATATAGGCTATAATAAGCTAAAATCAGACAGTACTTAGCCAAAAGCATCAAGACCAAACAAGTTGCATTTACATTATCCAAGGGCTCAGTATGCACTTATATTGTTTAGATTTAGCAAACAGTTTATTCAGAGTGTGACTAATTAATAGATTTGACTGATAGATTGCTAGGTTAATTTTAGTATAAAGAAGTATATTGTTGCATTATGAAAAATAAAAAAAGAATTAGGAAAGTACATTTGCATACCATATAAAAATATTCCCATATAAATATACAAGTGACAGACTACATCTACAGTCTTACCTTGTGAGATAGAACCCATCAACAGTATTGGAAAAGGGAGTTGAAGTCTGAGAAAACGATGTACCATACCTTAATGAAATGTCATCCGAGAGATGCTGAGGTATTCGGATAGTGTTGTTTACTTAAGTCAGTTAATAGATGTGAATTGATTGCATTAGAAAGTTACTTCTCTCTCTTTTAGAGCAACACAGTTTTTATTTTATTTTTTATTTTACAGAACCTACCAATAAAAAACAGTGCAATGGCTTCATCCACTGGATTTGTCACTTAAAGAAGTTTTATTTGCTCTTCAGTGGGCAGATGGACCATGGCCCATTTGAAAGGGAAACATAATGAATAGTTCATGCACCCTGTTCTCCCGTGACCTGTCATGACCTAGGGTCATACTATCTACAAAGCTTCCTGCTTGGAAACATGCAATAATTGTCTTGTAATCCTCGTGTTCCCCCCTTTTCATCCTTGGTTTGTACTGAAATATGACTTACATGTATTCTGGTTAATCACAGGTATCAGTGGAGGTGGTGATTTTGCCTGAGTTTTTAGAAAATGCAGCTTGCCCATTACAGACCATCATGCAGTCAGTAGCAGATTCAATTCTGGCCCATTCCTCCCACCCATTAACAGGGAAACAGGTGGAGCAGTTAGAAATGTATAGAGCCCAAAACTGTAGCTAAGTTATAGCCTCCAGCATACTGCCACATTCCAGGATACTTCCTTCATGGTGGATAAAAAAAAAGTGCATGCCATCCATTTTCAAATCACTTATGCTCCATTGAAAATGAATTAGTACTACAGGTCTCCACATTATTAGGTCAAAACTGATCAATAAGCATTTTGCAAATGAAGGGAGCACATAACACTCCGGTGTTTGTGCCTGAAGATTATAAATGAAAGCAAATTGTCTATAAATCTGATAGTTAATAAACTCATTATATCCTTATGTATCCAACTACATAACCGGTCACATCTATACCTAGACTGAGAACCATCACAACTACATAACCGGTCACATCTATACCTAGACTGAGAACCATCACAACTACCATATTTTTGCTGGCCTGTGTTACCCAGCCTTCCTCTTTACATCCTCATCATCATTCGGTAACAACTGACAGAGGAGTTTGCTTAGCCAGTATTGCAGAATCTGTCAGAGTTAATCTTTAATCTTATTAGAAGTAAGCCACAGGACAGAGAAGTGTTCCTCTATGCCAAGAAGCCCTGTGTCTCCAGAGGACACTTTATGTCCTCCCCTTTGATTTAACGAATAAGTTGGGCAGATTCTTCTTTTGATATTTATCCTGCGTGACAAGTTTACTCACATATGACTGCGTCAACTAAACTGTGAAAGTTTGACCCGAGAGAAGGAGAAAGGTCAAATCACATAGAATCAACATATGTTTATAGATATACACTGCCTGGCCAAAAAAAAAACAAAACAATGTCAGACACTTCAGTCTTTCATTTGACCATCTTTGGCTTTGATTAAGGAGCATTTGTCATTGCATTGTTTGGATGAGCTTATGAAATGTCTCAATGTTTTTTTCATCCTAGATTTGCATTCATTTTTCAGCGAATCTTGTATTGACAACAGGAGAGTCGACCTCCATAAAGTCTTCTCTACCACATCCCAAAGACATTGAATGAGGTTAAAGTCAGGACTCTGTGGTGTCCAGTTCATGTGCAAAAATGATTCTTCATGCTCCCTGAACCACTCTTTCACAATCTGAGCCCAAAGAATCTTGGCATTTTTGTCCTGGAATACGCTCATGCTGTCAGGGAAGAAAAAATCCGTTGCAGGGATAACATGGTCATTCAATAGATTCAGATATTCAGCTGATTTCATTTTATTGCTGCACAACTTTGCTGAGCCTAGACCAGACCGTTGGCTCTTAAGTGCCATATTTGCTTATTTAAATTGAAATGGTGACCTTTTTTTGGCCAAACAGTGTACTTTTATTACTCCTATAATGGCATGCATGTCTGAAAATAAGAGAAAAATCATTTATGTTAAATTTACTTAGTTTTGATTTTGTAGTGATTAGAAATGCATGTCACGTAAGTTGCAGACTACTGATGTTTGAGCTTGTAAACAAAACAAAACATTTGTGAGCCCGTGGCATCAAGACCTTTAGCTCCGATATGTTCTGGTAAATATATCTATGGTTACTGGTATGAACTAAATAAAGTTACAGTACAATCATTGAACAGCCAGCATTAAATAATGTGTAAAATAAATACTCATTCCATATTTGTGGTTTTAAATAATCATGCATAAAAAATGACTTGCTTGCAACAGGACAATAAAATATATCTTAAAAATGTATTATTGATGACTTCCACAACTATGTAAAGTTTGACCAAGAAGGAAAATAAGATTTAGCTTTCATTTTTGTTTATTGCCTACTATTATGACTGCCTACTAAAAACTGCCAAACAAATAGTCTCCATACAAAATTTTGTTTAAAAAAAAAAAGCTGTGTACACGGTGGCATAAGCAAAAGCAGAACGACAGCAAAAAGCACCACATTTCCTAAAAAGCTGCTTCTTTAGACATGGAACAACTCAATATAAATCTGAATATAACGCAACTCGCAGACGCCATCTGATGGTTATATTTCATAGTAAAAATATTATCCTTGACATTTATGCTAAGTGTAAATTACATGTATATCCAATATTATATTGATGGAATTAATGAGAGAAATATGCCAAAAGATGTACATTTAACTAATCTAAAACATGAATATATGAAAATGCCACTACCTCACCAGCACTTCAGAAATAGCTGTGTCCCTTCTGTTATAATGCTACACTTGGCAAGTGTGTTACAAAACAGTGACAAACACAGACCGTATAACCAACTCCCAGTTAAAAACAAAATCTATATAAGGTGGCAGAATGTGGTGATATCTGTAATATACCTGAAAAGCTACGTGCAGACACATATGTACACATGGCCACATGTGAGCGACTCGTGATCCAGTAGTAGGCACATTGAGAAACCGGAGATGTTCTCCAGAAGACCTGAGCTGCTGTAAACTTTCAGGGGCAGAATGAGCTGCGTGAGGCTTTGATGTTTAGCTGTTGAGTGGTTTCTCCACCTCATGTGTGTGTACTGTAGCCAGCTCCTCATGGGCTCCCTCCTCTCCAGGCACCTGGATGCCAAGGGAGCCGAAAAGAAAAATCCAATTGTTCAAGCCCTACTCCTAAAGTTACAGTTTACTGGTTTTATCAGTGATTTATGCAACAAGTGCAAACAATTACTTATATGTAAACAACAACAACAAGAACATACAATAATAATCAACATAATGATTTTTCCATTGTTTATCCTGGTGAGAGTCACAGATATAATAACATTATTATTATTATTATTATTATTATTATTATTATTATTATGTACTGGATTAGCAATTAGAGAATGCTTGGATGAGTGGATGGGTAACAACGGTAATAATGATTAATCCATGCATATTTATACATCGTTCCAAAAGGAGTATTGTGGCCTTGTTAAACCTGCCACCCGGTGGACTAATTGTGTATTGCAGTTCAGCTCACGGCGCTCTCGAACAATTTTGTGTTTGTTTTTTTTTAAAGCTTTTAACCAGTGAGCATAACATTTTCCTGCTAAGCTTAATGGTTTTCTCTGTCACACAGATGTTAACATAATGTGAATTATTCAAAGCTCACGTTAGGATATTGTCCAGTTTTCTTTTGTTTCAGTTGCAAGTATTACAATATTTCCTTATGGGAATTTTTGTCATTCAAGCTAAAATGATATTGCTTTAAAAGTTACGTTATTCCAGTATAATGAAAGACATGAAAAAAACAGACCTCCCAGTAGATACTGTCTTCATAACACATGGTGTCAGGAGGAAAACCAAAAAATGGCAGCTTCAGAATGTAACCTATGGGGTAACATAAACATCATACACACATAATCATTAGTTGACAGATTACATACATGAACTGTGCAAAGTATTACGGATGAGTTTTTTATGAGAGTTTCAAATGATTGCAGAGATGAGTGCCCTTCTGTGCCAGTGGGAAGCATGTGTGTCTGCCTGGCCCCTGACATTTCTGTGCTTACCCACAATGACACCCCCTATGCCTGCAAAGCCCAGTGTCACTGCCAGGGAGATGGCCTGCTGTACAGCTTGTTTGGAGGCTGTGAAAGAGTTGTTTGCTATGTTTGGGAACACATCTTCCAGCCTGTGGAAACAATATGACGTCAGCTGCAATACGCAGAGATCTTCATGCAGTACGCTATATGGCCCAACGTCTGTGGACACCTGCCTCTACAACATCTCATTCCAAAATGAAGGCAATTAATAGTAAGCTGTCCTCCTTCTGCTGCTATGATAGCTACTACACATCTGGAAAAGCTTTCCATTAGCTGAAGGAATATTGTTAGTGGGATTTGCTGCCATTCAGCCATAACAGCATTAGTGAGGCTGGGTACTGATATTGGGCAATCAGAACCCTTTGTCCTTGTGTGGCCTACCGTTTCACAAGTGAAGTCTTGTTACTTCTAGATGTTTCCATTTCACAATCGCTTCACTCGCAGTTGACAAGGATAGAAATTTGACAAACTAACTTGTTGGAAAGATGGCACCCTACGATAGTTCAATGTTGAGTGTCACTGACCTCTTCAGTATAACCCATTCCACTGCCATGTTTGTTCTTGAAAATCGTATGGCTGTCAGCATTACGTGTGGCTTAATTAGCCTCTTTCACTAATTAACAGGGCCATCTGCATTCTTAAGGCCATAATGTGTATCTTCATGTATCATCTGAGGCTTAATATTTGAATGAAGAATTGGTGATCATGATCACAGTTTGTACAATGCACTCTGTGAAGGAGTCCCACTTAATGTTCTCAGCAGCTGTCAATCTGAACACTATACCGAATGGGGCATTACATGCTATATAGTGCTGTGAGACACAATGCAAGTGAAAGTGCAAAGGAAACACCCACCCATCCCCATAAACGTCAACAGTTGCCACTGAGGCAGTGATAGCCCCCACGATGGCTCCAAGGATGCCTGGCATCCCATGGAGGTTGTGGACTCCACAGGTGTCCTGTATGCGTAGCTTCTCCTCTAGTATGGGCTGGACATGAGGGGAGAGAGAAAACAGCCGTTGGTCACTTGCACCTGGGTTGGAAGGTCTTCTCACTTTCCAATGGCTGAAGACCACAATACAGTAAGTAGATTATGACAAATTTTACGGAGGCCAAGTGTACAATTGCTGTAATTGAAGCATAAAATCTCAGTCATCCTGAATGTTTTGTTTCTTGAGGGATAGGAAAGATAAATAGAAATTACTAATTACTAAAATTGAACTTAAGATAAATGAGGTCACTGATGCCATTCTGCTTGTAGACATAAGATTAAATTTGTCTACACATTCCTGAATTGATGTACATGTGCATTCAGAAGTTCGCGCCCTCTTTACCGACAGAAACTTGAAGCCCAGGGTAGAAATGATCCCAGCCAGGAATCCCACAATCATGCAGCCGAAGGGCATCAGCATCATCTCACCGGCTGTGCCCACAGCCACGCCCCCTGCCAGCGCTGCATTCTGGATGTGAACCTGGCCGGGGAGGGGGGCAATTCATTTTGCAGTGAACATTTTCTAGACTTACATGGTCAAGGTATCAAGGTAATAGTATTACTTATGATCAGAATAAATCTGAATATTTTAACTCAGGGAAATGCTGTTACTGATATGTAAAAAGGAGAGAGATTCAGGGAAAAGACTATATAGTAAACTATAATGGCTATGTATCTGATTTAGCCAAGGATGTATGGTATACATACATACTTAAATCTGTTTTCCTGAATGACATTACATCTCTGGGACAATTTTCAGGAATGGATCAGGTGTGTCCAATCTCAAGTAATGTTTACAAGTCACAACGGTTTTTGTTGTTTTTTGGGAGGGTGTAGGTTCACTCATGAACCTCCTCCCCTCCCCTTCCTCCTTACCATATCCAGCTTGCCCTCCTTGTTGACCAGAGCAGAGATGGCGAAGGCGGCCAACGTGCAGGAGGCCAGGGAGTAGTAGGTGTTCATGGCCGTGCGGTGCTGATCATCGCCGTGTGCCGTGATGGCAGAATTAAAGCTTGGCCAGAACATCCAGAGAAAGATTGTGCCTGTGTGGAGCCACACACTCCATCACTGCATTTCCAGATCTCGGATTTTCACATTTATGGATAGACATTCTACAGGAGACAGGTCATCATTGTCCAGAGCCAGATTCACCAATAATGGCAAACTAGGCACTTAGTATTTTCTAAAGTGTTATTCTTTTGGAATGCCTAGCTTAATTTTTTCACAGTTCTTGTGAAGATATGCTATAGGGCACACATATGAGTGATGATTAGGTTAAGCATACAGGTACATCCACGGGGCCGTGATGTGGCTCTGTGGGTTTGGTGTCTGTGCTTGCAATCAAAAGGTCACAGGTTCCAGTCCTGCAGCCGATAAGAGTGTCCTCACGGCCATTGAGCAAAGCCCTTAACCTGGATTATTCCAGGGGTGCTGGACACTGGCTGACCCTGTGTGCTGACTCTCAGCTTGGAGAGGAAGGTGGGAAAACACAAAAATCACACATTTCCCCACAGGGATGAATAAAGTACTGGCTATTGCCACTTATAGCTCTTAATCCAGTGTTAACCTGTACTTGGTTGCTGGACAGTCAGCCTCACTGCATTTATACTGTTAGGTGCTGTATGTATTCCTTGAGCTGCTGTATGATTGTTGCATCTGCCTCGCTGTATGACACTTTGGACAAAAGTATCTGCTAAATGAATAAAAATGTAAAATGTACCTTCATGGGCAACGCCAACCAGTGCAACTGAAGGGAAACTGCATTAGCTCTCAATAGAAATCATGGGTAACTTAACTGGGAGCAGACTTTATATTAATTTCTAATGTAGCCTATTTAGCAGAATGCTACGTTCATGCTGACAGTGTTACAGTAACAGGACTGGATATTGTTAGACATTCAAAATAGTTTGAATTTACAAGGTATTTAATTAAAAACTTTAAATAACATATCAGAATTAAACAATATAGCATACTAAGTACCTACTGGGAGTAACAAATTATGGTCAGTGAATAATCATAATCCGTAATCGGATCCTACTAAATGCAGTTTTCAGTGATAATGGTGTGGCCACATTCCTTGAAAGTTTTCAGTTACAGCAGCACTGTCTGTGAATTCAGTGATTAAGGCATATACACAATATGTGGGTAGCACAGTACCAGTGAATAGTTTTGTTAAAAAATGCTACTCACCAATCATGGCGAAAAGGTCAGAATGGTAGACTGAGCCATTTCTATGCTGGCTTTTGTTCAGCTGGGGCCGATAGAGCACCCGAGCTACAACCAACCCAAAGTAAGCACCAAACGTGTGGATAGTCATGGAACCTCCAGCATCTTTTGCCTGGCAAGGAGATTAACATTTTAACAACGTTAATTTAGCAGATGCTTTTGCCCAACATGACATACAGCAATCTGTCAGTGCACTCATTTTTATCCATTCAATCGATTAAAAAATATCAGAGTTACAGTGCAGAAGATGCAGACTCGTTGGGATTTAATCACTCGATATGCAAGAAATGTATGAGCTCACGGATTCGCTCACCTCCAAGAGGGAGAGGATGATGAATTCATTAGTAGCAAAGAGTGCCACTTCAAACACGGCCATTATCAGCAGTTGTAGCGGGCTGGTCTTTCCAAGCACCGCCCCAAATGAGATCAACACGGCACCTGTGCAGAAGTCTGCATTGATCATGCTGCAGGAAAGAAAAAAAAAAAAACACACAGCAGGTCACCTTAACTTGAAGTGTCACATCTAATCGACAGCAGGGGAATATTCAAACTAACATACCGAAACCCTATCAGATTTCCATCCAAAGGTTTCTGCCAGAGCTGCTGATATAATGATAACTTATCAGGGGAACAGAACCAGTGGGCTTACAAGCAGAGACGTGCACAGCCATGGCAACCAGCCTGATAAAGAGTATGTGTGTGGCTGTGTGTGACACGCAATGCAATCATTCTGTTGTTTTGCTATGCATTTGTATGCATCTACTGTTCTACATGTCTTGGCACCCAAGTGGTCATGCATGTGTGTGTGTGAAAGTCTGCTTGTGTGTTTTTCAGTATTTTTCAGTGCATTTGAATATAGGCCTCAGGCGTGTGTGTGTACAAGCACACGGTGCATGTGGCCACTGTCCCACGCATCGTCACGTGTCTGTTCATAAGTCTGGGGCCGTACTTCTCCACCCCGATGTGAATCTTGCCATGGTGCATGCCGTGGAAGAAGCCTTGCATGAGGGTGGCCCACTGCAGGGAGAAGGCGGCGATCAGGAAGTTGAAGCCCACACTGCTGAAGCCGTAGCGCTGCAGGAAGGTCATGAGGAAGCCGAAGCCGATGAAGATCATCACGTGCACGTCCTGGAAGCCTAAAGATATATATGCAGTATGTAACCATGTACTCCCTGTATGTTTGCAAATCTATAGTTTAAGTTTTTTAAAGCTTAAACAGTGACGATGATATAGGCAATTGTCTAGGGTGACAACCCCCCCCCCCCCTTGCCCAGTGGATGAGGCTACCAGGTCTCATAAAGTGCACCGTTCCAACATAAAAAGCTTTGAAACAGTATGGTGGGTTCTTGAGGGAAATAATGTCACAGTACACAGTAGATTATTGTGACAGGCCAGCATGAGATGTTCTGCTGAATATCAGTGTCACCAAAACTCTTCTCCATTTGCTTTCCCTATTTCTCATCGATGAACCATGACAATGAGCAGACATGTCAGCCTTTGTCAGGGTCCAGAGAAACTCACACAGTTTCATATTTCAGCATGAAACTGGGTAAAGCCCGCATTGACATCTCTCTTGATGCCAGGAGATACTCCAACAGTGAAGAGATATCAAAGCACAGATGAGCTTTTGACTGACAGGATTCCAGACGCACCCACTTTTCTACTACCTATCCTTGTCCACAACTTCTGCTTCTTAAGGTGGAACTCAACAGTGTCTGGGAGCTGAACCCAGTTATACAAGTCGTGCATGCTTCCTATGACAGATTGATTTGCAGATGGACATAACCCCAAACAGCAGTTGCATGTTCTAAGAGGTCACAGATCAAAACACTCAGCAGCCGATTATGAAACATGCAGACGTTGAGAATTTGTGCTTTCCTAAAATGTTTCCGGTGTCCTGAATTCTTGAACTGATAGCTGCATATCATCCAGCCTTGGTCCTATGCAAGTGTCATCATCTATCAATGCATACATAATGTGACAGACAACAAGGACACGTTGGACTAGCTGCATGACTTCTGACACTGAGCAGCCATTCTATGTATCAAGATTGCACTTTTTTTAACATAAGTGATCATTTGGTGAATCCTCCGCTTATAAAACAGCTGCAACAACTCATGCATTTAGTTTCAATCAATAGGAAACAAAAGTTTAAAAGACTATTATGAAAACAAAACAAGCAAAAAGCTTTCTGATGCGGTAGCAATGAGACATTTACTCCTGAAATTAGGATGATATTAGAATTAGGACTACTGAACTGGTAAATCCATGTATTATACTAATTAATGTCCTTAATGGCTAATTCCACAATTTAATGATTTATTTCAGTAAAAAGCCAGCTTTTACTACACTGTGCTGTGCTGGGGTATTCTTGGTATACAAAATTGTATAATGTTGAAACTTCATCGAGTACCATAGAAATGCATCATAGATAACAAGCAAAACTTTACAAGACAAAGAACTAAAGCTTAGATGCAATTCTCCAGGCGGAGTTGCACAACTGTTTAGATGTTGATGCCATGAATGTTCTTCAGGATTTAACTTGAGAAACATGGCCTTTTTCAGATTATCTGCCCACAGCAGTTTGTACAAGTACCTGCTGTTTTTTTGCCGAAATAAATTCTACCAAGTGGTTCAGCTACCTGAGGTATTTTCCTCAGAAGCTGACTGAGAAACTGAACTGGGTGGGGAACACAACAGTTACCTTTCAGTCAGTGGGAGATCCAATGAAACTGTATGCAGCAAGACAAAAACACTAAACATGGATGAACACATGGGTAAAATAAAATAAGAATATGCAAATTTAATTCCAATAACAGCTACACTCTCTACCCTCATGAAACCAAAAAGTGTCAATTGGTCTCAGTCTGCACTACATTTAGAGCCATTAAAAGAGGAGTAAATCAAATTATTTTATTCCTTTCATCTCACACGATTACTGAAGTGTGCTTTGACAGGACAAATCCAAGTCCCTAAACTTTAGTCCTGTTCAGAATGTGGCTGTAACTTTTTATTCCACTTGTCTCAATTGTTCATAGAATTCGAGATTTATGCATTTGATATAACCCCTGAATTTGAGAATTTACTCATTTAAAAATGTGTTGATAAAGATGCAAGTGTTTTACGTTTTCTTCCTTTAAAACTTATAAAAAGCTTGTATAAATACTGTGAACTGAATGAACTGGCTTTTACATAGGCTTTAAAATTGCTATTAAATTATGCATTTGTCTTAATATGCAAAGAACTTCATTTGAGCACACATATTTATTTGATAATCTGACTGACAGCTTTTGGCTGTTCCAGCTAAATACTTTCTTTATGCTCCTAGCTACTACTACGATTCATATGATCTATTTAAAACACATTATTAACACCCAGAAATGGTGGTGTAAAATCAATTTGAAAATAGCTTAATTAAAAACTCATTTGTCAATGTTAGGCGTTACGGGCACCTGCCTGTAGCCAGGCGGCAACCCTAGATTACTCACTTGGGTAGCGAAAATAGAAGTCATTTTCATAGTTGTCGGTGCTGTTTTTCTCCTTCAGCTTTTTGTGCCACAACTTGGCGTCTGTTTCCATATCATACTTGACCAATATAGCAAATAGAATGATGAGGATCACTTCTAGTATAATGCAGGTGACGGTCAACTTCAGCCGCATGTTGGTCTCATGGTGAGCCATGTCTCTTGCCTGTTACCTAGCCCTGTAGTCAGCTTTGGAGCTTATACCAAGTGTGAAAGAGTAAATTGCTCAATATGGATTTTAATGAATAGCATAAATTTCTCTTGAAGTGCACACCCACACACCTGATTGACCAGTTACTGAGGACAAGTGACTTTAGTCCCTCCTCTGCCTGCCTTATGACCTTTAAGGTAGTCTGTGGAGTTTGAGCATCTAAATATTTTTGTATGCTAAGAAGAATGTGATTTGTAAACCTGAAAATACATCAATGTTCTAAGTTTTCTGTGTTCTTGATCTGTTTATCCAGGTTGTGATTGAAGGAATAGGGAGAAAATGTACTGTGTACAGTGAATCCAAAAAGTCTACACACCCCTATTAAAACTGTAGGGTTTTGAAATCAAGATAAACATCAGATATTTTCTCACCTTTAATGTGATATTGCAACTAAGAAAATTCAAGTGAAAAACAAATAGAAACTTCTTGGGATAAAAAAAAAAATACACTGCCTGGCCAAAAAAAAAGTCACCGTTTCAATTTAAAAAAGCAAATATGGTACTTAAGAGCCAACGGTCTGGTCTAGGCTCAGCAAAGGTCTGGTCTAGGCTCAGCAAAGTTATGCAGCAATAAAATGAAATCAGCTGAATATCTGAATCTATTGAATGACCATGTTATCCCTTCAACGGATTTTTTCTTCCCTGACAGCATGGGCGTATTCCAGAACAAAAATGCCAAGATTCTTTGGGCTCAGATTGTGAAAGAGTGGTTCAGGGAGCATGAAGAATCATTTTCGCACATGAACTGGCCACCACAGAGTCCTGACTTTAACCTCATTGAATGTCTTTGGGATGTGGTAGAGAAGACTTTATGGAGTTCGACTCTCCTGTTGTCAATACAAGATTCGCTGAAAAATGAATGCAAATGTAGGATGAAAAAAATATTGAGACATTTCATAAGCTCATCCAAACAATGCAATGACAAATGCTCCTCAATCAAAGCCAAAGATGGTCAAATGAAAGACTGAAGTGTGTGACTTTTTTTTGGCCAGGCAGTGTAAAAACATAATACAACCATAAGTGTGCATTCAGAATTAACTGACCACATTCATTCTCATGTTAGAAACAAATTATCATACACCAGTCACCAATGCAGTGATTATCCTCATATCAAGATCCATCATTTCTGTTGATTTTCTCATGAAAAATCTATTATGACAATCCAATGTGGAGAGCATATGAGAAACAACATTGACCACACGTGGAGAATCCGAGATCTGACATAAACCCAACATGGGGAGAACATGAAACATGAAATCAACCCAATATTTGAAGAACATGAAATATGACATCAACCCATCATGGGAAGAACATGAGATATGACATCAACCAAACATGTGGAGAACGAGACATGAAATCAGCCCAATATGGGGATAACATGAGATATGACATCAACCAAACATGTTGAGAACATGAGATGTGAAATAAAACTATCATGGGAGAACATGAGATCTGACATCAACCCATCATGGGGAGAACATGAAACATGAAATCAACCCAACATGTGAAGAACGTGATATATGACATCAACCCAATATGGGGAAAACATGAGATACTGTATGACATCAACCCAACATGTGAAGAACATGAGATACGACAACAACCCAACATGGGGAGAACATGAGATATGACATCAACCCATCACATTGCTTTATTAGACATGTGGTGTGCCTTGCAGATGTAGATGTGTCAAACGGAAAGTTTAATTTAAAATGGATTTTTGCAAAATTTGTTCCAAAAGTCCAAATAACTACACAAAGAAATCAAATTTCATTAAAAGTAAAAATACACTAATAGATGCATACAAGGATTCACTACAGACTTAAGTTACTGAGGGATATGGAACTACTGTACAACTCACATATTATTATCCAACATTTTCATCTTGTGGAATATGACATTCAAAGCCTTGTACCTGTTCACACACCCCTATGAAAATGTAAGTGAATGGAACATACTTAGAACAATGGTCATTTTGAGCTTTCAGCTAAAACAAGGCTGTGGGCAACTGTCTAAGATGCTGGTGGTGGGCCAGAGGGTCCACAAAGAACATGTTCCAGCATATTTTGCTCCTGTGAGACCAGGCAGCAGACGTCATTCACCACTGGTCCTTATCTATCAGAAGTGCCTGAGTCTTTAAAGAGGCAAAGAACAGCAGGGTGTTATTGTCTGAAGAATTTCAGGTGTCCTTAGATACCTCTTGTGTGGTGGCTGGGAGCTATCCAACGTCCTGGGTGAGCACCAATATTTTGATCATAGGGATAGATGTGGGGGTTATGTATGAAACTCATACTTCCACAGCAACGTGGGTAGAGGCGCGAGAACTGGATAAGTGAAACTCTTGAAGGACAACAAAGGATGATTCCCACCTGCATATAGTTTGTTTACATAATTTTCAGTTTGGAACTGCATTTGCAGCCAACTCAAAAAAATTAAAGAAATCATACGATATACTTTAAACTCAAACCAACCAACATTTAAAGATTAACGTATAGCTTTAATGGCTGTATGAACAATAAACGACTCTTTCTACTTCAGATATATCCTGTAATTGCCTTACAAAGCATCTAACAAATTTACTTTTAATGGACTGTTTGCATAGCCTCCAACTCTATTCGTCTCTATTTTGACAATCTAACCCAAAGCGTAAAGTGCAAGGCGCAAGTAACATTTATGGGCGTGTCCAAATCCATT
The DNA here is from genome assembly GCA_009936485.2 of Gymnarchus niloticus. Classification (NCBI taxonomy): domain Eukaryota; kingdom Metazoa; phylum Chordata; class Actinopteri; order Osteoglossiformes; family Gymnarchidae; genus Gymnarchus; species Gymnarchus niloticus. The sequence continues at coordinate 12,434,913 of JAACJT020000110.1, read as the reverse complement.
TTGCTATTTTGACGGCGGAAAAAACAGACTTTGCGCCAGTGCAAGGCGCAAAAAGGTTGTTCTAACTTTCTTAATTATTCAGAGGTGTGTTTTGGGCGTAACATGCAATGAACCAATCAGAATGGCATGTCACCTCGCCTTTGAAAGGCAGGGACGCATGAGTTATGGCGATTGCTATTATAATGGCGTGTTTACCTGGCAAACCGGATCGGTTTTCGGCCGAGGAACCGGACATGCTCGTTACCGGAACACCACTGTTTCACTTAAGCTTGTCGAGGTGAAGTAGGCTTAGGGATATGGAGACAAATTTCTCTCCATAAGTTGTACTCTATAATAAAACGTATATGAATGAAATAATAATAAAAAAAAACATTAGTGCACCTCGAGCGCGTATCTGTGTACGTAACGAGCGGCGTGCACCCTCGCGTTTTTAAAACGCACCCCCTAAATATTGTTTAATAATTGCCACTGACTTTAGGCGTGGTTTTCGTTGGTCAAAAGCGCAATGTTATTTCTCTGCCTTAAGATAGTAACGTACCGACACTGCGCCCAGCCACACCTCATTTAAAACGTATCGCTTCGCGTGAAAATGAGTAATGCGCTGGTATGAAACTAGCAAAACCACTTTGCGTTGCGCTTTCCGCCGGTGCAAAAAAGCGCCCCATGACTCTCTAACAGGAAAACACAAGGTAGCATATTGTAAGAATTACATTACAGTAGCATACCATATACACAGCTGTGTATGGGTGTTTTACCTTCAAAGCCACAACCACTAAAGAAAAAAAGTGTTGCAGTATATTGAATAGACCTCTTACCTGGACATATTGGTATCTGAGACTTTCACACGTACACTGTTCCTCTCAAATGGGGCAGTGTATAAGCACTTCATGCTTGATTTATGCTTTTGTAGGACTCTGATAATTGTTGCCATGTTGACACTTGCCACATTGCCAAATACTGTGTTGTCTGCCAGAACTCTGTCTGAGATTTCCTGGTGTCTTATGGCATTGTTAGCAGTGACCATATCAACAATGACAGTTTCCAACTCAGCATTAAAAATTCTGCCTCTGCCCCCTGTGTGAGGTAATTTTTGGATCCTAAAGAACAAAAACAATACTCAATGTATGTCAGTGTACTATATATTGTAAATATGGTAATATGCAGTTCTGTCTGACACTGCTGAAGAATGTACATCTTACCTGTTGGTTTGGCGGAAAGTTCTTATGATTGATGCAACTGTTGTGCATACAGATTTGGCCTCACTCTTCATGATTGATAACATGCAGTCATTAACATGGTCAATGACTGCAGCCCTTATTTAATCTGTGACCACTGCCCTTGGTCTTCCTCTCCTTTGTTGACCTCTTCCCCCTTCTTGCAACATTTTTTTCCTCTTTGCTGTTGTTCTGCTTGGTCCATGATTACAAAGGAAGTCATTCCAAAGATGACCTCTTTACACATGGATGATAATGAGATCAGCTGACAGCGAAACATCTGGTTAGGGAATCAATTGAAATGGATACCTAATGTGTTTGGTCTCATTTTAATTTTATTTATTTTATATGTCATTTTTATAATATATTTTACAAGGGTCTTGATAATAATGTAGCAAATTGTAGTAATTCAATTTTGAATGTATTTTTAATAGTTTTGATAAGTGTGTAAGCATGTGCAAAATGGCCACTAAAAACATAAAGTTTTGATGGTGGCGGAATTTGAGTGAGAAAAGAATCCATTAATTTTGAAGCATTAAGTCATTGAAGGCATTTTGTATGAAAGTAATGAGAAACGATTCACGGTTTAGCTCACATACACTGACGTTATGGCAACTGTGTGAAAAGTTTTCAGAAAGTGACTTCAGTATTGCAGGATGCATCTTAGCAAATGAAAAAAACTATAAAATAAACATGGGTGAGTACTTGTGTAACAGGTTTCTATTTGTACAAGTCAATAGACAGTGACTCCAAACTCTTGGGCCGGTGTTTAAACATGAAGGCTGAATCCGGTTTTCTGGAAGCACAGCACCTTGAGTTTTCCATGGCGATGAGTATAAACCCATTATGGGCTATGTGTAGCAATAGTCGTAACATATCTGAACCTGGCATCAGAGAGCGTTCAAACCCAAACAGACAGAGACACACTGGAAATCTATGTTTTTTAAAAAAGGTAAAGGATTTAATCATTTATATGCCCCAAAAAATTAATCTTTGGGTTACCTTTCATAACAAATTTATAACTTGGCAACGTACATGTTTGTTCAGGACCACAAAAGGCTAAAGTCTGTCATTCCAGGCATATACAGTATAGCATCACTGCCTATTAAACATGGCATCATAGACTGCATCTCAAATGAAGTCAGATGACTTCTTACAGATCAGTATCATGGTCTGGATTTGTAGGCTGCTTATCATTGAATCATCTCTTTATCAAATCAAGGTAGCTCCTGCACTTACAGAGATGACTAGTAAACTGCTGACAGGCTCCCATTAAAGTGCCACATAGCTGAAAGGTTTCTGTCACAGGTCACCAGATTTTGTGCTGTGTGACACAATTAAACTATTAATGTTTGCAAAATGACATCAAAAGTTCAAAGATTTGAGCTTTGCATTACTCAAGAAATACAGTTATTTAAAAAAAACATGCAAGAGTAACACAAGTCTTAAAACTGCTATCTACATTAATTTGAAATGTCCTTACTATGGGCAGAGTTCAGGTCATGGCAAGAGACAATTACAGTAGTGTTGGGTGTTGTTCAAATTTGAGAAAAGCGTCAGGAGAAGGGAAACAGAGGAAGATCTGCAACATGATGCAGTGAGTGATTCACAGCCAGCCAATCACCTGAAATGACATACTAATGCTTCGTTGTATAGGTTCAGGACAATAGATGCTCTTTTTCGAAGTGGAGTTTTTTTTTAAGAGGACTTCACATTCAGGCAATGATACAGCCATTTGATAGTTAATCATAGTGTTCTGATGCCACAAAAATGCGTGCAATCATTTGCTGTGAAGGAATCTTATCACGTCATCTCCCTTCAGTCTCCTAGGCTCCACAGATAAGACAATCTGGCAATCAGACACCTTCGCTGGGACATAAGGGAGGCCATGGTGTGATTGGGGAAGAAAGGAGGTCAACCTGGGAACACAGCTAATCAAACTAAGTATAATCCTCACAACATGGATCTTGATTCTGCATGACAAGTGCAAGACCCAGCCTGTAAGTTATACAACAGAAAATACCAAAACATCACATACTTTATACATTGCAAGAAAAGAAATATCTGGTTCCGGTGCAGATTCATATCACTGTCCTCAACACTCCCAGCTACAGCAGAAATACTAGGCAACTGAGAAATGGAGACACAAATTCAAGAACGGCAAAATAAAAATTATGGGGGTATAATGATTCAGGACAAAGTACGATCCAATTGCAGAATCACACAGTTTAATCGTAGTTGGAACAGGCGGGGTCAAAACCAGAACAAGTAGGATTTCCAAAAGCCAGGAGAGCATAGAAAACATAGTCGTGGTCACAGGAAAGAGGTCAATTCCAGGATATAGCAACAAGCACAGCAAACAGAACCAAAACAGGAAGAGAAGGAGAAAGAGAAGGCCATACACTGGCAGAAAACTAGCAACTCAGGACCACTTAGTAATGGTCTCAAATCTTAATACTGTAAAATGGAGGCAACTAAACAGCAGGGCTTACGCATAAGTAAAGGATCAACAAGGCATGGCTGGAGGCTACTTGATGATAATTAACGAGGTACAGCTGGTCAGTATTCAGGGGATGGTGAATGGGAGTAGGTTTGGCATGGCAGGTTAGACATAGACTGGCTTGGTGTGGGTGTGATTGGGGGGGTTGTTGGTTTGGATGGTGCTGGTAAAGGGTTTATTGAAGCGACGCTGTCCTCATGTTTGCCAGATGTGTCACTTTACATATTTCAAAGCATCTCTTCATGTCACCCCAGAATGAACAGTTACCATTCAACATACCGATGTACTTGTGGAGCTCAACTAGGAGCGAACCTTGTTCTGCTAATCAATACCTCATAAAGTGAATTAAATACTTAAGTGCACTAGTTAAGTGAGCTGATGGTGAAAATAAAAAATTACATAGAATGGCTGAGGTGCTTTCCAGGTGAGGTTTGGGAAGCAAAGTTATGCTGTTTGAGCCAGCCAACCAGATATCAGTAATATTTGGCATAACAGAATAAATTACTTTGACTTCATGTTGCATAGCTGTTTATCAATATATATTCTAATGTTAAACTGTTTTTTTTATGAGCAGGTATTCAGTTAGTGCCCAGATAAATGGCATTAAGCATTTTCTCAGACTGCCTAAGGCTTTTGCACAGTATTGTTAATCGGCATTCCTCGCTGAGATGTGTATCTATGGAATGACAGTCACATGTAGAGACACATACTTAAACTGATATGACCAGTATTTTTATCATCAAAACAAATCAACTATGTTGCTTCTGTTCTAATCATTCATATTCTAAACATTATTGTCATCACCATGACATTAGTTTCGTCATTAACTGTTGCTATTTTGTGGTTTGTGACTGATAGTTAGAAGTTTGTGCGTGTGTCTTGAAGGTTTCTGGTTTAAAACTTTATGGCTGGCAGAGTAAACATATTACCGCAAGGCCCTTAATCCCCAAAAAACTACTGCATCTACTCGTGGATAAGCTGACTGTTGAAGTTTCAACAAAAATACAATGAAAAATGTGCCCCCCGGGGTGAGCCAATCAGTGAGTTGATTGTGAGGGCGCTGCCCTCGCCTTGCCAATTCTGGCTCTAACGTCAGCATCTCTCCCAGCCTTTTTGTCAATGACACTGCCAAGGTAGGTGAAGCTCTGTACCTCTTATAGCGCATTGCTTTCTCCCGTGATGGGGGATGTGTTGGCAGAATTAACCTTGAAGACCTTGCTCTTCCCTTTGTGTATGCTGAGGCCCAGGTGTGCTGAGTTGGCTGCTACAGTGCAGGTCGGTGGGAGAGAAGGACCAGGTCATCTGCAAAGTGTAGGTCTTCCAGCTGGGTCAGGAGCATCTACAGGATCCTGTATTGCTCCTCTCCTGTAGATGCCTTCATGACCCAGTCATTTGCCAGCAAGAACAAAAAGGGAGGCTGTAAACATCCATGCCTCACTCCTGTCTACACTTTGAAGGCATTAGTGAGTTGGCCTCTATGGATCAGCCTGCAAATCATCCTCTCATATGAGTTTTGGATGGTGGTGGCAGTCTTCTCTGTCTCAGCAACTTCCAGAGGGTCTCCATGTCCATGCTATAAAATGGCTTCTCACAGTCAATAAAAGTGACATACAGGGGTGAATTCCACTCCAGTGACTGTTCCAGGATGATGTGCAGCATTGCAATCTGGTCGGTGCAAGATCTGTCTTTGCATAAACCAGACTGCTGATCTTGAATCTAAGTGTCGACAGCATCCTTCATCCTGATCAAGAGGATCTTATGGTATACGTTCCCAGGAATGGAGAGTAGTGAGAACAGGAGTTGAGATTGCTGAGATTCTTCCAGAATTTTATGAGGTTCCCAACTCTGATGAGACGTATTCTTCATCCCAGATCTTCTTGAAGATGGTGTAGAATATTCACCATCATGTCAGTCTTAAGGGTTTCTGCTGTTATACTGTCAGATCCTGCTGCCTTGCAGCACTTCAGTTCCTTTAAGGCTATGTGTATAGGCAAATCACTATCCGCTGGTGGGATATCTGGGGTTTGCTCAGCGGTTCCTTAAAACTGTTAGTTCCAATCCATTTCTTTTTTTTCCAGTTTGTTTTTTGACCTAGCTGTCTCCCTGCACACCAGCCTATCCCTTCCAAAATCCTGAGAAAAGGTTCCCATCAGACATTAATTTAGCCCCAGCTTCACCATAGCGACAGCTAAAAGACGCTGACATGTACTGTCACTGAAATGCAACCCATATGATAACCACTAGGTGGCTGTACAACACTACACAGCAAGTCAAAGCTCTGACAAACACAGGAATGTTGTTAGATGCACGAAAAAGGAACATGTTGGATAGGGCAGACAGCGTACAAATTTAGCTATGGTTTCCTGCATTACAGTCAGCTTCCTTTTGATTTTTCCACGCCTTATTAAAAAGGTGTTTACAACACTCACAAAATGCATATATCAGGCATATATAGAATGTATACCCACCTAAATCCAATACCAAATTGTTCTGAAAAATTTTATTCTCCCTTTTAAACGAGGATCCCCTTCATCTACACAGGCAACTGGAAATGCAGGTGTCTTTACAATAAAGTCAATTGCATTGCATTTTATGCCTCAGTAACAGCTTTACTAACTAATCAGAGGGGCACAGATAGCAGGATGCCTACAGTACAAGCAATCCAAATGATCCACCCCAGGTAAATAATCACATCAGATTATTTAACTGTTTAGATTATTCATGATTATTTAACTTAAGATACAGTCCAATTACACTGCATATCACCCCAGCCCACTGCCCCTGCCTTGGCTCGCATATCAAGTCAGCCAGGGTACAGTGCAGCAGAACAGGGAGAGAGCACAGGAAACGTAGGGAGATAGGAAAAATGATAAAACCCATGTCATGTGACAACAATCCCACCATCCAACACAAAAATCGATCCACCGATAAAACCCCATTAGTTATAATCCACGTGAAGTCCTTGGACATTCCCCTCCCTGCACAGCCTTCCCCAGCAGTTTCCTTACAGCTTCCTGTTCTACATGGATCACATCAGCCCTGCCCCTGCCTTCCACTCGCAGTGCCCAAATAATGCTCTTCACTTGCCCGATAAATTGAGATCCAGCTCACACTACCACCCTTGATTTACCCAGTTTCCTCTCCTTTCCTAGGGTGTATTCATGTTGTGGGGTAGTGTTTTTTAAACACCCCCTACTCACCCCCTTCTTCTCTGTGGGACTCTAATCCTCCCATAGCATGAGCGCTGAGCATTAACAGTTAGCATTAGCGGCTGACCGATCAGTTAGGATGGAGACGATACTGCCACAACAGGAGCCTACAATAACCAATTAAGTTCCATGGTCTGATCAGATAAGTCATGAAAACATATACAAATAAATCCCCACAATCGCTTGACACATACTGACAACCATTTAATATTGTCTGTTTATTTAGGTGTCTCATCATACAAAGTATGCCACATTTTAACAATGGTAGATATAGGATTTCACTTCAAATTTAGTTAACATCATTGTTTGATGATAACACTTATAAACTGAGGGCACGACAACAACTTGTTATACCAGCAAGCTGTGCGCCCCCAAAACACGATACTGCTTGGCATTCTACCACCCAAGCTTAGTAATCCTAGTATGATATAAGCAGAGCAAACTTGACCGCTCATGGCACTCCAATGGGGTTTCTGGCATAGGAGATACAGGAAATTTCCTAGGGAGGCAGCCCACCCCCCACCTGCCTAGTGCCAGGGGGTGCCGGGCAGCATCTCGCTTTGGGCCCCGAATGTGCCAAGACCATCACTGATGATACTGTTCCGATTGGTGGAATATTTACTGAATGTCGAGCAGGAATGCGCTTGGATGGAAGCCTCTTCGAAATTCAGAAATTCAACATACATTTTTCCACTCTGTAGAGAGCGCAAGCGAGAAGCGGAAAGACCATGAGGGAGGCCAGTTGTCACCTAGGCATGCTTTCATGAATACTAATTAGTGTCCGAGGGAGGTCAGAATGAGTCTCTTTGATAAGGATGTACAATGGAGAAAGGACACGGCGAGGCAGCAGAATCTGATTATTTGACCTTTCTTCTAACTTTTTTTTCACTCTCTGTTTGTGCACATGCTGTTTTCTCTGGGAAAAGGAGATCGCAGCTTTCACAATGTAGTCCTTGTGTACGGGACACTTGGCCAGAGGAAATCTGCAGGCACACTACTTCCTTGTTGCAGGGCGCACTGCGAAATTCAAAGTAGAGAAAACCTCAGTCATCTCCTTCGAGGCAGGTGGTCCACAGCACAAGGCATCACAGAGATGTGACTTGCCCTAGTAGACACTTAATATACCAAAGGGTGTGACAGATCATGTCCGAAAATTCAATGAATTGTTCCATCTATTGTAAGCGGGACACCAAGAGACCTCTCTCTATATGATAATAATAATGAATAAGACAGAAAATTCATTTTAAATTTAAAGGTCCTGTCTATTGGAACAGTGGATGACTGAAATTTAGATTATGTTTTCCACAGAATAAAAGTCCACTGACTATTAATGTAACAATGAAATCTACAGGTAACTGCCATGTAGGGTACTCCGTTAGCAGTCATTTCAGCAGCTCTCCGATCATCATCGTAGTATTCTAATGAATCAGGCATCGAACACTATTTAATCAGTCAATGACAATGCCACAATGTAAGCTCAGCAACAAAATTCCTTTGTGGAAACAGAGGGTTATGCAATTAATTCAGTCCTACTATCTTGCAGAGCAAAATAAGTACAAGACGTACTCATTAAAAAGCAAATGAGAAATCCTACTGAATGGGGATTTAAATTGGCAATAAGAATATATACTGTATTAGAGTACAGGCAAATACATTTATATGCAAATGTGTTTGAATGTATTCCAATACAGCATACATAAAAAATAGGATATTTTTAAAATACACTTGCATGTCCAGTATAAGCGATCTTCCTAAGCTTTCAATGTCACAAGACATGTCATGTTTATAAGTGATGTGTTTATATATTCTGTGGCATACAATATAATATTTAATACGATCTAAGAATGAAGTGAATGAATCAAATGCATCCATGTACATGTGCATCTCAGTAGGGGGCTGAGAAAGCAGGTTTACCATAAATGAAGATAAACTGTAAAGGCCAGCTTGAGGAGCATCCATACCTCCCGAAGAACTCTCCTTTTCTTTGCTTTTTAACAAGTCCCCTCAGTCTACCTTCCTTCCTAGCTGTGCTTGTTCTTTTTCCCATTATCTCTCATTCTTAAATTGAGGCACAGTCGAAAGAGGAGACTGGGGAAACAATAGAAGCCTTTCACTTTCGAATTAACATCTGGGCCATTGAGAAGAAAAAAGCTGTTTACGTGCTTCTTTTGGCCTGGCACACATTGAGTATCGAACAGAGCCTGCAGTGCCGGCAAGGGGCGTGCAAGGGAGAGGGAGAGGGAAATAGAGAGAAGACACTGCACAGAGACAAAGCAACTGTCCTTTGAAGTTGCTGACAGTGCCTTTCAAACTCGCTCGTCAAGCCCATCGCTAGGAAGCGAACATATTAATGTCTCAATAAACGTGGACACGTTCAAAGCTTCATTGACCATATCAACTAGCAGGTCAGACTTTTCATTTTATCTGCAACGGTCTTTGGGCTTTGGGGATGGTGTCTGGGCTATGGGGCTATACATTCAGGATATTACCAGAAAATTCCAACAAACTCTTATATTAAATCTTCTATGGGGATGGTAGTGCCACGCTGAAGTATAACTTGAGACTTCTATGTTTCTTTGTGCAATACACCAGTTATTGATATTTTCAGCTGTTGTTGGTGCTGTTTGGGTAAATGACATGGTGCGTGTTCTGCAATTCTGCAATTAGTATGGAAGTTAAAGATGCCAGCAAGTGATGATGATGGCAGCTCACATTCTCAAAAACGTCTTTAGAGCTTTACGGCTGTTACTGCGCCGCTGTTACCAGTAAGGAGGTACCGAGCGTGCCTGTCCATCATGCAGTCTGCAGCAGCTCTGGCCTTGGCAGTCACCTACTTCGCTTGGACTTCAGCCCTACTGCACCATCACAGACAAAGTGAGCAGTTGAATCTGTTGGTCTTTTTAAAGTACAGATTTAAATTGTGTTCTGGCTTTTTCATAAACAGAACGGGTAGGTTTGGGATCTGAAGTTTACTGGTTCCTGCATTGGTCCCAGTACCATCCTTGACATTTTAGCTTTGACCAGGCTGCCCCCGAAGAAGAAGAGCCAGGTGCTTTTGAAAAAAGTTGAAATAATACTTAAACGAATATTGCAAATAAATTTTACAAACAATAGTCATAAATATTTCCCAGACATTTTTAACTGGTGTGAAAAGCTACAACTGTGACACCAATTGAAATCCCAAAATCATGAAATATGCCTACCCATGATTTTAGGTGTTATACAATTCATGCGTTTATACTTTAGCTTAAAGAATGCATAAAGTATTGTCCAAGCTATGCTTTAACTTGATGTAAACGTGTTCACAGACAACTACAATATTTACATACTGATTGCAGCTGTGCATAAGAAACTGCGGTACCTGCTAGAGCCACCGGTTTATGCAGAAATTTCTGGTCGCCGAGGAGCAAGCATCATTCTGCCGTGTTTGCTACAAACCACACCGCCTGAGTATAAAGTGAAGTGGACAAAGCTGGAGTCACTTCGACCTGGGGTTGAAAACATCATTCTGATCACTAATGGTCATGAACAGAAGGAGTATGGATTGATAGGACCCCGAGCCTCAATGCGGCGAGCCCACGCTCTGGATGCATCTTTACGTGTCGTGAACCTGCAGTTGGGCGATGAAGGCAGGTACCGGTGCGAGCTGATTAACGGCATCGAGGACGAAAGCGTAGTCATCACCTTGAGGGTCGAAGGTAAAAACTTAACTTTCACCTGTAAAGAAACTGAACTTTTACCTGTAAACAAGTTTAGTGTATGGTTTTGTGTTTGTGCATAAAGGCATGACATTGTCTAAAGCTCTGATTGAGTTCACATGCTGTGTACCGTAAACATAATGTAGTGTTTCTGGCTTCGAATAAAATTCTGCTAATAACTTCTTTAAAAACATTTTTGTAGGGGTTGTATTTCCATATCAGAGTAGCAGTGGCCGGTATAAATTTACTTATCAGGATGCAAAAAAGGCGTGTGAAGGACAAGACGCTCTTCTGGCAACATACCATCAACTATTCAAAGGTGATGAGAGATGCCAGACTTTTGTATATTGAGTGTTTATGTCATTCATCCATCTTCAAATCACTTATCCCAGTCAGGGTGGTAATGGCACTTGGAGACCTTTGCCAAGCAGCATAGGGCATGAGACAGGGGTACACATTTGTTGAAATGCCAGTCCATCACAGGGCACACACACACACATTTACATTTATTTATTGAGCAGATGCTTTTGTCCAAAGCAACATACAGAAAAACAGATACTGTACATCACAGAGTATGGCTTTGGGGTTAAGAGACCAAAAGTGATATTGACACTTATACCATCCATGGGATTTGAACCAGCGACCTTCTAGTCAGAACATCCTAACATTGACCACCACAGAGCTCCACAAAACCTCAGGATTTTTGTGTTTTGTTATTAAGCAAACATAATTAGTAATACATTGTGGCCTTCTTTAGCAAAACCCAATGCTTGTATGCATTTAGGATTTGTTTCCATGGAATAACCTATAGATATAGCATGAAATCATGTGATTGCTATACTTTAGGTAAGCACTGAAGCCTTTGACAAAACCTAAAAATACTGAAAAATCTGACCACAGCTTCTAAATGTTGAATATACTTCAGATCTTAACAATATTTAGTTCTGTTCTAACTGAAGGCACATGCCAAACAGGGGAAGATGTTACATAATACTGATCGATATTTACCATTGCAGCCTGGACAGAAGGACTGGACTGGTGCAATGCAGGATGGCTAAACGATGGGACGGTGCACTACCCGATCATCCATCCACGCGAAGCTTGTGGTGGCGAGCAACTTCTACCTGGGGTTCGCAGCTATGGCCCCAGACACATGACTGATGACTATTTTGATGCCTTCTGCTTCACCTCCATATCTGCAGGTAAGATAGCTTGCATGACAAAATGGTCATTAGAGTTAAGGCTAGGGTTTGAGCTAGGGTTGTTATTAGTATTAGGTCCAAGGTTAGGCTGCGGTTTGGCATTAGGGTTGGGCTAAAAGTTTTATTTGGAGATAGGCATACGGTCAACATTAGGTTAGTGTTATCCTTATGTTTGGCAACAGGGTTACGGTTGTCAACACTCCCATGAGCACTACACATGCTGAGCAATGGTCTACGTCACCGATGCATAGCGGGAGAGACAGCAAAACAACAGTAGCAGCGATGGACCCGATCCTGAGGCAGTGGAAAGCCCTAGCAATAGTTCTAGTCCACAGAAAGCAGACAACAAAACCCAGACTATGGGTACAGGAAACTTTGACGTCTTGGTCCATTAAAGGGGAATTTACCTTGGTCAGGAAACTGATTCACCATGACGATCAGTTCCAGTCTTACTTTAGGCTGGAAAAGGATCAATGTATCATCTTTCACTGTTTTCAATTAAATCGTGACACGACTTAAGAGTTGTCTTGTACAACTCAAGGAACTCAGACATACATATAATTAGTTTCTCTGATTTCCACGAGCTGTTATTTCATACGTAGTCTAATATCTAACAAAGCCAGCGGTAAGCAGCTTCAAAGTTTAATTCGGTTGAAATTTGAAAAGAGCATTAGAATGCTAGATCCAAGCATTGTGTGTTGCCAAATGAAGTGAGACAGACATTAATGTTTCCTACAAAGGAAAACAATGGCTCAGCCGGTGGCGAGTGATTTTGACACTTGTCATGTGAATGTGACTTTAGGGTTGCGTTTACCCTTAGGCTTAATGTTATGGTTATGTTTGGGTAGGGTTAGGGTTGGCATTAAGGTAAGAGCTAGGGCTGGGGTTAAAATTAAAGCTAGGGCTTAATACTTGTCATAAATTAAAAAGGTTTGGAATCCTTATTTATCTATTGCCAAAAAACATCTTTTCTAATTTTATTATTCATTTTACACATAGTACCCAGAACATTTAACAGGTTTTATTTAGTTTCATAATAGGCGTTTTTATCCAAAGGGGCCTTTCATTTGCACATGTACACAGCCGCATATTTTAGTGGATGTGCCTACACTCAAGGTTACTGTACCTGGGTTTCTCTGTGACGTTAACTGGAGGCCTTCGGACGACACCTTTAAGTATACAATGAGGTCGTTTTTCTCACTCTGTAGGGAAGGTGTTCTTCATCGAGGCTCATCTGAACTTTACTGACGCAGCACAAGCCTGCAGGGACCAAGGTGGGCAGCTGGCCCGTGTTGGGCAGCTCTACTCAGCCTGGTACTTCCAGAACCTGGATCGATGTGATGGAGGCTGGCTGGCTGATGGCAGCGTGCGCTTTCCCATCACCACCCCCAGGGAGCACTGCGGGGGCCTGCCCCAGCCTGGAGTACGCAGCTTTGGTTTCCCCAACAAGACACAGCCACTCTACGGGGCCTATTGCTACCGGTAGGGGGATGCGAGGTAACTGGGAGGTTACTGGTCTCCATGCTGTTGGACAGGAGAGTGCTTTAAACGGGCTTATGGGCTGAAGTTTTGTTTCCACAGGCAGGACAAATGTTTACAAAAGCTATGCATACACTTTATCTAGTGAATATATAAAAACTGAAGAATAAATAAGATTTTTGTATAACAGATTTGTTGGTCTTTGAGTGCGTAATACCAAAGATCATTATTGTAAAATGCAAATAAAAATATTGTCACATCTGCATCAGCGATCCAGATCCTCAAGGACTGTTGGGGTTTGGGTTTTGCACGTGTGCCTTGTTTCCCATGTTTAGTTCTGCCTTTGCCCTGATTACCCTCAGGTGGCTCGCCTGATTCCTTGAACATTTAAGCCTAGGTTTCCCTCTTGTCTTGGTTGAGGGTTTGTTGTTGTGGTGACGCGTTTTCAGTTCAATTTGGTTCTGTTCTTCTGCAGTTTGGTTAGAACGGTTAGGATTGTCCATGTAGTGTCTCTGTTTAAGGGGGTTTACCAGATCTGTATGAAATCACTGAGTCTTGTTCCTGGCTCCTAATTTGTGGACTGGCAATGCTCTGTAGTCATGTCTGCTTGTGTTATGCCTATGGTTCTAGCCTTGTCTTGTCTGGTTTATTTTTTGAGTTCATTCCCTTGTGGTCAGGGCAAAGCCTATTGTTTGTTCCTTTGTTGGTTAAACCCTGTTCACACTCACACTTGGGTCCTCACCATCTTTGGATTGTGGCCCCACGTCCCCAGAAATATAATATGATGACTTGAGTCTACATGCTGCTATTCCACTAGATTAACTTCAAGAAGAGTTCGAAAATGTTCAAAACACATCCAAAATTATACACATTAAAAAGAATGATGGCCATTGTCTGAGAATAACGTGTTTTTTGAAGGATTACCTATTAGCGTCTCTTTCATCATTGTGTGGTCACATGAAATGTTTGCTACTTATAAGAGACTTAAGGCCTTATTTTTAATGTATAACATCCTAACTGTGATATTTGTATGCCACTTAAAGTAGTCATCTGTTTTACAGCGTTTCTACAATTATTTTAGCTCAGCCCAAACTGGGATCTGCTGTTTTCCTTGGTTGATTACTGTCAGAACTGCTGAAGCTGTTATGATCTGCTCTTTGTTATCACATCCAGTAAATAACTTGTATATCAGCTTAAAAACAGTGTATTGTTCCTTAGTAAAAGCAGTGTTGTCAACAGCTTATTGAATATCATCTCATAAAAAGTCAGCTCGTTCACTTTATGCTGGCATTTTTCGTGGGACTTCATTGACTGTCTACAACTCTGTTGCTTTCAATTCATATTTGTCTTTGCAGATGTTCTTCTGCAGATGACTCAGTCTTTTTACAGAGTTGGAATTTCAATAGAAAAAGTACAGGAGTGGGCAGAATACACATTTGAGATTCTTATCCACCCAATTCTGAAGTCCAGTGACAGGGTATCTTTGTTGTGGTCACATTCTTGACCTTAAAATTATTGTGCCAATGAGTGTTTTGCCTTACAGTATGTAAGGTTTAACAATATCTAGCCTAGCTGAACTACTGTGTAATATCAGCTGAGAATCAATGTTTAATTATTACATAATTTAATCTGCATGGATACTGACAATTACAATCACATTTAAGGAACTGACTTTCACAGCTCGAGATACAAAACCATAAACTATAAAACATTTAAAAAATAAAATCCAGCTTTAACATATGTAACTGCATTCAGTTAAATGGTTTAATCTCTTCAAAATGATCTAGTAGCTTGAAAAAGTATTTGCCTCATTTTTTCTACATTTTTCATAATTCAGATCTTCAAACAAAATTTAATATAAGACAACCTGAGTAAATGCAAAACATAAATGATCATTTCATTCACTGATGAATAAAACTGTTAATACCAACTGGCCCTGTGAGAAAAAAATAATCAATCTATTAAACAAATTTAATTGATAATTAGTTTCAATTATACTAGACGCAGCCAGACTTGATTACTGCAAGCCTGGTTGAATCTAAACATGTCCTAAATAGAACTTTTTGAACAATGTGAAATAGGGTAAGGGAAGGATTAGATGTGCTGATTGTCTCTTGAGATTGGTGAATGAGGCGCTCTCTCGAACAAAATCGCTCTGTGCAATTTCATGAGTCTCGTAACATTGCACGAAAACAGAACATGATCTAAATCCATGCAAGGTCACCAGGTGTTCAGCCAATCAGATGACTGAAAAAAAATTACGTGGACTTAACCCAAGTGTTTTGGCAAAGATGGCATGTGGTGGTAGCACAGCAGCATTGACCTGTACCAAGTTCATATCTATCCACCTACAATCCTACATAGTACTAATATGACCATAAGGTTGATAGAATTACATTGTGAAGAAACTGTCTTATGGGATGTGATGTCCGAATCCTATTATAAAATAGAAGAGACAGGCGGCAGATATTAAGTCTGACGTCGATTTTTTGGTTCCACTTTAGCTGTAAGTTCTTGGAAACTGTCAGAATTCTTTCATAGAAAGTTCTTGTAACTTTTGGAGACTTCATTTATAATTTCTTTAGGAGGCAATGATTGGCACGATTGTTGTCTCGTTTCACAATCCATTCTCTAACCAAACCTTGTCGCTTTCTCTTTTTTCTGATGGAGATATCCTTTTTTAAAAACTCCAGCCAGTAAAAAAGAAAGAACAGAGATCTTCTTTGCCTTCCTGCTTCATGTTCGCCCCAATTAATCCCACCATGTGATGAGAAATTGCCTCATCTAAACCGAGCATCGCATGAGACTCATAACTCATGCGATTTTTGCATGCAGCAAGTCTCATGCAATAATTTCCTACAGCTATGCTGTAACCAAGAGAAATTCTGTAAGCAATAACAGTTATTGAAATATTAGTCTGGAAATTGTTACAAAGCCAATTCTAAGGCTCTGGGATTCCTGTGAACCACAATAAGAGCCATTATCTATAAATGGAGGAAACTTGGAACAGTAGAGAATCTTCACAGGAATGACCAGCCTACCAAAATTCCTCCAAGAGTGCAACAACAACTCATCCAAGAAGTCACAAAGAAAGCCAGACTAACAACTAAGGATCTGTGGTGGTGTGTGAATGCTGTGCTGATTCAGGGCCTGGGTGACTGATCATAATTGACAGACACCTGAATTTTGCTCTTTACAAGAAAGTCCTGAAACTGAATGTCTGTTCATTAGTGAGTGGTCTGAAGCTGAGATGTGACTGGGTTATGCAGCAAGACAATGATCCAAAGCACAAGAGCAAGTCCACCTCTGAATGGTTCACAAGAAATCAAATTAAGGTTGGAGTGGCCTAGTGAGAGTCGACTTGAACTCCATGGAAATGTTGTGGCAGGACCCTAAACAGGCAGATCAAAAGCCCTCCACTGTTGCTGAATTAAAGCATTTCTGCAAAGCAGAGCAGGCTAAAATTCCTCTACAGTAACATGAAAAACTGGTCTCTGGTTATTGGTGGTGTTTCATTGCAGTTGTTGTTGCTAAAGGTGGCATAAACAATTCAATTAATGGTCAATTACTTTTTCAAATGAGAGGTAGGTGTTGGATAACTCTCTGATGATATGATCATTTAAACTTGTTTCTTCGTGTTCTCTTTGTATTTTTTATGAAGCTCTGAAACCATGACATATAAATGGAAATCAGGAAATACTTCTTCATGGCACTGTAGAATACTAATTGGGGTAAATTTATCATTAGAGACATTTTTTTTTTTGCTTTATTACCATGTGTCAGCAAATCAAGAGAGTTCAGGTACCAAATGACTCCAAACAGCACATGCTCACATCGCCATCTGCTCTGCCTGTCAGACCTTTACTCTTCAGCTTGAATGCCTCTGTGGAGTCCTGACTGTAAGGCATGTATTGGAGACTGCTACAAAAGATCAAAGCACTGAGTTCCAATGGGCAAAACAAATAATAAAAGAAGATTAGGCAATAGGCAAAAAGGATTAAGTTAAACATGATCACTGTCAAACCAACAAATCCAAGTCACAGAACCATGGGGTCTACTATGAAATGAATTTACTGCCTTAATGAGGTTTCTTATGGTTAGTTAACCTAACTCGGGGAATGTAGAACTTGCTTTGTAGTACACCCCATTAAACTCAAAAAACCAGAAATGTGACCGAATCAGAAAGCCTCACAAAAACCAAATAGAACCAGACCTGGTTAATGAGGCATTCACCAACAGCAGCTCTAATAATATGGGTGCAGCTGTGAGAGATCATGCTCACCTGGAGGTGGGTGTGGTCTTGTGTGACAACCACAACTGACTTCTGAACCAGATGTGACATGTTATTCCTCAAGGATTTATTGAGAAGATCCTGTTCCTTCAATCATACATAATGATTGCATATGAAGTGTACATAAAACAACTTGAAGTGTACATAAAAATGTTGCCACTGACACGTGAAACAATAACACCTAATAATGGAAATGATACAGTAAACAATGGCTTTTTCAGCTATACTGAATCAAACCTAATTGCCATGTTAACATTTGGTACTCTGGTTCACTTGAAAATAATATGAAAATCATATATATTCAGTCCATCTGTCCATTTTCCCTATTACCTTACTTCTTACTGTACCTCTTAAAGCCCGTGGCAGGGTTACACGCTAGATGGCATTCCAGACCGTCACAGACCATCCCAGTATCACATGCTGCATTTCCCATTATTAAGGCCATGTAACACATGACGTACAAACTGCTGGTTGGATGCAGAAATTGAATATCATTCTTCCAAAAATAATCCTCAAACACCTCCTGCTTTAGAAAAAAAAACTTCAGAGTCACATGTAATTGCTGCTTCCTACAAGCTTTGGGCATCTTCATCTACCAGTTTGTTGATTACTGATATGTGATATGGGATACATGAATTTAAAAAAGAGAGGTGAAAACCAGTCTCATCTGGTCTGGTGAGAAGAGTCAATGTTAAAGAAAATAAAAAGATGGAAATAAAGAACTTTATCCATAAAAAAGATGGAAATCACTTAAATCTTGGCTCTCTGTTAAACAAATCTAAAGTTAAAATACAACTAATTAAAAAGGGGGAAATTTGTATGATGGTTTGATTCTCAATAGCCTTACTTTTAAAAGATAAATGAAACCTGCATTAGTTGGTATTTATCATCATCCAAATGGGATCTTCAACAATAAATAGAATTTTAGAAAATTTGGACAATAAAAACCATGCATCCTATTCTGAATATAACTATGTTCCTAAAGCATTCCTAAAGCATACCAAAGACACTGTGCTCCTAAATATTAATACAGTCAACAGCCAAGCATACCAGAACAGAGATGAACACCTACGGGTGAAAGATTGTAAGGCTACAGGACTATTTATTAAAAGCTTATTGGAAACACCTAACCTTGGACAAATAGTCATCCCTGCTCAGCTACAGATACTATTAATTAGATGCCTTCTGAACAATTGATTGCAACTAGGAAGCTTAGAAAACAGTCTTAAACTTGTGCGAGAACAAGGATGGAATGGGTTCAAAGTAAGGCCTACAGATGGAGTCTAGAAATCCCAATTTATATCCCAGAATTGTGGTGTGACCTTCTCAGTGGCTGTATTTTCTACGACCATTTCACTTTCAAATGGAGACTCCGAGGCCTGGTTGTCGTCTGCTGAGTTCACTGAAATAGAACAATTATATGGCATACAAAAACACGAACACCCAAATGAGGATACATTAAAAGAGTCCATTAAAAATTAATGCGCTCTACACAGTAGAAACTTAGTACATATGTGCACCCAAATTCATTATAAATGCACCATTTTTTTCTGATTGTGTGAAATAGCTGGCCATATTATCACCTGGTACACATGTGATCTGAGGATCCTCCCACTGGCCATTGGGTAAACACTTGATGACAGGGTTCTGCCTTGGCAGGAAGCCATCCACACAGTAGTAGCGGACCATGGAGTTGATCTCATAGTGCAGACGTCCCTTGCTAAACATCCTGGTGTTAGGGATGGCGGGTGGCTCACCACAGGAGGCTACTCGGCGACGGAGCAAGAGGACAAGTAATTACATACTCAGACAAAGCTTCCACACTGAAAATACGGCTCACTTCACCAGTAATGTGCTCAGCAGTAAATGTGGTACAGAAGTCTGTGTAATTAATGCATTGCAGAAATGGAAGTCAGCACAGTCCAAAGGTTAGGGATGCCCTGGAAAATACATGAAATGTTCTGATCAGCTCTCTGACGGCACCTGTTTCATGCTGAGGATTACATTAGGCTGATTCATAATAGCATGCACTCAACCCTACTCACAGGTACCCTTCTTGCAGGTGTAGGACAGATGGTAGTTGCAGGGCATGTCACTCCATCGACCATCATCGTGCCACACCATCACCACACAGTCCTCCCCAGACAGGAAATAGCTGTCAGGCTGCCCACTGTACCAGTTCTCATACAGCTGATGGAATATGATACGGTACCTAAGTTACTGTGTAGACTTATACAAATCCAAAGGTGATAAACGGATGGGAGAGTTCATTTTTCAGCACAAAAGCAAGCTACAGTTATTGGCTAGCTATAAAATATCTGTCAGATGTTCAAGAGAAGATGCAGGTAAACTCATATGGAGCTCAGCTCACCAGAGGACTTCCGTCAGACCAGTGAAAATCCCCCTCAATGGTTTTGTCATTGAGTCCTATCCATTGGTAGTCCTTGGATTTATCTGAGGAGAGAATCGTCACATTCTGATTAATGTCACAGGAATGCAAGATTAAGATCAGACTTCCCACTTAAGACATAATGTAAAATTGAAATTGCTGGAGACACGTTTGTTTTGGCGATGAAATTATGTGGGCTTATCACAGACAACATTTATTTCCCACGGGAAAATGAATAACTGGAAATTATAGATGGGTGTGTAATTGAGACTGCAGAGGTACTGGTGTGTTACCATGCTGTTGTGACTGATGTATGAGGAGAGGCGTTTGATGCCATAGTCTTTTGCATGATGCATAAATTAAATTCAATTCAATTAAAATGTATTCAAATGAATGTACAAGTCCAAGCAGGAGTGCAGGGCAATTTTATTAAAAATCTAAGACCAATGCTGTTTTTTGCTTTGATTCTTTTGAATCTACCATGTAAAATTACCAAGTACATTTGAGAAAATACTCAGAAAAATTATTCTGCTATGGAACTGCAATAGAATGAAAAATAAATCCATAAGTGGCAATGTTTCAGTGTTGTCCTATACGATACATTGCCATTACAAAAAAATTGTTAATATCTGATCTTCTTCACAAAACAAAGGGACTCTTGGACATCATTTGAAAGAATGGAATCAAAATATTTAGACAAATGCTAATTTTAATTTCCTTTTTTTTTTTTACATATTAATAATATTATCCAATTCCACTGGGATACTGAACATCAGACACACTACTCTGGTGTATTATGCCACAGAGTAAAAAAAATCTCATGCATAATATGCATTTCAGCATTTCAAAAAGAATATTTTCCACATCAGGTTTTTGATATCTGTTACGTTTACAATACTTACTAAACTCTACTTAATATTAATCAGAGGACTTGACTCCACAGAGCCCTGAAATTCATTTAAATTTCACCACTAAAATGCAATTTCTGTGGACTTAAGTATCAGAAGTCAGTGGTGTGTAGTACAGTATATCTGTCTGTCCTACTGTTGATAAAATCCTGCTCCTCAGGGCTCTGGACAGAGGCCAGGTGACCACCACACAATCGACAGTGTTGCTCTGCAAGCCCCCAGGTCAGCTGGTCGGTGAAGTGTTTGTAGCAGAAGCCCTGGAACTTCTGCCAGCCAGCCTCACATGGATCCAGATCTGGCACAGAGACAGAGGAAAGATGAGCAGAGAGGAAATGTATTGAACTATACTTAACTGTTAGTTTCTGAGCAATGCATCAGCAATACAGATACAGTGAAGAAATACAATAATGTTACACTTCATATTTAACCCCACCCTGAAGAGCCATCCAGGGTATTCCACTGCCTTCTATCTACCCCCCCCCCCATCCCCCATACACCCATCGAGACCCTGCACGAGATCAGCATCAAGGATAGACATTTCATAATTCATAATCACATTGCATATATTCTCCAGACAGCTTAATGTTTCTATAACACTTGATACCCACTACTGGTGTGTTAATGTCTTCAGTAGGAAAAGGGACACTGACAGAAGACACTGACATTACCAATTCAGTAGCAACTTCCCCTGAAGCTCTATCAGCTTCCTGTGTTTGCACTTTCACTTCAGGAACAGCGAGGGCACTGTATCATTTCTGAGGGGGGTACAGTTTTTGTAGCCTGTGGGTTAAGAGGTACAAACAGAAGAGAACGGGAGGCTGACCCCTCACCAATCTGACAGAAGTCCCCTCCATAGGTGGGCAAGCAGAGACATTTTGCGAACGGCCCCTCCTCTACACAGGTGCCTCCATTGGCACAAGGGTTCTTGAAGCAGCCATCTGAAACAGTCAAATGATTCTTTAGGGATTTTTGGAATCAGATGAGCATGAAATGTATTCCATATGGTTCAATCCATATGTCATCACTGTTGGACAAGAAATTTGACATAAATTGCCAAAACTCTGTTGCTGGGGTTCAAATCCCCCCCGTGCTCTGAGTGAGTAAGTACATTTACCCCCTCTCATGTGACCTTCCTCTCCTAGAGACATGCAAATTAGTCAATCGGTGTGTGAAAATTTCCATAGTGTGTGAATGTGTGTGTGTGTGTGTGTGTGTGTGTGTATGCTCTGTGATGCACTGGCACACACACAGAGCATAACAATATTGGTTAATTTTTTGTTCTAAATAACCTAACAAGATGTCTGATGTCTTCAGACATATACTTTCAGAGCACCAGCAGCACTGCTGTAGTACAGAATCTCAAGATTTGTTTATTATGGAAAGCAAGATAATAAACATGTAATCATTCCACCTGGACAAAGGTATGCATTGTGTTTAAGAAGCCATGAAACTTTCCAAGATTTACAGTGCTGTAAATGATGAAATAGCGCCCTCTTCTGTTAACACCTTCTGGTCTTTCAAAATGTCTGCACGATCATCATAAGCTATACAACAGCAAAGCAAAACAAAGACATTGTGCACACAGCGGAATACAGATAAATCTGGAAATCTGGATATAGTTGATGTGAAGCTAACATTAATTTCATTGATGAGAATCAGTTAATCAGTCTGCACTTAATTTCGTTGTACCCGTTACAATGACAATAAAGATATTCTGATTCTGATTAAGATCTGCAGACTATGAAAGTGAGAGCAGTTGGAGGGTTATCTGACTGCCATGGGGTCAAACATTACCTGAAATAATCCCCACTTCTTTCGTCGGTAGCGCAGCAAAAATGGCTGGCCTGTTTGTCTTCACCAAAGCTAAGGGAGTGATTGGGGTATGCAGGTTATAGTCCTCCTCTGGAGAACTTGATTCCAGTAGTCCACCCGAAGGATGGAAGTTCTGGGTTACAGACCACCACCCTGTCAACGGTATTGAACTAACAGCAGAATGATATCCAGGGATAGGGGAGAAAAATTCTGACTTCACAGAATAGCCAGGAATCTGCTCCTGGGTCACTATGGAATGTTTCCTGTTATACTGCAAATCAGCATGTAATTCCTGCAAGACAGGGCGTGTAGGATGTATCTCCGAGCTGAAAGCCTGAGAATGAGGAGGAAATGTGATATCCAAAATGGATGTGAGTGTTGTGGCTGGGTACTCCTCTTTCTGATGAAGGAAAGTAGGATGGTTCCCTGTGCTAGTGGTAGATAAGGATTCCACAGCATGTTCAGTTGTTGGAAACACAGTTGCACCTGTGTATGGAATCTTGTGTGATTTAATCATGTATGCTCCCTCTGTGGAGCTGGAGTATATTGCGCCAGGTTCTTCTGAAAAAGACTTGGACTCCTTTAGCTGGCTGAGCTCTACAGAAGTTTCTGGACATTCCTTAGTTGCGATCACAGACTCACTTCTTAGAATAATTCTCTGTGGGCTGGCAGTGCCCTCGTCAGGGTGAGGTATTGAAGAAGCTTCCACATCGGCTGTGTTTCTCAGCTTCTGTTCTGGTTCACAGTGGCCTGACCCAAATGGCATGCTAACTTCTGGCATGTGGTTGCTGGGTTCACCAACTTCCATCTTTATTGCCCGATAAGTAAATGTTGGTCCAGCCAATGCAAATGGAATAGGTGTGGTCATCAGAGTGATCGGAAAGTCATCATGTCGGACATCATCTTTGTGAGCCCCAGGCAATTCAGTGGACCCACTTGCCAAGGATATGTACAAGAAACTCTCTATCACTTTAACAGGAACTGACCCAATGGCTGAGATGCCTCCAGGGTCAGATGACTCAGTGGGAAATTCTATTTCTGCCTGCCCCGAAGTCACCACATATTTTGTGGGAGCAGATGGGTCTGACCACACAATGTCAGGCTGTTTCCGTGTGGATTCCACACCTGTCAGAGATAAATTAATGCCGAATCTCTCCTGCCTTATGCTTGGTGTGACATCATTTTCCAGACAATATTGAAGACTACATTATATTCCTAACTTAAAAGTTTATGCCAACTTTCAACATAACTGAAGAGACAGCAAACAATAATTGGACAAAATCCCAAGCAATTCAAACTATGAAATTTTGCAAAAATAACATTCATTAAATGAGCAAAATCAAAAAACATGCAATTTAAAGCTAAGAAAATAACCCAGTGTCGGCATCTATCGTGTCAATAATTTTACCTGCAAAAATGTCAGTGGATACACTTTGCAGGGAAGATGTGATTGGATTCAAGTTGAGAAAGGAATTCTCTTCAAAATGACCTGAAGCAATGGGTTTCTCCAGGGAAGTTTCCACAGACGGATCCTGTCCTACTGTGTCCACAGAAGAAGAGGAAGTTGGCCACACAATGCCAGGTTGTTCCTGAATAAAGTTGGTCCCTGTGGGAGGGACACTATCAGTTTAGAGTGGCCAAACTGTACATACATAAAACAGCACCCAACGCCATTATCAAAAAAAAGTACAAATTAAATAAAAACATTTAGCCAATATTAAGTTGATGAAAAATACATAAATTGATCTCCAAGATGAAGTCACGTAATGATTTTAATCAGAAGGAAACAAAAATCTTTTTTTTTTGTAAGGATTTCGAATACTGGTTAAATTTTAAATATGGTGCATTTGTGGCATGATTTACTTAAAAATGAAAAAATAAATAAATGATAAATGTGTCTACATTAAAACGGTACAGATTCTATAATTCATACCTGTAGAATAAGCCATAGACCCTTCTGGTGGGGAGGGTTGAATTTCATCTAAAGTGTTAAAAGAGCTGGAAGGTGCTGGAAAACCATATGGTGCTTGAATGGAATCAGGGCCTAACAGGAAGGATTTGCAGTCTTATTGCTACAAGATTATCCTTACAACTCTGGTTAAATAAAACTTATGGTTCTAAATAAACGGGTATCATCTGGTAACAAAATAAAGAGAAAATATTAATAGTCCTGAAGACAATTAATACATGAGTTATGTATTCCTGGAGAAATTACAGAGGACCCACCAGGTTTGGATGTCTGAACATGGTCCGAAGTCAGTGAGCAGTCTATCTTTAGAGGAGACAAAGTGACCAGGTTCCTGGATTCCACTGAGGCTAAAACGTTTTCTTTTCTGTGCAGAGCCTTAACTTCATCCCAAGTTACGGCTGATTCTGAGGGCGAGAAGCTGGCAATATGCTCCATATTGCCCTCCAATGGTGCATCTACTGTGGGTGATGCCGTGTCGAAGATCTCAGCCATGTACAGCCCTGAATTTGCATTCATATCTTCAGAGGATGCAGCAGTTTCTGAGGGTCCCACTATTGCCTCATAGTTCATGTCTTCCTTGGGGTTGTCATAGAATGGCCTTGGGCTGCCAGACAATAAGCTTGTCTCTTGCATCTCATGAGTTATTTTAGGTTGGGTAGAATTAGGTGTTTTGGCACTGCTTTCACCGTATGCCTCTGGAGTGACATCATTGTACCCGGAATTGTCCGCTGAATGTTCAAAAAGTATATCGGCTTGATTTCCTTTAGAGAGAATCTTATACTGGTTGGAAATGTCACCAGGTATATTAAATGAGGTTACTACATCACCAGAATCCAGATTTGTCTCAGGCATATCCTGATAATGTTTTGAACTACCGCCATTCATATCACTGGGGGGCTTAATATCAGAAAATTCCATATTTGTCTGAGGAAAATGCTGATAATGTTTAGAGTAACTATCAGACGTATCAGATAAAAGTTCAAGATCACCAGAATCCAGATTTGTCTCAGGCATATCCTGATAATGTTTTGAACTCCCACTAGTCATATTATTGCAGGGTTTAATATCAAGAAATTCCAGATTTGTCTGAGGAATATGCTCATAATGTTTGGAGTAACTAGCAGACATTTTGGATAAAAGTTCAAGATCACCAGAATCCAGATTTGTCTCAGGCATATCCTGATAATGTTTTGAACTCCCACTAGTCATATTTTTGCAGGGTTTAATATCAAGAAATTCCAGATTTGTCTGAGGAATATGCTGATAATGTTTGGAGTAACTAGCAGACATTTTGGATAAAAGTGCAAGATCACCAGAATCCAGATTTGTCTCAGGCATATCCTGATAATGTTTCGAGTTACCAATAGCCATTTGATCAGAGGGTTTAATATAACCATATTCTACCTTTGTCTGAAGAATATTCTTGTGATGTTTGGAGTTAGCAGCAGATATTTTAGATAAATTTATAGGCTGACGAGATTCCAGCTTTGTCTCAGTCACAGGCCAGTAGTACTTGGAGCCGCTGCTAGAAGTTTCAGAGAAAGGATCAACACCTCCAGATTCTTGATCTGTGTCAGGCATAGGCTGATAGTGTTCTGAATTACCAAGAACTATTTCAGATAATGGTGTAAGATCCTCAGATTGCCGATTTGTCTCAGGCATTGGTTCGTGGTTTTTGGGGTCATTGCTTTGTTTCACATGAAATTTGGCATCTTTGGATTGGGGTGTAGGGGTGGTGAGGTTCTGGGACTCCATCAGTGAATGCACAGTGTGGAAATTCCTCTTTGTGGTTCCTTGTTCATCCACCTGTCCCTCACTATGGACAAACTCATCCGCTTCATTCTTCATCGCCACTTGCTCCTGACCCAAAACGATCTCCTCCAGGGGATCCATCATTGCCACTGTCCCTTGGCTCCTATTCCCTGGATCTGTTTCCATGCACTCACTAGAAGCATCAGTCTGGGAACTCCTATCACCTTTCCAGGAATAAAAAATAATGGTCATTAATAAAATCGTCTTCTTTGTACCTTTCAAAATGTCTTTATTATAAACACTTAAACACGTTATTACCACATTATATAGGCACAATACCTTGGAAACAGTAGACGTCGTGGCGGGTTTGAGGCTCAGGGAAGCCTGTCTGATTGCTGTAACGATAGACAGTCTTGACACCCGGTGTAGAGCCTCTACAGTGACCTCTTGAGTCCGCCACTGGGTATCGCACACTGCCATCTGCAAGCCAGCCAGGACTGCAGTGGTGAAAACCATCTATCCAGGCTGCATACACCTGACCCAGAGTAGCCAGTTCTGCCCCTCTGGCTTGACAGTAGTCTTTGGCCTCTTTCAAGGAAAGGTGTTGACGAGTACAGCTATAGAGGACTTTTCCTATAGAAACAGAGTCATAAAGAGTTACAGCATTAATGGATTTACAAGTATAGATTGTCAATGATTAGATAACGTGATCTATGCAAAATAGTTTGATTAACTGAAAACCCTTCACACAGTATTAGTTTCACTGGATTCTATTGGAATTTACAGTATAATGCCTTGTAAAACCAACTTTCAGTGGGCTACTTTACATACTGTAATATTTGCATAAGGTATGTACTGTAATATAGCCTTAGAAATCACAGTAAACCAGTTACCTGAGGTTGTGCCTTAAGCAAAAAATTAAACTCTTCCATTGCTGAACATTGCATACCTGAAGGTCAAATAGCTGGCATGTATTGGAGAGCTGATAGGAGGTAATTTAAACAACTTTAAACAAAGGTGTTAAATGTGTTATTTGTTTTATAATATTACAAAGCAAAAGGAAGGCTAACTGAAGTGTCTTTTATTGGTACCTAGAGATTTCCCGCAGGTGCATAAAAATTACACAAAATTAATTAAATTAACCCGCACGTGATGATACACTATTCAGTTTTGACTTTAACCAACTAAAATAATAAATATGTATAATTCCCTCTGTAGCCTAACAAAGAGTAACATTACAGTAGACAGCAAACAACCTAGAAACTTGATAAAGTCCGCACATACTACCTGCTTTACAGCTTTATTTGGGAGGATATTAAAACGCAGCCACCACTATCATTGTCATGTGCTAAGGATAATAATGCAGAACTGGTCATGAAGGTTTATGTATTTATTTATTTATTTGTGTATATTTGCTCACAAATTTTTCACTTACCTGTACATTTATGCTAAGTGATGTTACAATAAAAGTGACTTGACTTGAATAACTGTTATAAACTAGGCTTTAAGGTGGGGTATCATAACAGGTTGCATGTTATATTGTGGACATTTAAATACACTACATATACAAATGTACAAATACATAGTTCTGGTTTGTGAAGGTTTCTGTGGTGCTGTGGTCATCCCAACAGGTATTCTTCAATACTGAAAGAGGCCAAATAATCCCATTACCTTCAATGTCCCCCATATAGCAGTAAACATCATGATGCTCCAAAGGATTCCTCACTGTGTGATTCCTCATGGTTCTTTCCTTTTTCTCGTCACCTATACAAACCTTTTTGTGGGACTGGATAGGGTATCTATAGGAGGAACATACGATAGGGTTCACTTCCAGAATTAAACTCGCAGGAGTTTATGTAGGGGTTTCTGTGTGAGTGAGTGAGTGAGTGAGTGAGTGTGTGTGTGTGTGTATGTGTGTGTGCGCACACACACGTACGCAGGTGTGCGTGTGTGTAAGAGAGAGAACTTGCATCATGAAAATTTAAATTAGTCAAATTTATTATTCTGACACAAGTGAACATACAACATAATACCTTTTTTCAATTCTTTTACTTTTAAAGCACAAAATACAAGTCAATGAACATTGACACACACTTATGTTCATGTGTTTAATGTGAATTATTTGACAAAAATCACTAACGAAAACAGTAGAAGAACGGTACATTTTTTACAGATTCTCTGCTGTCCTCTTTCCAATACTCCCTTCACAACAGAACATCTAAGACAAAAAGCTTGTCTAGGTGGTCACACTAGTGACAAGACAAAAGGAGTGAGGGCGGTTTTTTTGGGTCCACTGCCGAGTACTCACCTGACAGTCTGATCGGAGAGCCAGCCAGCAGCACACTGCTCGAGGCTGCTGTGGTAGCCTGCTAGAAACTGGCCTGGGGTGGCTATCTGTCCCCCAAGATCCTCACATGCTATGTGGGCCTCCCAGAATGAAAAGGCATAGCGGCCTGAAGCATGCCGGTGGTGGAAAACCACTCCTGTTATCGAACATGCACAACATGTTGGTATGCAAACTTATGG
Source organism: Gymnarchus niloticus (assembly GCA_009936485.2). Taxonomy (NCBI): domain Eukaryota; kingdom Metazoa; phylum Chordata; class Actinopteri; order Osteoglossiformes; family Gymnarchidae; genus Gymnarchus; species Gymnarchus niloticus. The sequence goes on along the minus strand of JAACJT020000110.1, from coordinate 12,405,964 downwards.
CCTGTTCTTATTCTCTGTATAGTTTCAGGCGAAACACAGACCGCACTGTTCTGTTAAAATTCCAAACATAACCAAGGCAGGCTGGAACACTATTGCCGGAAGATAAGAAATCTCTCCCAATCATGACCTAATGGTTATTGTAATAAATCACTGACGTCTACAAGAACCCACTGAATCCCAAGGCTCATATGTTTTGACTCCTGTTAAAGCAACACAACATTTTTCTTTTATCCTTAATGACATGCCTTTGTTCTTGACAATTTGCATTTAAAAAATTAAACTCTAAATATTAACATTCATCACACTGTAACGGTCATTGTTGTACATACTGTTAGAGGACACTCATTCCATAGTGTATTACATCGTCATTATCACATAGGTCTGCCGCCATGTTGCCAAGACCTTACCTTTGACCTTGACTGGAATTTGGTCGTAGGAGTCCTCCAGACCCTGCTTCACCGTGCAACGATAGACACCCGAGTCGTTGTAGCGCAAGCCTTCCAGACTCAGGGTAAGGTTAGCAGGGGAGGAGGTGTAATATGGCAAAGAGGCACGACCCCTGTAGACGCTGCTGACCTTCACCCTTTGACCCCTGGCCACCAGGATCTCAGTCTCCAGGCCAGATGACAGCATGATCCACTTGACCACGGGCAGGGTTAAGATGGCATGACGGCTGAAGGTGGAATGCATCTCTGCCCAAGATACCATGCATGGCAGAATGAGGGAGCTCCCCAAGATGGCAGACACAGGTGGGTTTTTGCTGATGGTCACCTTCAGGGATCCGGTGTTATCTACTGGACAGGATATGAAAAGAAAGAAATGAAAATGTTACTGTATTGCAAATGTGGAAGAATCTGTGTCCATTACTGTGAAATTTAATAAGTGCTCAGGCACTGATCAGAGAGTATTAAACTGGAACAGTACAGTGCCTTACAAAACCTATTTTCAGTGGGTTACTTTATATACTATAATATTTGCATATGGTATACAAGAACTTGGTAACTCCAATTACCAAACCTTGCACTATAAAGCTTAATGTAACATTTGTCTAGCAATAACCTGCTAAGGTTCAGTTTGTACATGTTAATTTTGCACAATGTATTGCCTTTCAGGAAGACATTTTCTCGTGGTTGTTTCTATAAAAAGCCAAATTGTTGACGCCTGAGTCATGATAACAGGACTATGAAGTATTATATTGTAAGTATTAGCCCAAATATAGAAAGCTCTACAACACCATATGCACATTAATTCCAATAAAGGAATGATATGATCACAGCAATAAGAAGTTATACAGTCATATGTACATGAATACCATGCTAATTCAATAGGCAGTCCTATACTAAAATATGCTTTCATGCAAATTTTTCAGTATACATTTATATAACAGTTATATTGTGATTATGTGTGCACAACGAGCCCAAAAAAGTACTTTCTCATTTTTCACACTTTATATAGATTCATCCAAAAGTGTAAGTCACCAGATTCTTGGTTGGAGACAGAAGATGACGTCAGGGGACAAATGGCACAAAGTAGAAGTGGCAGGAACATTCCTGATCTGCAAAAAAAGGACAGGCTGCATGGAACGTACTTGGATGGAACGTACTTGTTTGCTACAAATATAATTGACTGGAAATGACAGACAGAGGGGTGGGAGAAAGTCATTTCACATCCTTGAGAATCCAGAAAATGTCTGAAGCGTGAGCCTCACAGGAACACTGCAAAACTGCACGTGGGACCCCTCTGTGTTCACTACAACACCCCGGCATAGAGGAGAGAATTCATACTTAGAATGTACAAAAGATGCATGGGATACAAAGACCTATTACCAAATCTCAGGAAGAAAATGATGATGGTGGTCACTGAAGCAACACACTCAGCCATTTCCATGTTTGCGTGACAAACCGCCTAATTCAGAATTAAGTCTCTTCTATGTGAGAGATTCTGATCCTATATTAGGGGTACCTCAAGACCTTTATAAGAATAAAAGAAAAAATCCTTTGTTTTCAACTATAAATTTATTATTTTATGATAAATTTAATTATCTAGCTGGTATTGTACTATAGTAAAATATTGTACTGTATTGTAAAATGTAGATGTATATAACAAGCACAACTAACTATTTATACATTGATCACCTTCTAACCACTCATCCTGATGGTGGCTACCTGGAGCCAATTTCACTGCACAAGGCTGGGGTACATCGTTGACAGTGTCACACCCACACCAAGCCAGTCTACCTCTAACCTGCAACGCCCAACCTACCCCTGTTCATCATCCCCTGGGTACTGACCAGCTGAGCTACGTTCATTATAATCAAGCAGTTTCCAACCGTGTCTTGTTCAGTCTCCTAAGCCCTGCAATTCAGTTGCCTCCTTTCTAGGTATTGCGTTTCTGTGACCATTACTGAGCGTGCATTAGTTCTTGAGCATTTAGCAGCATATAACCCTGATTGTTTGACTTCTCCTTCTGCCTCCTGTTTTGGTTCTGTTTGCTGTGTTTGTTGCTCTACCCTGGAACTGATCTACTGCCTGTGGCCATGACTATGTTTTCTATGCTCTCCTGGCTTTTGGAAATCTTACCTGTTCTGGTTTTGATCCTGCCTGCATTGACTACGATTAAACCTTGTGATTCTGTAATTGGATCCTACCATTTTCTGAATCATTACAGACAGAATCCATCCATGGCAGGACACAGAGAAGAACATATAATGAGATTCTCTGGGCAATTTAGAAACATCAACCAGAGTATGTTGAGGAAACCCGCACAACACTGAGAGAATCCAAAAACTGCACACACGGAGCAGAGGCAAGATTCATGTAATGAACACAAGGGAAGGATCTAAGTGTGGAGAAATCCATTTAATGAACAACAGGAATCAGTAGTCGGGGACAGGCAATGGATTAAAACCAGGAGGGCAGAGAGCAAAACACAGAGCCAGAGCCTCATCCACAGTCCAGAGTTAAAGGTACAGGCACAGGTCAAAATCCAAACTGACCTATATAACAGGCAACGAAATCCAAATCACGAAACCAAAGAGGAAATGATCAGAAGGGAACAAGAGCAGGGGTCATAAATGGCAAGAATGGGAACATTTGAAGGTTCTTCAAATTAAATTAGCCAAAGTGACTAATATATCAGTTAGGGAATTGAAATTCAAAATCTTTATGCAGTCATTCTGATGTTGTATTTAATTGTGTTTCCTGATTGCTGAAAAAGAATCCAGTTAATGTTCTTTCTGGTCCAGAAATATAAAGGTAATGTATTAGATTTTCATTGCTCTTTAATCAAGAGGCTTGAGGGATGGCTGTCTTGGCAGGATGGAGTCAGGTGACCAAGGTTACCATGTTTATTTATCCCCCCTGTTCCTACTTTCACTGTTTCCTGTTTTTTCTCTTCCTTGAACATTGAAAGATGGAGGAAACCACACCTAAATATACTTTTAGGTTTTTCATGCTGAAAAAGATCCTTGTTTTTTTTTAGGTTCCCCTGTTGTCTGGTTTTGCCCAAGTCCCTGTCCCTACATATAACCATAAAAAGGGATGGCCCATACCCTAATAAACAAACAGAACCATAACCCATCAGCATATCCAATCGTTTTCTCTGCATATCTCACGCAAGAAGTTGAACAACTGAAGAGCAAATTTCCAAAACAAACTTCAGTTTATGGACTGAAGACTTATGAGAAAATTGAGATTTTATTATTTTGCCTTTTTAGTATTGACACATGTAGGAAATATATCTTTTAGTTTTAGGTTACTATTAATGATGGCAGGTCCAATTTATTGCGGCTACATAATGGGAGGTCATCAAAATAAGAAGAAAATGATTCAATGAATTTTGGAAAATTCCTCTTCAATTATCTGCAGGACACCTGAAATTGGTATCATATAAACAAAGAACACAAAAACGAAGGCTGCAGTCACAGTGTGACATACCTCAGTGCTCTGTAACTCATTATGAAGTAAACAAGAATCAATGCACTGATCACAGTGTGGCCAACCTCAACGATATGTAACCCATCACAGAAGATTCTTGGGATCTCCCTCCATGTACATTTGAGACAAACCATTTAATGTTATGTTAATTAAACTGCAGGGGTAGCTAATCTTTCTACTTTAGGTTCTCTGATTTCTTTTAGATTTATTTTTGATTTTAACCGTATTGTGGGCCTCCTTATGACCAACGTCTGTAGTTAAATCTTCACATTAAAAGGAACAGAATGGGTTTCCTACATGCAACCTAAAAGGACAACCTGGCAAATTCACATACAAATAATTGCAGCACTCTGTTGCTTTGAAAGTCCAGAGATTCAATGTGAGGAATAATCGAGGGACCCATTGACCATAAGTTATGAATCAGCCTGGATTTGCTGGACAGCGAGACAAGGTGTGTATATATTTTTAGTCTTCAGGGAAAAGCTCTAAGTCACCTTTGACTTAATTAGCTGGAAAAAGTCCAACATCTGGCATCCCAAAAGAACTTGTACTGCTGGAACACCAAGTGCATCATCTTCTATTTTCATTCTTCATAAGAACACTCAGCATTTTTCATCCTTCATCAGTAATCAGATTTCAATTCAATTTCCTTAAGCAATAAACATTTAACACAGGGGAAAAAGGAACAAAGAAAACCCAAAAAGTTGAATGACATGGCTATCACTGGGGCAGGGCACGGACTAGAAAAACAAACACAGTGCAGGTCCGCAAGACAACGGCGTCTTTCTCGTCAGCTGAAGAATTATGCGGCGACGTGGCTCATTTGCAGTCCCTGCCACAAGCTGATCAGGCAAAAAAAAAATCAGCTGCTGACCTATTCAAGGGCACAAGGACTAGGCTATAGATGGGCTGGGACAACATTCAAGAGAACTTTACACAGGCAACATAACACCACACAAGTGACAGTGAGAGAATTTTTGAGTGGTTACTATTTATGTATATTTACATTACCTTTTTACCTTATTAATATTAGTTTGTGGAAATACAAGATTTAGAGGTATTATAAAGAACATTTTTTTTGCATTTTCAGGTTGATTGGGGTAGAATAGTGGATCTGATATCAGCTCAGTAGTCTTACCCTGACTTTGCATTTTAGAGTTTGTATGTAGTCATGCAAATTATCTTAGGGTACTTCAGCTTCCTCGCTCAGGCCTACAACATGAAGTTATGTGAAATGGTATCTTTAAATGGCCCATCATGTGTGTGCCCTGTGATGAAGTGGCTTCAGCTGTAATGTACTTAACATGTTAAAAACCCAATGTGTGTCTACCTATAAAGCAAGACAAAGATGTGACGTCATGAATTTTTAAAATAAAAAATTATAACTGCGTCTAGAGCATTGAGAGAACATCAAGAACGGCTCCTTAAGCTAAAGCAACTTCTTACTCTATTTACATGTATACCCAACCTCTGTATTTGGAACAGTATCCGTTGCCAAACACCTGCTGTCGGTTCCTATTAGGGTCATGTTTTAGTGAGCTCATCAAAAGGGACCAGAACGGAATAAAACACCCTCAGTCGTTCACCCTGTCAGGGCCTTTTTCAAGGAAGCTTTGTGTGGTTAGCAATGGTGTGACTCATACAACCAAAGAATTAAAATGCAATGTGACCAGTTTCAAGCCACACCAAATCAGTCAGGAATAAACTGCAAGGCATGCACTGCCCAATACCCAAGTTCCAAACCCAATATTGTGCCTTATTAGCACCATCTTTACTGGATAAATTTTAAATAACAATAATAATTAGTTATAATTAATATTACCTCCATCCTTAGCAACATCTTTTTTGTTATGTTTATCTGGTGTACCCATACAAGTTTTAACTATAATATGGCCAAATTAAATATAAGGAAAACAAGGCTCAATGAAGTTAAATATTACAGGTCCCTAAGTACCCCATTTCAATGAAATTTGATTACCTGCAGTCTTTTCCTGTGAAAAATTTACTAATAAACAAACAATCAGGCTACACAATGGTGCAAAATAAGATTTGTTCAAAATTAGTTTTTCTGTCTTACACTCTGCCTGGGTTTATCAGGGACTTAATTTAGATACTGAATTCAATAATAATATAAAATCTCATATGATTGCTCTGCTGAAGACACAGTCAGATTATATAATTCCCTTTGCTTAGAAAGCTGAGAAACACGGACATTTAAGAGATTCAATTGTCAGTCAGTTCTAATTTTCTGCTTTAATTCTAGCCCAGACTTTTGTATTTGGAAATATGACATTTTAAATCTAAAAGACAAATGTTGACCTTTAAAAAAATGGTGCATTGATAATCAGTTTGCAAGATTAATGCTTAAGAAACACTGAATATGTAATAATCGACCTTTACAAATCCGTTTTCTTCTTCCTGACAGTGTCCTCTGAATATAAATGACCCTTTTCCTTAACAACTCCAGACACCAGCAAAAACAGTGTATTCACTATAGCTTGTTTTGTTTTTTCAGTTATACCTTAAATTGGAATTGCCAATCAGTCCAATTCTCTTAGGTCTTGTCCTAATTGCCTGAGACACATATCAAATAAAAATAAAATAAATGGCATTGTTGCTTAAAATAGGTAATAACTGGAATGGTCACACACACACACAAACATATAATGTATGTTTATATAAAAGTTTTTCAAAAACTGAGTTTTAATTTTTTTATTGACCCTCCTGCCAGAAAAGAGCACTTTTGCATCAAAAGCTAATACTTAATAGGTCAAATTTTCATATGAAATAAATAAACACTTCTACATTTTCTGACATATTTTCAGAGGTGTTGCTGGATAAGATAGCACAGGGACCAGAAACATTTCCCAACAATCAAATCACAATAACTGCTCTGTGCAGAGACACTTTTACTGTAAAAATTTCCAGTGCTATAAAAATTCTATACCATTTTAGCATAATTGGGGCACTAAACATACACACACAAAAAATTCTCCCAGACCACTTTGATTTGATCTGAATTCTGTGCTTTAAAGGGATGTTATCTTGAGGATACCAATCAGCAACAGAGCATGGAAAAGCCTACAGGGGGCACTGTCAAAAGGAGTGCTCTCTGCTTGGGCTATTTCATTGCTTGTGGTTTGTGGAAGAAAAATTAAACACCCCAGATACTTTGCTCTTTGCGTTGCAGAATACCTTTATTTCATGCTTGCATGGGAGAGCTCTGAACAGAGAATCTCAGTCAGTCTCTCCTTCAGCAGTTGCAGGCTGCAAACCTTTATACCCTTACACAAACAAGTTTTCTAATCTTGTCTGGGACAGTTCTCAGTTCCTTATTTCTAGGTGTTGCGCGACTGATATGTTTCCATATTCTCTTTGTTCCATACTATTTCTTCTGAATTTGTGGTTATCTTCAAGCACGTACCGTTTGAGGTCATACTCCTCCTAAGGTGAGCTGCTATCATTTAGAAACTTCTCAGAAACTTTAATCCACCTTTAAGACCACTTTTCAACAGCATTTTGCACAATAGCTTTAGACTACTTTACCATTACACAGAGTTTTGCATAAGCACACTGCTCACATGGGTTATAGGATAAGCAGGTCATATATGCATTGTTTTCACAAACATGGTTACGATTCAAAATTCCTTCCACAGGTTATATTCTTACCATCATTGTTATTCATTCTGTAGGTTAGGTTAGGATTAGGGTAAAATAACATTAACTCCAGGTTATACTGAAGGGACAAGTTTGTGAAGTGTAGTGCTTTCCCATCAGCCCCCAGTGGAGGAAAGCACATCTACCTGTCCTGGGTGCAATATCTGTGAAAAGTGCAAATCTATCTTTCATTTTGCTGTGTGGCTCGTTTCAAGCTTACATGCATGGCATTACAGTCATGTCACTTATTTCAAAAGTGGTGGTGTGCATTGTAATAAAATTGGGACTCAAGACACCAATTAAAATTGATCCCTCAAGGGTCAATGCAATGACAGGTCATGCTCCCTCAAATGAGTCTTTCATAATTAAGCTGCAACAATTTGCCCAGTGACTTGGTTGGCAAAATTCTACCAGGCTGGTAAAATTCCACCACCCTCCTTGCGATGCCGACTGGGCAACAAGGTCCATAGACTTTGGCTAATGGTGGAGGTCCAGCATCACACGGAGCGACACATCGGTTGGCACTTTCTTGTCGCATCATATAGCTGTAATGTCTTCTCGAAACTTATTCTGGAACACTAGAGTGTTCACCTCAGGTGACATGCGTCGCCCTCTCAAGAGCAGCGTGATGAAGTCAAGAGGGCTACTCGCTAGTGGACAAAGCAAGTCAAAGAAGCTTGTCCAGAATCTACGCTTTGGCACCATCAACATCAGCACACTCACGGGACTCAGCCGGGAACTGGCCAACATCCTAAAATGCAGGCAAGTGGATCCTGTTTGCATCCAAGAAACAAAATGGATGGGAGCAAAGGTGAAGGAAAATGTGCAAACAGCAAATCAAAATGGAGTCACTGTGATTATCAGCGAGCCACTGAGAGATGATGTCATTGAAGTAACCCGAATATCGGATTGATTGATGTCCATGAAGATCGAGTTCAGATCAATGACCCTTCAAATACTCTCAGTGTATGCACCGCAAGTTGGCTGCTCCAAAGAAGAAAAAGACTCTTTCTGGGATTCCCTCAACAACCACCTCAGATCGATTGGCATGGATGAATATATCTTGATTGGTGGTGACCTAAATGGTCATGTGGACTTAACACAAGATGGCTATACTCAACAGCATGACGGGCATAGATAGGGAGAATGGAACGACAAAGGTCGTCGTATCCTGGATGACGCCGAGGCCCACAACCTTAGCCATAGTCAACACCTTCTACAAGAAGAGAACCAGCCACCTAGTTACCTATATGAGCAGAGGTCAAGCTATGCAAATCGACTACTGGCTGATCTGAAGACGCGACCTGAACCTGACCACCAACGCAAAAGTGATCCCCTCGGACAGCATCGCGCCGCAACACCGTATCCTTGCAATGGATGTGAAACTGCAGATCAAGCAGAAGCCAGGTTGGCTGTAGTCGATGTCAGAGGATCAGATGGCTGAAACTGCTTGAACATGAGAGCCAGTTTACGGATGCCCTTAGGGCACTTAGCATAGACCCAAAACAACCAACGGATTCTCTGTGGAGGGACATCGTCAAGCAAATCCATGACATTGTTGGTGAGTCCCTGGGGAAAACGAAGACAGGCAGAAGACTTATTGACAAACAGGCGTGGTGGTGGAATGACGAAGTTCAAGCAGTCCTAAAGGAGAAGAAGATGGCACACAAGACCTGGCAGCGAACGTCCCTCAACACTAACAATCAATGACACGGGGCACTCAAGACTTTAGCAAAACTGGCAGTGGGCCAAAGCAAAGGTCAAACAATACGATGCTCTGTATGAAACCTTGACATGCCTGGAGGGGAAAACAAGATTTACCTCATCGCCATGGCCCGGCATCGATTGACTCAGGACATTGGACAAATCAGAAGTATCAAGGACAGGAACTAATCTCTCCTCCACGACTCATCGGCAATCCTGCAGTGATGGAACGAACACTTCACAAACATTAGTAATGAAGAATTATGCCCACCAGCCCATTTTACCTGGTGACCCAGTCTTCGGCCCCATCCTGCTGATCAGCACCTCAGAAACAGAAGCAGTGATTAGAAAAATGAAGAATGGCAAAGCCACAGGCCCAGACGACATTCCATCCAAGATCTGGAAGCTACTCAGATGTGACGGTACGGAATTGTTAATAACCCTGCTCGACAAGATCATAGACGAAGAGGTGGCAACCGAAGCCTGGTTGACCAGCATTACTGTGCCGTTCTGGAAAGGCAATGGTGATGTTGGTGATTGCATGAATTATCACCCCATAGGCCTCCTATGCCACGCAATGAAGATTTTAAAACACAACCCCGATCACCGTATAAGGAGCGTTATGACCATCAGCCCCAACCAATGCGGATTTGTGAAAGGATGTGGGATTACTGATGCCATGCACGCTGCCTGCCTGCTCATGGAGTGATATTGGGAAAAGAACAATCCCATTCACATTGCCTCTATGGACCTGAAAAGATGTGGCTCAAGTGGTGCCAAGTCAGAGGAGTCTAGTGTGACCGGTGAATGCCGAGCTATATCAAAGTGAAAGTGTACAAGACCATCGTTCGACCAGTGGCCCTCTGTGGCATCGAATGTTGGCCGATGACTGTACAACAAGAACAAGCACTCCACACGATGGAAATGAAAATGCTCTGATGGTCACTCGGGACCCTGTCATGAACGTGGATATAAGAAGGATGATGGGAACAGTGCCGATCACTGAAAAGATGCGAGAGACCTGCTGGAGATGGTATGGACACGTAATCTAAAGTGAAGAAAGAAAAGTGGCCAAAATAGCTCTACGACTCAGTCCAGATGGCAAACGACCATGCAGGAGGCCCAAAAAATGCTGGCTCAATAGAATTAAAGAGCATATGCGACAAATCAATGGCGACCCGGAAGACGGCCTAGATCGAAAGAAGTGGAGAAGGGCATTGAAAGCAGCGGACCCTGCGTTAGCGTGGGACAAACGCTAGGAAAGAATAATCTGCCCAGTGACTTCATTATATTGTATTTCTCTTGTAACTGGTGTTTTTTTATCATTTCCACCAGCCAGGCAGGTACTTTCACAGGTACTGAAACTATATATAAACAAATATAGTCAGTTAACTGTCATGGTAATTACTCTTACATCAAGCAAATCTGTATTTAAAATTTCAGCTGAAGTTCACTTCTCAATGTACTTAAAATTCATGCTCAGTTTTTCAAGACAAATATTTTGCCTAGCTGATAGCTGATCGTATGGTACCCCATCAGGGTGTCCCCCACCTTGTGCCCTAATGTGCCCCTTCGTAACCCTGAGTATGATTAAGCAGTTTTGGAAAATAGATGGATGAATTTAGGCGGAATGCTCACATGGTGGGTCAGTAGTTAGCATTGTTGCCATAGACCTCCACAGTTGCAGGTTCAAATTCCACTTGTGTGTGTGTGTGTGTGTGTGTGTGTGTGTGTGTGTGTGTGGTGATAGCATTTTCTCTTTGTGTCTCATGGGTTTCCTCCTGCAGTTCAAAGTCATGTGATTTAGGATAACTGGTGGCTTTAAAATGCCTGTAGTGTGATAGTGTGTGTATGCATGCATGTGCCCTTTGATGGCTTGGCATTCCATTCAGGGTATACTCTAGCCTTATATGCTGTCATAGGACACGTCAAATTTATTTCAGTAAAGCAAGTATATGATGAGCATTTTAATAGCAAAGATAGCATCGTCCATTCATCTAGCCATCTTCAAACTGCTTATCCTGCTCCCCGTTTATTCAAATTAATTACCCAATCAAGATAAGTAGTTTAAAAATTAGATAGGAGATCCAGGCAAGCGGCTAACCGGTTTGCAAACTGGATCAAAGGTAAAGAAATGTAAGATACAGTGAGCAAATGAAGCTTCACGTTTTTATGCAATTGGTATACAAGCATCTATAATAAAGATTTTATGCGATTAACCAATGATAAAATGAACGCATGTAGCATCACGGTTCTCAAAGAAAGCAAAACTTTTATTCCCACCACAAAAACAGTATAATCTGGCAGTTTTCATAGTTCTACTAATTTGATACAGGATTTACTGTTTAATTGCGAACGATTGGCAATTTTAATAAAATGACATCGGTTCTCGAAACAAAGTTCATTTAAAATCTCTTCCAGCCTGAAAAATCGATTAGTAGGGTTTTTACATAATTGTAAAAAGTGCATCTTATCAACGCAAATCGCGATAAATACACCCAATGAGTACAATTTTAAAGGGGAAACAATGAAAAGTGGTATGTCACAATCGATTTAGCGTAGATCTAACTTTCCGTTTGCCTTACACCTATTGACATATTTGAGTTTGCTAAATTAGTAACTTGATTGGACATTTATTATTATTTGATAATTGTCAATTTAAAGACAAATATAAAATTTAAGTCAGTTCTATAGATGTTATACATTTTCCTGAACAAAAGAAATAACCAGCTGCAGTCAAAAGTTATTTCACATAAATATGTCTCTATGGCAAACCGTCCCGAACAAAACTTATGCAAGAATACGCGAGTTATCTGGCTATTTGGATGTTTTATTTTGTAAAATAATATCGGCTGTTAAAAGGTATTCTGATATTCTAGTGAAAGTACATTAAATTTAATTACGTACCTTACTTTCCTTATACTTGAAGAAAGAAGGTGTCTTTATCACGTTTCTTGCCGGTATTCTTTTCCACAACGAAAACTATAAACTGACTGCGGGTATCGTAAGAAAATCAAGACAATGCGGAGATGCTTCCCTGCGACGTGTACAAAGCTCAAGAAAGACCTTAATGGTCAGTGACGATGACGACGGGAACAGAAAGATGCGGAGTTGGAGAAGGCAAGGAAAACATCCTTGAACAGCCGATTTCATGGACTCGCTCGTATTTGTCTCGTCACGGATGGAAAGAATTTGGGATAACAGGGTGGTGAAAAAAGTATAAGCAAATCACATGAATCTGTTAACCTCAAACGTGAAGATGAACGCAATTAATCTGAAATAGAAAATGGGGCATGCAGTTGTTGACAAATTACGACCTCATCCAGATCTGAATGTTAAGAAATACGCAGACACAGTAAAGCAGCTGCTCATGTTGTAAAGAAGCGTCATGTAGTTAATATACCTTTAGTCTTCCTAGCCCACTTTACAAATCTCAGCGTAGCTGGATAATGGTAAAATAGCCTATGGGATTTTAGTCTTATGTGGTACACATGCCATTATACAAGTTATCTGACTAAGTTTCAACTTGAAAAGAAGGTCAATGGTACATTACAGTAGAGTAGCAACTCCAACCTGGTGAAAACTAGGCTCTCGTGAAAAACTTGCAATAACCCACTTCTGCTGCAGAAACGAATGTCTGCAAATCTATTAAAACAAATTAAAATATTTACCAAAAGTACGACAGATGACACGAACTGATAGTGACCTGGACAGGGTTACTGAATGAAATTCTTGTACTAATATTTGCTTCTAGATGTTGTCTGGTAAATACAACCTCATATGGTGTTGTTCTACAAGGTGTGGTTAGAATATAGAAATGTACCATCAATATGCTTTCTCGATATTTGTATAACAAAGAGATTTTTCCTCTTTAATGCTATAAATATACATATTGTGATTTAGCTGATGTTCTTAAAATACATATGACTAAAAGAAATTTTACAAAATATTTAATTCATTGAATATTTAGTAAATATAATGAGAGAAAAAAAAGGTTTTGCTGAGTATGGCATCAAGAACAAACTTGTGATTCATGTCTGTAACCCAACCACATTTGGATGCTAGGTTAGCAATTCCACTCACTGAAAAATTACAAAAGAATGAGCAGGAAGGTAATGGAGGATTCATAGGAAAACACTAACAACTCAGCAGCTGTGGTTACTAGGGAGGGTCAATACAGCGTTGTATTGCCACACTTTCCCCTGGTGGATGTGGGTAGGTGTCAGGACATAGAGGAATTTGACACAGAGGCACAGGTGAGACATTCAATAATACTGCTTAGAAGTCACTGGCATTTTATTAGTGTAATAAACATAATAATTAGGATACAGCCTCTATGGTTCTTCTGTGGTTTCTAACATCATCTAGCTATTCAAATTCAAAGTCATACTGAGATGTAATAATAATGATAATAATTGTTGTTATTGTTGTTTTCTAATTCAGCAGAGCTGGGGGTATTTCAAAAAGTGGGTTTAACATATGTTATAGTTAAACCGAAATTCTGATTGGAGAAAACTGAATTTCCAGCTTCAGGATTTGTCGAGCTTTAAATTTTGAAGCTGGCTTTTCAGTTTCCTCCAATCAGAATTAATTTTTAATTATAGGATATGTTAAACCCACTTTCTGAAATACACCTCGCCCCCGCCCAATGTCTTCCTCCAGCTGAAATTGTCAATAGGGTCGTTGTGAGTAAAGGTCATCTGTCACACTGGAAATGTAGCATGTTACCTTCAAAGGAAACACAGCATCTGCAGATTCACCTTATTCAAGCAGATGCTGATCGTTAGCTAGAGCACAGAGAATCGAGCATCTTATGCCATTTCTAAATTTGTAGAATGTCGAAAAATTCTTTGCTTGAGTTCTTGCAAGTACTCTAATAACTATAGCAGATACTTTAGCAGTATGTTAATCACTCACAAAAAACTCCTTTTTGAAGTTAAGCACTCTGGGAGATTCGTCATTTGCTCCAGTCCACTCAGCTGAGCAAACTGGTAAGTCTGCTGAAGACAACCATCCACAGGTTGCAGTAAACCAATCTGTGTCATGTTCTCTTAGAGGTGCAAGTGAGCAGTCGGCAGTAAGTGCAATATTCTGGATTTAGCCTTCTTCTACTGGCATAGATGGTGGCAGAGGAGTACTTCCTGGAAGCTAGGCTGAGCAGAGGCTGGCAAGTACAGACATGTTCTGTGTATTGACCAGGCTGACTCAGATATAATGCTCATAAACAACAAGGTCACTGATCACACACTTAAAGTCTAGAAAAAAAAAATATAACACAAGAATTTATTCCAAGGAACATCATCCTATATTGTCATGAGACGTGATCTTCAGAGATGAGTGAATCTTGAGTAAACAATCCCAGTGGGATAATGTTCTTCATGTAGCTGCAACACACCAAAATATCAAATAGAGTCCTTTGTTTTGATGTACAAATTTGATTGTGTTAATCTAAATTACCATTTTGATATACTTGGCTATTTCCTCCAAAACTAAAAGGTGAAATAGCATTTTCTGCCAAAGCCTACAAGAAGATCTTTCTGAATTTAAGAAGTCCTCTAAAAAATTGTGAGGTGTTAGCTTTGGTTTGAAGAGAGATTGGGATATAATTGCAATTAATAAGCCGACGTTGAATTCACAGCACTCTGTTAATGCTAACTTGCTTCTTCCAGCACAGAAGTGGTGTCAGGGTCTTTAATAAGCGGAAACATTTGCATAGAGCATGAGTCAGCTTGAATTCAGAGAAGGCCATTCCAGCCTTTCACATGCAGAAAATGAACATGGGCATGAACTGGAATTCAAAAACCATGAATCCAATATAGGAGGCTTCACTTACGTTTGTCTTAATACCTATTTACGTAAGGACCAGATTCTTAAAGTTCAAAATGTTTTATTACTATGCAGTTTTATTACTATTACTAGATTGCGATGCACATATGAGTTGCATGACAAAGCCTCTTTATAAATTTATTTTTTTTTTTAATACAAGCATAAATTATGATCCTCGACATGGTATGGTGCCTTGTTGGAGCAAGGAGGCTTTTATGGAGTAGGGATGCCAAGAGATTCCTTACCTGGAGTTTTTAATTCCTATCAAATGAAATGTCCTGGGGGAATCATTAATAAGATGCCTTAAGCACCTCACCTGACTCCTCTCAGTTTCAAAGGAGCAGCGGCTCTATTTCTAGGTATTTCTAAATCCCTGAACTCCTCACCCTACCATGAAAAGTGTGTGTAGCAACTTTGTAGAAAAACCTCAAGCGAGTCACTTGTACTTGCGACCAAGTTCTCTTGGCCATTACCCACAGCTCATGACCATAGTTGAGGATGGAGATTGACCGGTAGGTAACCTGTGGGCTGCACCTTGTAACCAAGCTGTCACTTCAACACCATGGCTCATTTTCACTACCAGCACCCAATAAAATGACAGTCACCAAATCTGTCTGTCAGTCTCACATTTCCTTTTAACATCCATTTTGAATAAGATCACAAGATACTTAGGCTTCATCACTAAGGGAAAAATTCTACCCCCTCACCAGAAAGAAGCAATCCACTCTTTTCTGAGAGCCCCACGGCCTCAGATCTGAAAGTGCTGATTCTAATGCCTGCTATTTCACACTCGGCATGGAATCACTCAAGTGGGTGTTGAAGGTCCGGGCCAAAAGTACAACATCCTGCTGTTTGCAGATGGATGGCCTTCTAGCTATGGCTGCACCTTGATATCACGTCCATGAAAACTACAAGATGGAAACAACATGCACCTTTGACAAAGGCCAAAACCCACCCTCAACAGCTTCAGTTTAACGTGAAGGAAGCAGACAACGTTTTCTGCATTCTTATAGAACCTGAGTAGCATGCAGTAGCGGTTCTGCTACCCCATTTTCCTGTAGCACCTCTCAGAATAAATGCTGGGGCCCCTGTAGACACTGTTCTACTACCATAAACCCTTACACAGCTAGGCAAGGGAGAAGAGCTGGTACAGCGTTCCACAGCCATTGTTCCTCCTAGATCCTATGTTCAACTACCAGGCAGAACTTCCACTCCATAGGCTTTCCAAGGAAACTGAAAATTGTGATCACCTATAGACAAATACATCATCTAGTATTATTTCTAAAACACAGGAACCACCACACCTATTTGCTATCCCAGAAGAACTCAATCTTCCCTTCATGTAACACTGAAGAGGTACGTTCACCACATCAACTCAAAAAAATCCAGTGCTTTTGAGATCTCTGGACAGATTTCTCCAGCACAGCATCCTTTGGGGCAGTTTGTGGCTCTGTGTTTTGACCCTGCACTCGGACATCAAAACTTGCACTCATGAGAACAGGAGGGGATATGCTCAAAAGCTACCCGATTTCCCCATGAATAAAGTATGACCTTTCTATTTGCACTACGGACACCTCAGAATAATATACAGTCGAAGGAATACAGGTACACCTATATTCAATTAAAATATTTAGTTCACAAACCAGAAATGAAAGCTAAATGCAAAAGTACTCCATCCTGAAGGTTATGATAAATTAGTTTTTCCACAGGCCATAGCAAATGCTATTGCTGATTAGGCTAACTGACTTTCAAAAAGGAGACAACATGGAGGTTGCATGACACCTGAGTATGCATTATTAATGCAAACCCAAACCCATGGTGGGTGTCACTAGCATTGATTGGTTATTCCAGCATACTCCCTCCCACCATGGGCTTTGAAGCCTCATTTAGTACCAGCATTGATTGGTTATTCCAGGATACTCCCACCCACCATGGGCTTTGAAGCCTCATTTGTCCTATAACTATGCATTATATAGTACTCGTGAAACCAAACAGTAGTCTTCTGAGATTAGAAATAGCTTGGTCTGTTCCCATTACATTACTTTTATTCATCAAATCAAATCACCAGCTTGTATATATACTGGCATATACAGTCATACAGTAGTAACATCCAGACTTGATGTTAGCCACTATTCATCATTTTGTTGCCATGCCAACTCATTCATCCAAGGTGCATTTAAAATCTCTGAACTGCTTATACATACTTAAGAAATTTACATTATGCACCTGCCTTAAAGGAAGAACTTACAGGCATATTCAACTTACAGTAGATTACATAACTATACATCATTATAAATTTATAATGAAGAATATCTGAATTCTGATGAAAGGCAGTAAAAATTCAGATTGATTTAAAAAAATGGTTAATAAAATATAAAAATGATCAACTTATACAACTGAAATCAATTTTATTAAAATAATTAGTTTAAGAGATTAGCACGTTGAAAAACCAAGTCATATTTTAAGGACAACTGCGAGCAAAATTTGAGGACGTTGGTATATTTACGGTGAAACATTTAGTAAATTCAAATGGTAAAGCTGGAAGACTCCTCTTTAAAACATTTTAAAAGGAGGAAGCATTTAATCACCTTCCTGTGGGTTAAAAAACAGGAGTATTCAGTGCCAACCTTACAACAGGAAAGTAACTGTTGCACATTACAATTAAAGAGTAAAAAGGAAACGCTCAACTAATTGAAGCCAGCTGGAAAGGCAACTGAACATTTGCATAAGAAAACACATTGAGACAATATTTCACTGTGTCCCATTTTTATATACAGATATCTTCCTTTATAGTTCAATTCCTTGGACAGGCCTTCCAATACTCAGTCGCCGGCTTTTTCTGCCCTGTCAACTTTGATTGCCGAGAAGGTTAGACTTCAATGCCAAAGTTTTTTCCCACTCCACCTCCACAACTTTGTAGATGTCCATTGAAGCTCTGGCATCTTCTACTGAGGAATGGCCCTTTTTGCTAGTCTGAGAAAAGCAAACACCTTATATTCTTTCTAGCTGAAATATATTCATAAATTTCACATATGGAATATTCAAAATTAAGAAACCTTGTCCTGAAGAGACGAGATAAAAATTTACAGTAACAGAATTACAGTCAAATTGATTACAGCACAGAAGATCAATTAATGAAAGACAATAAGTAAAGGACCATTTTATACTTGCTTACCTGTATG
Source organism: Gymnarchus niloticus (assembly GCA_009936485.2). Taxonomy (NCBI): domain Eukaryota; kingdom Metazoa; phylum Chordata; class Actinopteri; order Osteoglossiformes; family Gymnarchidae; genus Gymnarchus; species Gymnarchus niloticus. The sequence goes on along the minus strand of JAACJT020000110.1, from coordinate 12,387,660 downwards.
TCCTGGTTGAGGAGGGCCAGAGAAAGTTTCTTAAGCGATACGATTTGCTGCTCTGGGAAGCCAGCCTTCTTGTTGAGCAGTGGAATTTTAGTAAGGTCACGTGTGAGGTCAGATGGATGAAAGTAATGCAGGACCTTGAAGTCATGGTGAATGGAATGGCCCACAACTACCTTCCCCTTCAGAATCTTTACTATCTGAAGAATTTAGACAAAACAAAGGAAAGAATTCAAAGTCAGACATTGCCAAGCATTCCGCAACCCTGATTGGTTAAAGATTCTTAACTCAAGAATACTTCTTGTACACCATACATCATTAGCTGTTTCGGAAACTTGGCTGCTGATAAATTTTATTAAAGGGTGAACTATTATATTGGCTAATGCATATCAATTTCTGCAGAATGAAAATACTCACCTCACACCTGGCTTGCTTAAAGGGTGTAGCTTTAAGAAGATGTTTTCGCTGTATACCACTCCAGCGAGTTCGAAAATCAGTGACAGGTGAGGTGGGCAAAACATACTTGTCATAGACAACATCTCCCTCATAGGAGACAATGCTACAGCGTGCCAGCTCACTCATCCGGCCTTTGGGCCCTGTGCCGACCATCTCACAGTCCAAGGCCAGGTACTTGTGTGGATTTCCAAAATGGCAGACTGGTTCAGAAATCTCAGGGCTAGACTTGCTAAGACATTGGCTTTGTAAGGCAACTGGACTTTTGCTAGTCTGGGGTCTGGTAGCAGAGGGATTAGTCCCAACAGTGCTGCTGTTAGAAGTGTGCGTATCAACAGCGGAGCCTTTCTTGGGTAATGTTAGCTTTGTAGTACTTTGGGAAACAGAGGTCTTAGGGGCTGAATATTTAGTGGCAGGGAGACTCTGAACCAAAGAGTTTTTATCCAGTGTTTTCTTCACTGAATCAGGCCTCCCATCAGGCTCTTTCTTGGGTGGTTTCCACTGCCTGTGCTGGTTCTGTTTATTGTGAAGCAAGCTTCTGCGCTCAAGAAATCGACGTTTCTTAACAAACCGGTCGTGTTTTTTTTTTCCAGCCAACACTGTATGCCCATCGTTGGGCTCACCAGCATTAGAAAAGTCCAGGTTCAGAATCATGTCAGACATTTCTGGCAGATGATTAATTTCACCTTTCAGGGATCAGAAAAATGTGGTATTTTTTGTGTTCCAGCACTGTACAATAATGAAGATGATAAACTACCTCATCTTAACGCCGTCTTGGCTTTGGTTGGATGCATGATTCTAAAGACTGTAAAATAACAAAATGAAAAGAAAAGCTCAGTTAGCCTGGAAGAATAATTTACAGAGGCATCTTTTGCAGAAACAATCAACTTAAAATTAATCTGACTGTGAATGAGATCTTTTTTTGTATAGCCGACAAACTAATACTTGGATTTTACGTATTACAAACACATGGGCTAAACCCAGTTCTGGATGCAAGTTTAGGATGTGTGGAGAAGCAATTGGCACAGAAACTGAAAAACAAGTAAAATTGCGAGTTAGCCCACTTGTCTATAGGACCATCCATATGTCAAACTGGAAAACAACAAATTAATGTTCTCCAGCAGCATTATATTTCTGTAACATTGTTACCGACCGTCAAACTCTGTCAAATTTAGCAATACATTACATTTCAATTCACAACAAATAACTGAAATTGCTAACTGGAATAACAAATTTAACAACATATTCCATGAATGTGTTTTCTTACCTAGTGAAAGAGATCAGCTCAAAGTAAAATGCTGATTGTCCATTCTTATATAAAACTTATGTCTGAAATGACCATAACTGATATCACATTATTATAATCATGATCAGAGTCCGAAGAGCTCATGTTTGTCAGGTATTTATATCGTTTTAATGACACATTCTTGCTTTGTTGTAACCACGTATTGTTTTGTTGTTTGTAACAAACTAATTCCAAAGGTACTGGTGCTTCAGGTGATAAATATTATTTTTACACGTTTATTTTTATTGCCGTTTCATTTTTCAGGCCAAAAGGTGTCGGTATCAGTTGATCTCATTTCATATCATTTAGCATTTCTAACAATTTTTGCAGCAATAAACTTAAAATAAGTGTTTCATATGATTACATTTGTTTAACAATAGAAATGCCTTTTGAGTACGCCCTGTACTTGGTATTAAAAAAAAGTGTAATTTACTTTTTGAGAAATATCTGGCGTGATTCGGAATAGGCTTGCAAATAACTTGTATTTAAGTTTTATTACTAAACACAGTAATAGAATTCATAATGATTTGTTGACAGCGATCAGCTGTATAGCCACCGAAAAACACTAACAATGTCGTACTGTTACATTAGCTAACTAACCAGAAAAGCGCAATTAATAGTAAAACTCATTTACGAAGACACCCGTCAAATCAACGTGTAAACAGAAAAACTACAACTCAGGCAACAGTTACGTGTACACACTAGTCCATCAAGGTGCTATAAGTAGCACTAAGCTGCCAAATAGAAACAGTATTTCACGGACATTTCCAGTTTGATTCTCGACTGATAATTCGACCCGGTTTGAATCCTTACCTTTCATGTTTTTACCCTGATTAAATACATGCAGACTCTACTCCAGCATCACCAGCACACCTCCACGGACAAACAACGTGGAACTTACCGCGTAACTACTTCCTGGTTCAAGGGTCACGTATGTTACGTCATGGTGGCAAATTAAGGTACGAGCACATTATTCATTCGTTCTTAGGCATTGAATCTCATTAAAAAATATTTCATCACAGCCACAAATAACACCGATACGTATTGGCCTAATGTTTGATCAGTACATGAAAGAACACGATAACTTTTATTAGCTAGGACACACTTTTTTATTAGGGGTGTAACGGTACACAAAAATCACGATTCGGTACGTACCTCGGTTTGGATGTCACGGTTCGGTATGTCTTTGGTACAGCGGGGGTAAAAGAAACAAAACATTAATTGCTTTTTTTTTTCTTTATTAAACAGTGGTTTACTGAACAAAGTATGACTATCTTTCTTTAAAAAGTCTCTGTCAATACTAATGCAACTTAATCATAAAAAAGTAAAATTTACTTAAAAGTAAATCAAAATAAATATTCTCTCAAGTAAATAAAATAAATATCCATTAAGGTGCACATTAAGAAAATTAACTGTATCTGACCTGTATTGTATTCATATTAGAAGTGTGCAACACAAGTATTCCGAATGTTGCTCGGGGGAAACACACAAACGCACAAAGGTTCCGCATTTGCTGCATTGGTTCGGTACATGTGTGCACCGAAACGAATACGTGTACCGTTACACTCCTACTTTTTATATATAAAATCTGTATCATGATAATTAAAAACTACAGCCGCAATATAAATAAAACAGTAACGCAAGGCCCTTTATTGCTTTATTATTTTACCTTGGTTTGTCTGCGAAATTTGACTGATGGCTCGCCGTTGTTGTATTGATGTTAGGACACCGTCAGCACAGTTTTGATGATGGGATCGCGAACGCTTTCCGCTGAGCAGCAAAGACAGCTGGCCAGAGACCTTACAACATTCCTCTCTCATTACAAGTATATCTCCGACTCCTATGTAATTGTACGTACGCATTGCTAAGGTTGACTCCTATTTGGTTTTAAAAAGTAATATTACCTCAAGTTACACTTTTATTATTGTAACTTCCTGTTAGTACTTATTAGCTGTTTTACGCAGAAATACATTACATACTGGGTTCCAGACCCACATCCCACTCTGAACCTGACCAGAATAAACATATTGAAAACTGATAAATATATTGGATGTTTCAAAAATGGAGGGAGGTCCAAAATGTGCAGTTGTTTGGTCGAATATATGGAAAGTATGTACAACTATATTATGAAATTTTACCGTATGCAATGGTACTCGTAGGCTGTTATATTGTGATCACACCATGCATTCCTAATTATTATTTTTTTTGTTTCTGTACTTTATGTGCAATCCTTTGCATTTTCCTTTAAGAGCTTTATAAATTTGAAAATATGCAAACCTTTATATTTAAGTATGAGATTTAATATCTGGAAGAATCTATCCATCTTCCATAATTACTTGTCCAGGACACAGTGATAGTGAGCCTGAAATTGATCCTAAGAAACATGTGACACTAGACATTGATGGGATTCCAGTGCATTGTAGAGGACACACACAATCTCTAGGCAATTTACAGACATCAGTTTGCCTATCCGCATGTTTCGGACGATGGTTGGAAATTAGAAAAGCCCACAGTAGCAGAAGGAAAACAGGCAAACTCCACACAGGTAAAAGCAGGATTCAAATCCCCAATCCAGGAGGTGTGAGGCTACAGTGTTAACCAGTAAGCCACAATGCCACATTTCAAGAGAACAACACCCTCTAATAATTACATTTATGATAATTATTAGGTGAAAAATTAACTTAGAATTTAGGAGGACTGATTATAGTATGAATGTTGCTACTAATATTGTAAAGGTTTCACATTTCTCGCTTGTCTAATTCTGCAGGAATTTTTCAGTGAGGATTTGTGGGGGAGACTGCCTCCTAGCTGGCAGGAAGCTCTGCAGGACCTGTCAGCTCCCCAAATTGCTGATCTGTTGCTGGACAGAACTGTCACTCGGAGATGGTAATCACCTCAGTTATGCAGTTAGCACTTAGCTTAAGAAATACTAAGAACATCTCTAAAGAGGATTTGTTTTTAAGTATGAATTTTTAAAATATCTTTCACATACCAGGTACCCTTCAGTCTGGCCTCTCTCACTGCTGGCGTTTCGAAAGTCAGCACACACACTGGCTTTTTCCAGAATGCCCCAGGATCAAATGGTGCAGGATGGAAATTCCCTAAGGCCCAGGGAATTTCAGGAGAACGAGAGCCAGAGTTTACTGCTGGGGCACATCTTCCGCAAGCATGTCAAGCCTAAGAAACAGCACGAAATCCGCCGACTTGGAATGGTGTGGATGCTTAGGTGTCAACATGTACACTTTCTAAGGCTTGCTGGTTCGTGCTGTAGCCAGCATTATTTAACGGCCTTGGAATATGTCATATTAAAATGTTAAAAATGATTTGACAAATCAGCAGACATACTTTACAATTTCCACATTCATGGTGTCAAATAAAAAAGCAAAGAGACTGCATATAAGAAGTAATATTTCTGTATTTCTTGTGGCGAGCAGCCCTAAATGTACTATAAGAGCTGAGTTTATTTTATAATTTGGTTTTTAATCTTTATTTTTGTCCCAGTTGGTGAAAACACTCTGTGACATAACAGGTTGCAACACGGTGGTGGACGTGGGCTCTGGGCAGGTAATCAAATGATATTTGTCTTCATCTTTTTTGTAAGACTATATTGTAAATGTTTATATCATCTCACTCAGCAGAGTGTATATGCACAATGTATCATTTTATGCTCTGAAAATTCTGTTCAACCAGGGTCATTTGACTCGGTTCCTCTCATTTGGACTTGAACTGTCTGTCACTGGGATTGAAGCAGAGCCTGCCCTGGTTTCCATGGCTTCAAAATTTGATGGACAACTGTTGAGCGCTCTACAAAAGGAGAGCCAAAAGAAGGTCAGACCGTCATCATTAGATTACTGATTGGATATCGGTTTCAGGAAGAGTGTTTATTATGTAGCTTAATACTATATTTCCTTTTTCAGAATAATAGGACAGACAATACAATATCTACCACTGGTCCCTCACCTAATCACATTACTGGTTGGGTGAACCCCAAAGCTTCATGGCAAGACTTCATCAAGCAGCTGGAGATGGGGAACCGTGTGGCCAAGGGACATGCTTTTACTCCAAAACTCACTAAAAAGAGGCCATTGAAATCAATATCAAAGGTGGATCAGAATCTGGGCCATGTGAGCCACCCTTTGCCCTCAGTTCAGTCTTGGGGTATTTCTGAAGAAATCGACTATGATATGTCATCCTGCTTAAAGGCTCATTGTGGCTGCCTGAACCCTTCAGCCATACAGGACTGTCAGGGACCCACAAACTCCATCCTGCCATCTTCTCTGAAACGACAATGCATGTTTGAGGAAGGTATGAATCAGCTGTCCAGCTGTACCAAGACTTCATATGTGGAAGATTATGATTTTTTGGACCCAGAAGAGAGCAAATCTGGATCTGGCACTTACCAGTTCATCTTGACAGGCCTTCATACTTGTGGGGACCTGAGTGTCACGCTCCTTCGGCACTTTGCCAACTGCCCCCGCGTGCTGGGCATCACCTCGGTGGCCTGCTGCTACATGAAGCTGACCACTCGTGAAAACCCAACCCCTCCTGGAATCCTGGCCCCACCTTGTCCCACCCATACTGAGGAGGCAGCATCCTCAGATTTTGGCTATCCGATGAGCTTGTGGCTGAAGGGGTTGCCTGGACACCAGCTGTCCTATAAGGCTCGTGAGGGGGCGTGCCACGCCATTGAGGATTATCTGCTGAGGTTAAGGAGGCGGAGTGATGTCCTCCGGATGCACTGCTACAGAGCAGTGCTGGAAGTGGTGATCAGGGGGGCACGACCGGATCTACGCAGGTCTGGCGTTCAGACCATCAAGAAGGCTCATCTTCTGCCCTTCTCAGAGTTAGTAGTCAAGGACGTTCATTACTGAGATCATGCTGTATTGACCACCTCTGCATAAAATATACAGTCAACTGATTTAAAGAAATGAGATTTTTGTAAGGTTCAGTTTGTAAAAGGCTTTCCTTCCAACAATTAAATGAAATCCCTGGTAGTTGTTTGAATTCTTGATTTCCTTTTTCTTACTTTGCTTACTGCCCTACCCTTGATTGACAGTGCTGTAGCTGAGCAGTCTTTATAAAACTGTGCTGGTCCTGACAGTTCACTCTGAACGCACACATGCAGGTATGCCCGTCTGGGCCTGCCACGGGTGGGGCTGCCTCCCGACCTCCCGCTGGACTGCGCCAAGCTGGATGCCATGCTGAAGCAGGAGGGGCGGGTGGTGGTCTACTTCAGCTTGGCGCTACTGCTGGCGCCCGTTGTGGAGAGTCTGCTGCTGCTGGACAGGATGTTATACCTACAGGAGAAAGGTGAGGACTTCAGTGAATCCATGGCAGAGGAAGTCTTATTTTAAATATGTGTACAGGGAGTCTGCCTTTTCCAAATTTGAGATTAGATGATGCCGAGAAAGGACGTTGTCATGGTTTGCATTAATTAAAATTGGTAATATTTAAAAACAAGGTTAATATTCTGACGGTCACTGGGTTCACTGAAGTATACCCTCCCTTAGTACACCTTCCCTTGTTGCAGGTCTAGAGAGTCGACTTGTGCCTCTCTTTGATCCCAGCTTCTCTCCTCGAAACCTGGTGTTGGTGGCAGTGAAACCAGGACAGGACAGTGAACTGCAGGAGCCCACAGCACAGGTTCCTCTTCTTCAGAGCCTGGAGCTGTCATCAGAATCTAGGGAAGTTGGGTTTGCTGTAACTCCAGTTCCTGAGCGGATGTAGAAGACTTGTGCCCTTCCTCCTAGATGGAGGATCCCTCACAGGCAGTCCGAAGCACATGTGATCTGGCATGCGTAATTTATAGTTTTATTCCCCATCTGTAAGATTCACTCAAAATTCAAAGCATGTCAGAATAACAGAAATGTCATTGTAGTCTAAAACATGTTTGCTGTTATAGTTTTTAAGATGTATATTAAATATTTTTTATTATATAGTTTGGATTTATACTTCATATACTCTTGTTGCCTAATGGTTCATTATTCATTCTACTTCTGAATTTGACATCATAGATAATTCTGGGCTGCTGTCACAGACTTCAGCTGGTGCAAAATGCTGCAGCCAGAGTTCTAACTGGAACTCAGAAATTTGATCATATTAGTCCTGTACTGTCATGTTTACATTGCCTTCCTGTTATGTATCATGCTATCTTTAAATCTTTAAAATACTATTACTGATTTGCATGGTTTGGCTCCAGAATGTCCCTCCCTGTCTCACGGGGCAGGTTATTTATTCGTTACAAGAGTAAAAAAATCTACGTTGTGCTGCAGAGCGTTGTCTTATAGAGCTCCGCAGCTGTGGAATGGTCTTCCAGCAGCAGTTCGGGACTCTGGCTCACTCTCTGTATTTAAGTCTAGGTTTAAAACACACCTGTTTAGTCTATCTTACAGAAACCTTAGGTAGCTACTCACTCCCCAACTAAGCTATAGGCTAAGGTGTAGAGCTGGGTGGGGATGAGTGCCATTGACTTTGGATGAACTGTCCTGTCAGTGCTGTCACTCCTGCTTCGCACTTTGCTGTGTGTTGTTGGAGTGCTGGCATTCAAGGGTTACTCACGTCTGTGTCCCCACCAGCCTCTCTCTCATAGTTATGCTGCCATATATAGTTGTGGTGGGGCTCTTGTAGTTTTATTGCAATTATTCTGCCATGCACTCCCTCCCAGTCACCTGTCCATCATGACTGGTTTGCCATCATCTGAGACACTGAACCTGCTCTTCCACCCAGAATTTGTGGTTAAAGGAGATTTGTTTTCAATAGTCATGGCTTTTTCACATGAATTAGATGGACTGAAATTTTCTGGTACAGATACAGCAATGTCTGTCCATCCATCCATCCATCCATCCATCTGCTTATCCTGGAAAGGACTGTGCAGGGGGCCCGGGAACCTATCCCCTGTATCTTTGGGTTTAGAGCAGGGGGGACACCCTGGATGGGGTGCCAGTCCTTTGCAGGGCGCACTCTCACACAATAGACATTTTACACATGCCAAATGGCCTAACTCCATGTCTTCAGACTGCAGGAGGAAATCCGAGTACCCACAGGAAACCTCCACACACTGCACAAAACAGAACTGCAGCAGGATTTGAACAGTCAACCCTGGAGGTATGAGACAACAGCACTATCCGCTAAATCACCTGGGCATTACAACATCTAAAAATATATAAAATGTTGCTTTCAAAATTTTCATTGATTAAAATTGAGTCATTTATACCTAATGCAAATGTGTTATATCTGCTAACACACAAAGAAACAGGGTCTCTTAATATGACACATTCCAGCAAAACATGGAACAGTCTTAAAGGCATTAACCAAACTACACCGATGCAGATGGACGAGTCATTAATGAGATTCAGATACTCCCATGCCTAATGTACTGTATAAGAAGTTAAGCCATTAAGGCAACTCCTTTTGCATCAACTCATTGCTGAATGACAGCACAAACTAATTCCACATTAATTCAATTGTCTACATCAGCGTTTTGCGCCCACCAGGCCACAGCCCACAGGTAAAACATGAGCGCCCTCTGCAGGCCTGTACTGTATTGTAACGATAAATAGGGACCTTTCCTGAAAGACTAGAACAGATTGAATACAAAGATTAAATAATAATTAGACTAATACAATCATCACAATTATCATGCAGTCCATATATCATTCATACTCTGTGGTTTTCAGCTGCATCCAAGTGTCATGTGGACCAGGGCCTTAATTTAAACAATACAAGTTTACATAACTTGTAAATTGTATGTAAAAGGGTATAAAAGCAGTGACAATCTGAAAGGTTATAGAATTTATTAAACAGGGAAATATTGAGAGGAGAACCTTTCATTTTTTCAGGGATTCAATAAAGAATTCATTACAGGACACAGTGAGCGCTGCAACAAGAACTACAAATTCTTGAAAGTCAACTTCTCCGTCACAGTTTTCATCCAGGTCTCTCATGATCTTTTCTACCACCATTGGGTCTTGACTGGCCTGTCAAACAAGAAATAGAGAAAAAAAGGAAAATTCATAGCTGTTAAAATTTTTGTATCCATCCATCCATCCATCCATCCATCCATCCATCCATCCATCCATCCATCCATCCATCCATCCATCCATCCATCCGTTCCCAGTACAGCGTCATAGTGAAACTTAAGACAGGAAGTACTAAATAAGGGACAGCATGAACAGGAGCCTGATCCATCACAAGCCACACACTGATACATATCACATACTATGGGAAATTTAGAATCACCGATTCATATTTAGGGACTGCAGCAGGAAATCTGCACACACACTGGAAGACCATGCAAACCCTACAGTGCCTCCACACACACAGGGCCAGGAGTGGGATTTTATTATCTTACCGACATGAAGCCATTGAGTTCTCCCTGCAGAAGACTTTTCAGTTCTCCTTTACTTAGCTTGTATTTGTCACCTTCTTTTGAAGAATAGCAATGAAACACTTGGATGAGACTTTTCATCGCCTTCTCTAACTGGGAAGTCATTTTATTAGCAGATTATCAAGGAAAGACCTGTAAAAGAAGATGTTACAAAAATGCAAAAAAAGGCTCAGTTATTGTTCTGTAGCACTCTGTTGTTAGTATGTTATCAATGTATACATCTATACTAAGAGAAGGTCAGTATAAATTATGTATGATATTCCTGTTGCGCTTGGATGAGGGAAAGCTAATATGTCATCCAGAGCATTCCGTATGAGGCCACTTCTACCCACACCATGCCACGTCTCAACAGACACGCGCAACAAGCCTCCATCAAACTCTGCAACTGCTCCCGGTTTGGGAACCACTGGCCTAAACAAGTAAGCTTATATAAGATGGAAATCCAAAATCAAGCCATTCATTTAATACCGTTCCAAACCCAAGCAAGTGTCTAACTTCATGGAGAAAAAGTCACTGACCAATGCGCATAATCGGCCACCACTTTAAAGTCTGCTTTCAAAAATTAAGAATTTGTTTATTTTTTGTAGCTTTTGCTGTCATTAATAAATGAGTACCCTGTGTTTATTTTTTACTAGACTACAGTATATTATAAGCATGCACCCTCTTACAAAAAGTGAATTAAATTGTTGTACTCATGACTTTTCCAGTTATTTGTTGACAAAAACAATGTCATGCTCTGATGAAAGTACAGTAGTTGTCAAAAAAATCAATTATTGCCCCAGAGATTATAGCAGAGATTAAAGGTATTAACGTTACCTTGCTGAACATACATTTTTATGTATGCTTGTCTTCTTTAAAAGTAATTATTCCTGTCTTTAGTTTGCTTGATTAATAGTATTTAAACTAATACAGTTTTTAATTTATGTACAACGTTTAGGTTTTAAATACAGTTGTGCCATAACTTACCGTACAAGTGAACTCTGTGAATGCCGTAAATGTGATGTGATCCTGCACAAACGCCTCGAGCTCTTTTTATAGTTGCTGTACACCTGCCTGGGAAAAAAAAACAAACACAGCGCCTCCTACGTGCACAGGCGACCCGAAGTTCTCTGTTTCAAAAACAATTTACGTGAAATCATTACTATTTTCTTTTAGCTTTATTGTTTTCTCCATTGAAAGCTTAAGTATTTTTTTTCTCAGTCTAAATCTATTCTTATCATGTTGCAGTTACCCCAATATTCCTGGGAATATGTGACAGCATAAAAAAGTTTGTCGTTTAGCAAATATCTTAAAAGACCTAGACGATACTTTATACTCCTGTAAAATATCAGCATAAAATTTGACGGGAAATTAGGAAATCTGAAATCAGCGGAAAATTTGGCCTTGTAAATATATTTATTTATTTATTATGTTTAACAATTACACCTGAAAAGAAGGATTTTTATGTGTTTATTCAGTATCATTTAAACATAAAAAGCTATTAATTAAAAAATAAATTTTAAATGATAATTGTACATGATATTAAATAATAGGCTCATTATTTTTTAATCATTACAAACATACATTTTAAGGTATATGTATTCTCTGCTGTATTTGATTTTAACTAAATAATTTTCCAAAGACCTTTATAGATGTGCACATGAAATGTCCAACTATCAGGTTTTCTTCTAGGGGTTAATTCCAATTTTAAGTTATTGGTTGGATGGGTGATACATGAAAGTCACATCATTATTTTATTTTTATGTTTCTTCTATCTTGACTTTTGTTTTTTAAAAAATGCCTCTCGGTAAATGGACATCACCTTTTTTCATAAAAATGGGATTTCATTATGCCGCTCAGTATTATAGTCCCAAACACTAAAGAGCATTAGTTTCAAGGTAATGAAATTCAAATGTAATGAAAATAATTCCACATTAAACAGATAAAAAATATACTAACAAATCAGGTATAAATAACATTCCAGAGTAAATTAATTCCACAAATTGTTTAGCTGTGTCAGAGTAATTTAAACATACTTGCCGATTTGTGGCCTTTAACCAAACCTAAGTTCAGTCAAATTAGAAGATCCAGAAAATGCACACATCGCGTAATGGAAGTTAGTTGCTGCAAGCTGTAAACAAATGAACTAAGACTACTGTACCTAATGCACTATAATATGAGAAAATATGCAGAGCGTGTGTTCGCTTAGGTATAAGGTGTAGCCTGGAAGGCTACAGGTTCACCCAGCTGTGCATAATGCCACTAATATTTATATGTAGTTTATTTCCCGGCCCCCCGGAGCACAGAAAGGTTAGGAAAAACCGCAGCGGGGGAAATCACTCATCGAGGCGCGTTGAAGACGAGTAGACAAAGCCAGTCTCACCATGTCATGGCTGGGTTATCAGTCTTGTTGAAGTCGGACTGGGTGACCTAGAAAAAAGCGTGCCATCCTTTCCTTTTGTTTTGGAAACTAAAGCTTCCATCTCTAATTACCGTAAAACGAGAAACTCAAGCTAACTGCATTTCCATCATAATCGTGTCCATCACTAATTATTTTATCTTTAGGTTTTGTTGTGAGTAATCGCATCAACACATATGCATGGTGGGCTCAGTTACAATAACTAAAACACAGCAGTATATTTTTATAATTAATTACGAATATATACATTGACAGAAAGGGATGCAAAGATAAACGTAATGAAAGGCCGGTTTTGACATACTATCAATGAATGCCTATCTCTTTTTGCTAACGTGATATGGATTGGAAACATCTGTGTATAGCCTGTCTGATTATTAGACAAAAAATGATCGGTGTTTGTAGGTTTAGGTGTGGGTGGTTTACAATCCCCTTAATTTGAAGTAGTGGAACCGCACATATACATACAGGCATGCAGTAAGAATAATTTTTATAACTTAATTAGCTACATAAAAGTTACACTCCGTGTGTCAGTTTAAGCACTTAGGCTCACGGACGTTTCTTGCTGTTTATAATAATGACGTATCATAGAATATACTTATACCTATGTAAATCATATAGGGAATAATTACATAAAATAAGCCACAGCTTGGAAGATAATTACTGAATTTATTAAATATCTTTGCATACAGTTAATTCAACATTCAGATCTTTTCTTGTATTGAAGAAGTTATACAATTTGTTATTTGTGATAAAGTTTAACAAAAATGCAACAGAAAATATTAAATGTGTAAATGTTGTGAAACCACAATATAAACGTACACTATTTCTCAAAAAGGGAACATTTTATTTGCAAAGGGGAATTTAGCGACATCTTCTGGATATTTTAGTATGTTACTTTTTTGTGCAGAGGCACAGAAAGATGCTGGGTCCCAGTGAGAGTCCCGTACAATTACTTCCAGACACAACCTAAAACCGCAGCAAATTAAGGAGCAAGTGCGTAATCTTAAAGATAACCTCAAATGAGACGCCTGTTTAGATTTGTTAATAAAGTTGCGTCTCTGATGACATGGCTTATAAGAAATTCGTAATATCCACCCAATCGCCTTCCAACAGCTTATCCAGTACAGGATCATGAAGGACCTTATCCCAGGAAGTACAGGGCACAAGGTTGGAGAACACCCAGGAGGAGATGCCAGTCTATCAGAGGAAAGAGGAACCTTGGGCCAAGACACTGATCTGCATGTTTTTTTAGTAATCCCCACCATTTGGGGGGGGGGGGGTGGATGGATGAATGAATGAAATATTCACCCTTGTGCCTGTTATGAGTCATCCAGACCCTGACAGACAGTTTATTGTGGAGGCTGGTGCTTCTGACCTGAGTGCCAGGGCAGTCCTGTCCCAGTACGGTGACAGTTGTAAACTCCACCCCTGCAGCTTATTCTCTGAGAAGTTCTGTCCCATCAGGCATCACACAGTCATTTCAGATTTGGACTGATAATCAAACCTAATCATCATCAGGAACCCAAAGCAACTAAACTCCCAGCCCGCCAGATTGGCTTTCTACTTTAAGCGATTTGATATAACCCTAATCTACCATCTCGGCTCTAAAAACACTAAAGCAGATGGCAGAGAGCTCAAATGTGACACATTATTAACTAATCAACCCATCATTCCACAGAAGCTCATAGTGACTCCTCTCTGGAATGACATCAGGACTGTTGTGGTCCAGATCCAGCCAACCAGACCCAGCCCCCTGAGGCACAATCTGGTAAACTCTACATTTCCGTTTAATGCCCGGTTTGAAATCTTCCATTGGGGCATGCCCCCATGCGTGTAGGCTACAGTGGCATCTATGCCACAATGGACCTCATCCATTGTTGGTTCTGGTAGTCCTACCTTTGGTCCAATGTTCAGGAGTTTGTTGCTGCGTTCCCTGTATATCTATTCCATGTTTAATGGCTCCACGTGGACTCCATTTTATCTTTGGGTACTAACAGGCCTTCTGTAACTTGCTGAGATCCAAAGTCAGCCTTTTCTTTGGCTTCCATTCCCAGACCAACAGTCAGGTAGAGAGGAATAAGCAGAGGGTGGGACATTTTCTCCTGTGTCTCACTGCCTCTGGCCCCAGCACCCAGAGTTGGTACCTGGCTCGAAGTTCCTCCAAATCTCCATGTGTGGTGTTCCACGAAGGCCTTTGTGCTTGCCTGGGTGGGGCATAAAGGCTGGGAACCACTGATATACCAAATGGACAGCTTTTCTAAACTGAAATGCTAAATAAGTTCTAAACACGAGAAACCAATGTTTACTATTCTTAATATTTACTTCTACAATATTTACTACTATATTACCAGTTTACTATTATTTGTAAAAGCACAAAACATATATAACCTGCTTCTGAATTAACTAAAACCAAGCAATATCACACAATACAAGGGTTAAGAAAATAGAATACTGCGCCCTGTGAAATGCAGCACTTACAAACAGGTACTCCCTTAAATAACAGATCTACAGTAATTGAGATTAAGAGAGTGCTTCAAAGCAAATCATTTATTTTATATTACATTTACTACATTTAAAAATTTTTGCTTGTCAACTGTATTGAACTTCAAGGAATATGGATGAAGGAATATCAGTCAGAAAAACAATGATTAATGCAACCTATTTTAATATGTTGAAACTATTTTGTCACAATTGGTGCTATTTTTTTCGTGCTGTCAATTATCAGAATAAAATAAAGGCTTCACATTTTGATTCACATGCCAATGTTTAAAAGCATGCTGGTGCAAAAAATAAAACTCACTTTAGTGAACTCCATGCAATGCAATGCAAAATTTTACTAAACTATATCATACACTAAAACAAAAAGTACATTATAAAGAACAAAATAGTAAATGCAGTTACATAGAAATAATGATCTTGTAATACATATACTGTATGTAATATGTTAAGAACATACTACAGATTCATAGGATAAAAATTAAATCATGAAGAGGTATAAATATATTTCCACTTTCAAAATTCAAAAAGTAAGAAAGTAGTATAAAAATGTTGTTTAAGCTACAGTATTATAAAAAAACAATCCTCCAAATGTGATTCAGGAGGTCGAAAGTGAACATTTATACACTGAAAATCACATAATCACAGTGCCCCAGGTCATTTAAACCTTACATTTTATTAAACGGCATTATCCACCCATCTTCTATCTGCTTATCTTTCGCAGGGTTCCAGAGAAGACTGGAGCCTATCCTATTAGCCTAGATGCATGTATTTGGACAGCAAAATGAAACCTGTGTTCCACGGGAAATCTGCAACGCATAGGGAGAACAGGCACACACACAGCAAAGGCGGGATTTGAACTCCAAACCCGGGTGATAAGCTTTAGTGATATCCACTGAGCCTATATACCCCCATAAATTACTTTATTCAGTTTTGAAATTCATTTTGGTTGTATCACTTACAACCCCTCATGAAACGTTTTTTGGAATGTGTTGCAGGCCTGAAATGCAGGAATGGATGTATATATTAACAAATGAAATAAAGTTGACCAGACAAAACATGAAATATCTTGGGTTCATACTGTCTGCAATGAAATAAAAGTCAAAGTAATTTTAAGAATCACTGCATTCTTTTATTTGCATTTTCCATACTGTCCCAGCTTTTTCTGATCTGGGGTTATAATTGTCCTACCTGAAAAGCGTATCTTATGTTTCTAACTGATGATGTTGAATTTTAAGTTTGAAGAGAAATGTAATAGACCCCATTTTAAGCAATTAAACATTTAGATGTGAACTGAAATTCTTTGCAAGTTAATCTTAAGTTGTGAAGGGAAGTAACTCCAGTAAAACTAAAAGTGGAGTGCAATGATACATCCAAGAACATTTTCTTTTTATAGAAAAAACACTTTCATAGTAATGATGTAAAATTCAGAGAATCAAATTTTTTTGCAATTTGAGGGTAATTCAGTCCTGAAATGGGAACTACTCTGATGGTGGTTAAATTAAAACTGAACTAATTCTTGTATGGAGTAACCAGTGATCCCAGACTCTGTCACTGAGCTTGTGAGCTGCATTTCTGCTTTGACACTTTAAACTAGGGGTTTAAAAAAATGAAAGAATTAGTGTACTGGTCAATAATGACAGAACAGCTGAGGGTTTGAGTGTGGATTGAGCAGCAGCTTGTAGAAGGGGGAAGACGATGGCCTTGTGGTTTGACAAACTGCTGAAGAATTCTGTGGCCATTGTGCAGGATGCACAACTTTATTCTGAGTGGAATGAATACATATGAAAGGGACCCATTTTGTGGACATTCTCATTATTGAGTGTGAATTCCACTCCACGTGTTTCCACCCCCATAAAACTTGCTTGTCTCACAGGAATAGACGCTTGCTTGCCAGTTTTGTCTGAATTTAAAAAAAGACCTCTGTCCTTAATGAAGTGGGTCACTCCTTGCAGTCATGGGAATGAACAGTAACCACAGTAACCATCGAGGGGCAACACTGCTGTTCCATTATTGTACACACGTCTTGCATTTTTGTATTCACATTCATCACATTACAAAGGTTATTTCAAAGTTGCCTTTTTTATTGCATATGGTACTGGGAACTGAAGTGTGAACGAGTGTCTCCATTGATGAGAAGAGTCTCGGGACCTCTTGGGACCATCTAGTTTCACTGTTCAGCTGCAGGTGGAACTTGGCCTATCTGACCTCAGTAAACACTTTGTGCATGGTGTGTTCATCCTCCCAGGTGAAAGTGATGACAGAGGGTGACCTGCTGGGCATCGCCTGTGAGCAGTTCCTGGGCAAGTCTGTGATGGAAATCAAAAGTGTGGTTCTACAAAGCTTAGAGGAGCATCAATCGCTGTGTTTTATGGCATTCAGGACTATAAATGCTGCATATGCATTAAGACTGTGTCAAGTATGAATTGTCCAAAAATCTAGACATGTGGTGGGCTTGGTGTATTTGTTGAATTGTTGCTTTTTTGTCTTGTGTTGAGATTAATAATTACTTATGTGTGCCTTTGGATTTTAATAGATGTAAAAGTAAATGGGGCTGATATTCATGTAAATGATGCGAACTTCCTTAACCAAGTGCATGCATGTAATGTTGAGGCAAAATTTGTTTATGCTTGAGTTTGAGATGACGATGGATGATCCTGCAGGATGTCTATGACAAAGTGGAGTACCTGAGCTCCTTGGGAAAGACTCAGATAGCTGCAATTCAGGGGTATGCGGACAAGGGTGTGGCTGAGGCAGAACTGGATGCAGGGATTAGAGTAAGATGCTTTGTTTTAATAATACGTAATAATTTCAGTTATTATTACTGAGACTGAAAATGCCATCTGAAATGCCTCATCTATTTTTTTATCTCATTTCTTATGCAGGAAGCTGAGTGTAAGAAGGAGATGATGGACGTTAAGTTCCAGGCTGACACTAAAATGGCTGACTCTAAATTAGAGGTGCAGAAAGCTGATTTTATCCAGGAAGTTAACACTAAGGTACTGGGAAACTGTGTCGCTTTGAAGTTCTTCATTGCTTACATGCAAATCTAATGCATGGAAAAAAGTATTTGGAGTCCATATATTCTGCAAGCTGTATAAGGGCCATGAGTTCACTGTAGTTCAATGTTAAGAGTAATGACACACTGACAAATATTTTGACATGTTCCACATAGCTGATGCAACAATCTATAGCAATCTATAACAATTTGTAGAAAAATGTGTATTGAATCTATAGGAAAAATATTGCTAATACCTGTTATTACTGTAGTTTGTCTTTGCTTGGAATGAGATTGTAACTGGATAAGCTGATACTGTGTAGTACCGTTTTTGATCGTTACTTAAATCGTGTCACCTGAATTTTGTTTTCCAAATTGTGAGTGGAACCCTTGGGGCAGCCTGTTTGTGCCAAGCGTGTACAACTTCAGGGTGAAGAGTGAATCTGGGTGATCTCGTCCATCTGTCTTTAGAAAACAGAGGCAGAGCTGGCCTATGAGCTTCAAGTGGCCAAGGAGCAGCAGAAAATCCACCTGGAGGAGATCGAGATCCAGATGGTGCAAAGGAAGAAACAGATTTTGATTGAGGAGAAGGAGATCGTTAGAACTGACAAAGAGCTCATTGCTACTGTGAAGAGACCAGCTGAAGTGGAGGCCTACAGGATGCAACAGAGTCAAGAGTCAAGAGATCTTTATTGTCACTACATCCATATACATGTACAGTATATAATGAAATGAAATACCGTTTCCCTTAGGTTCCCATGGTGCTACATATAAATAGATAAATAGAACTCTGTAAGTATAGGCTCTGTATAAGAAATATAGGTAATATATATATAGCCTCTAAAAAGAAAAATGATAAGCAGTGCAGGAGTGCAAAGTGACTGTGTTTGTGCAAGTATCAAGTTACTGTGCAAAAACACTAAGGCAATGTGCAAATTTACACAAGGGAAAGTGTGTACAGAAAATTTAAAGACAACACAAAATACCAGCAAAAAATATTTGGAGGCAGTTGGGTGGTTGCTGGTTACAAAGAAACACTTGGACAGTGTGCAAATATACACAAGGGAAAGTGTGCAAAACAATTAAGGGAGGAAATAATGTAAAGACAGCAAAAGGTAGCAGCAATGTTTGGAGGCAGATTGGTGGTTGTTGGGGGGTATGGTGGGAGATTAGGGGTTGACTTTGGTGGGGTAGTCACTGGGGGCCAGTCAGGCTGTACAGTAGGTGCTGGCAGAGTGTTGAGGAGCCTGACTGCCTGAGGGAAGAAGCTGTTACAATGTCTGGCAGTGACGGTTCTGATGCTCTGGAACCTTCTGCCAGATGAGAAGGGGGTAAACAGTCCATAGGATGGGTAGGTGGGGTCCGCCACCATGCTGCTGGTACGGCAGATGACGTGTTTCCTGTAGAGTTCACAGATGGGTGGGAGGGGAGATCTGATGATTCCCTCCGCTGTCCTCACTATCCGTTGCAGGGACTTGCGGTCAGCGGTGGTACAATTCCTGAACCAGACAGTGATGCAACAGCAGAGGATTTTTTTGATGGTCCCCTAGTAGAAGAACCTCACATAGTCCGTCTCAGATTTCGCATACTCATCCAGGCTCTCGGAGAAGGCCTTGTCAGTTGAATCCAGGCAATCTTGTAGTCTGGATTCGTGTTCGGTTGCCCAGCACTGTACTTTTCTCGTCTGCAGTGGAGTGGGTTTCAGCTCCTGCTTGTAGGCTGGGAGCAGAAGCACCGGCGAGTGGTCCAACTTGCCGAAGTGCAGACGAGTGATGAACTTGTAAGCACCTTTGAGTGTGGTGTAGCAGAGGTTGAGAGTCTGGTCACCGCTGGTGGGGCAGGTGATGTGTTGGTGGTACTTGGGGAGGACTTTCTTCAGATTGCAGTGGTTGAAGTCCCCAGCGATGACAGAGGTTGGTTCTGGGTGCTGGTTCTCTTGTTTGCAAATAGCGGTATACACCTTGTCTAGCACATATGCAGCTGGAGCTTCCAATGGAATGTAAATGGCAGTGGGCAGCACCAAGCAAAACTCTCTGGGCAGGTAAAAATAGCTGACACTTAATTGTAAGGTACTCCAGGACTGGCGAACAAGACTTGGAGACCACATCCAGATCGGTGCACCAGAATGTTAATAATGAAGCACACACCACCTCCCTTTGACTTGCTGGTGGTTTCTGTGGTGCGGTCTGAGTGGTGTACGGTGAAGCCCCGGGGTTACACTGCATTGTCCGGTGTGTTTGGTATTAGCAGAATACACTGCAGTCCCTAAGATCTCTTTGAGAGTTGATGTGGCAGTGCAAGTCATCCAGCTTGTTTTCAAGAGAATGGAGGTTGGCCAGGAGGATAGTGGGGATAGGAGGTCGTGATGAACGTCGTCACAGCCTGGCTAGCACGCCACTACTTTGCCCTCTTCTCCGTTTGGTCTGTTGATGTCCGTTGTTGCTGTTTGGGCTTGTAGTGTTTCGAAGAACTTCTTGGGGTAAATCGGGAATGTCTAGGTTTGCTGGAACCCTGTGGCAGATGTCCAGCAAGGTGTGTCGGTCATATACAATAAAACAGTGAAGAAGAAACTAAGAAACTAAGAAACCCAAGAAACTAAGCTAAAAAACAACAAAAACGCACAAAGTAGGGTAAGAGCAACTCATAGTGTGTCGCCATGGAGCGGCGCCATCTTGTATATAGTCACAGCCCCAATTTTAGTGTTTTCATAGCAACATGATTATCACATCATAGGTTCTACTGAGTTCTGAACTAATCAAAACGCTTGACTTTGCTAATTTGCATAATTCCATAGCCAACTAATCAGAGTTCAGCAGATCCCGCCCAGTTTTTTGGCAAATTTGCAAAATTTTCCCAATTGATCTTGCATACTAGTTCAAGGATTTTCATCCAATCTGCAGAAATTTGGTATCGTTGTAATCAGCAGACCCAGCTAGTCAAACATTATCCCAAAAATCCCATGTATGCCGTTTGGCATGGCCACAGGCTATGCTCAAAGTGGTTAACCCGTCCGCTGGATTATGGCAGTACTGCATGCTTCAGCCCATTCTTCTTCTTCTTAGTCCCTAGCTAGCAACTGGAGGGGGGAGGTTGGCCCCACAACCAGTATGCTGCTGTGGGTGCCGCTGGATATCACACTTGCTCCATGACGCTTTTCCACACGTTGTGGTCCATGGTGATGGCTCTGGCCAGATTAAGGTTAATTCGCCGATTCTTCAAGTCCTCTTCCACTTGCATGGTCCATGTTTTCTTGGGCGCACTTCGTTGAACTCTCCACTGGCTGGGTTGCTGTCTCCAGAGGAGTCTATATGGTATTCGGTTTGTGCCCATTCTGCACACGTGGCCAAACCACCTGAGCCATCGCTGCTGAATTTGTTCACCAATGATGGCTGTTGCTGACATCATATCTGAATACTTTCATTTGAAATGCGGTCTCAAAGTGAGATTCCCAGGATCTGTCACAGGCATCACATTTGGAAAATCTCAAGTTTGTTCAGATCCAATTTGAGCAAGGTCCATGTTTCTGACCCATAAAGGAGGATTGGCAGGATCAGCATCTGGAAGAGGCGAATCTTGGTCTTTATGGAGATATTGGTCTTTTTCCACAAGCACCATTTGAGGGAGGCGAACGCCGCAGCCGCCTGTCCAATCCTGTTGTGGGTCTCCGCTATGGAGATTGCCACTTTATTCTCTTGGACTAGCAACCCTAGGTATTTGAAGTCCTGCACCTGCTCGATCTGGATACCCCCGAGGTAAACAATGGCCTGTGACCCATTCGTTGCCAGCACCTTGGTCTTGTCTGCATTGATTTTCAAGCCGTAAGACTGAGCAATGTGGAATATATCATAGAGGATATCCGTGGCTTCGGCATAATTTTCTACAAAAACGGCACTGTCATTGGCAAACATAAGGTCAGTCACGGAATGATTTTCATCATACTGTATTCCCTGTCTGCCTTGAAATACTTTTTGCATGACAGCATCGACTACGATGTTAAAAAGCAGTGGAGAGGTCACGTCCCCTTGACGGACTCCTGATCGAATGGTAAACGCCTCAGATCGTTCATTTCGAATCTGCACCTGGCTGGTTGAACCATTGTATGCTACTTGGAGGAGTGTTATAACTTTCCGGGGCACATGTTCGATATCTAGTGTCCTCCATAGTGCAGGCCAGTAAACACAGTCAAACGCAGACTTGAAGTCAATGAATATGATGACGGTACGCTGACCACACTGGGTTCTTTCCTCCATTAGTTGACGAATGGCGAAGATTTGATCGCAGCATCCTCGCCCAGGTCTAAATCCAGCCTGTTCTTCTCGGCTGGTCTGTTCCCAATGATTTTGTAGCCTTGACTGGATGATCTTCATGAAGACCTTACCGATGATGGAGAGGAGACTGATGCCGTGATAGTTCTTACATTCCCTATTGTCGCCTTTCTTGTGGATAGGCACGATGATGGCTTTTCGCCATGTCAGTGGTACTTGTTCCATGCACCAGATAGTTTGGAAGAGTGAGTCCAGTCGATGGAGCAGGATATCTCCCCCAGACTTGATTGCTTCCGCGGTGACCTGGTCCACTCCAGGTGCCTTGCCATTCTTCAATGATCGGATGGCTGCTTTCACTTCTGTGATTGTAGGCTCTGTATCGACCATTGGGACCGCAGGAGGGTATATGGGTGGTGGAGCTACTGATGGTCCCTGGGGCGGATCATGATTGTACAGTTCTTCAAAGAATTCTTTCCACCGTTGCAGGGGTTCAACAGGTGATCGCATGAACATCCTGTTCGCTTTCTTGATATTTTCATTCATTGATCTGGTTTGTCCACTCAGTCTTCTGAGGGTGCGGTACAGATTGCGGTACTCATGCTTAAAAGCTGCTTCTTCAAGATCAGCTGCCACCTGATTCCAGTACGCTTCCCTCTCCGCTTTCATCCTTAGACGGATTTTTCGATTGAGCTTCCGGTAATGTTTGTGGTCAACCAATTTTGCCTGTTTTCCTTTGTCCACCAGTTCTAAGCACTCGTCCGATATCCATGGTTGCATTCAACGATGGGCAGGTGGGCACAGAGGTTGGGCACATTCTAAAATGGCGCCTGAGATTCGCTTTCCACATCCTCCGACACAGCCAATGTTGCAAAACGGTTGGATAAGGCAATATGGAACTCCTGTTCATGGATGACCAGTTGCCTCCAGTTCAATCTAGTTGCCGGAGGTGTCGTCCGCTTGGCACGTTGTAATCTGAGCTGCACCTTAGCCCGGACGAGGTAGTGATCAGATCCGAAGACGAGACCCCTCATGGCACGGACATCCTTGAGTGATGAACGAAGCCGAGAGTTGATCAGAACATAGGCTAATATTGCCGAGTCCTTACCTGATGGATTTCACCACGTATGTTGGTGTTTCCGAGGATGTTGGAAGTGGCTGTTTCCAACGATCAAGTTGTTAAATGTGGCAAATGACAAGAGACGCAGTCCATTGTCGTTGATCTTGCCGCAGCCAAATTTGCCCATTGTTGCCTCCCAGCTAGACCTGTCTGCGCCAATATGGGCGTTAAAATCTCCAACCAGGATAATCACCTCGGTCTGCGGGATCGAGTCCAGCGTATATTGAACCTGGTTGTAGAAGTCGTCTTTTGCCATGTCTAGACTGATCTCGGTTGGTGTGTAGGCGGAAACGAAGTGTCTTGATGGTGCCATTGACAGTGAGGACTGCCAGGCGATCTGATATTGGTTGAAAGGCGATTACATTGCTGGCAGCCCGAGTGTCCACCATAAATCCAATGCCTGCTTCTCGTTTCTCGCCGCCAGAGTAGTACAAGATCATCGTTTCGTTGATGTCTGATATTTGGGTAGTCGCTGTTCCAGATCCTGTGAGTCTCAATTCGGATAATGCCACGATCGATATTTTACACTTGGATAATTCACGTACAATAATTTCCTTCTGTCCGACGTGATGTCCAGTTCGTACGTTCCATTCAGCTACATTGATCACCATTTTTGGCATAATAAATTTATTTCTTCAGCCAGTAGCCCACTTCTCACCAGCACCCTGGGTCCCCAATGCTAGCACATCAGCTGCCCCGGATGCCGTAGTATAAGCAAATGAGTTTGATTTGATTTTCGTACGGTTTCTTGCCTGGTTTCCCCGGTTCTGGTCACCTCGGCAGAGTGACCACCCTCCTCCTTTTGCAGCTGGGCTTGGGACCAACCTTGGCCATTCTATCCAATCCAGCACTGCTTACGTCAACCCCCTAATCAGTGTTGTTTTTGTTGGAAGCATAGTTTGTCAAAAGATATCCCAAGAATCCTGTGTGACAGTTTGCATGTCCACAGGCTATGCCCCAAGCGCCTATCCGTCAATTGCCTGTGGATGCTTCATTGCTTATGCCAGCACTCCTCAGGCCACTCCCCAAGAGCCTGTGCTCCCAATTGCCTATGCCAGCACTACCTACAACTACATGCAAAGTCAACAGTGACAACATGGACTAACCACACATTGATGGATACATATATGCATTAAGTACTATATGTCCTATACTGTATGTACCCTGTACTATATATATGCATACACACACACACACACACACACACACACACACATATATAGTACTTAAGCAGGCAATGAAAATTATAAAATAAAATTTAGGTAGGTGTAAAACTGTCGGTCTGTGTGTGTCAGTTTTCATATTTCAAAATGTCAACTCAAGTCACTTTAGGATTTGCATCTAGTAACCAATATATCCACGTATTTCCTGATCTCAACTATGAGTACATTTTGTTTGGCTTAACACATGGAATCCCTG
>JAACJT020000110.1:12345993-12362749 GCA_009936485.2 Gymnarchus niloticus | reverse complement strand
GCTTCCCTGCACCTGTATCATTTGTCTCTTGTTCATGGCTGAGTCTGACGGTTCCTTTTGCCTGCACATTAAAAGTCTCTCACTCAAATCTGCATGCATACCTCCTATAGCCTCTCGGCTTGTCTATGCCTGGAAATTGTGACACTAAGACTTCTGCAGAGTGCTGTATGTCTATCATGGCATATTGACCACAGCAGTGAAAAATGCTTGTCAACACGTCATCTCTTGTTTCTGTTTGCAGGATTCGCAGTTTAGATTCCCCTGCAGCCAAGAGGACACTGTCATTCCAAAGAGGTACAAATTCAGTGAACCTGAGGAGAGTTATTGAGTCCACTGTCAAAGAAATTGCATCACAGTGCCAAACAGGCTTTACAAAATGTCTCAGTACTTTGGGTACACTTACTTGTTTCTTTTTTTTAAAGTTGCGGGTTTGGTATCTGTTTGGAGCTTCATAAAAAGCACATATTTACAAATTTTTAGCTAGGTTAGAGGAGACTTGTGTACTACAAGTACTCTGCCATTGCTATTTACAGCTACATTATTATTGTTAAATATTAACCTAAAATATAATTTATTTATGAAGTGCACTAATGGTTGTTTTCTGTGGTTGTAATAAATGCCCTTTGTCATGCCTGAGTAGATGTTTTGTGTCTTTGTTGATCATGTGCCCACAATTCAACATTTGTTGCATCAAGTAATACTTGGCAGAAGTCTACGTAGAATCCTTTGGTTTATTTTTTATTACACTGGTGTGTATGGCCCCACGTGCCTGTATGCACTCCCGACAATGTCTGGGCATGCTCCTGATGAGATGGCGGATGGTGTCCTGGGGGATCTCCTCCCAGACCTGGATCAGGGCATCAGTGAGCTCTTGGACAGTACGTGGCAGTACTTGGTGGTGTCGGATGTACCGATACATAACGTCTCAGAGGTTCTCAATTGGATTCAGGTCTGGGGAACGTCCCGGCCAGTCAATGGCATCAATGCCATCATCATCCAGGAACTGCCTACACACTCTGGCCACATGAGGCCGGGCATTATCCTGCACCAGCAGAAACCCAGGGCCACTGCAACAGTGTAAGGTCTGACAATGGCTCTGAGGATTTCATCCCAATACTTAACAGCAGTCAGGGTACCATTGCCTAGCACTTGGAGGTCTGTGTGACCCTACAAGGACCCTACACACTGTTCTGGTGCTCTGGGGGAGTTAAGGTTCTTGTTTGTGAAAAGTGGAATGATGATTGTACTTATTTCTCTTATTTGGCGTTATAATTTTGGTGTTTTATTTTAAAATCACCAACATATAGCAATACTCACAGTGAAAATGGCTTATGAGTAAAATAAATGTTTTTGAGTACTTTTTTTGTGTTTTATTCATTTGGTAATTGTATGCAGTTTGCTATTTTTTTAACCAAAAATGTTATACAACTTTAAGTTTACATGGTCCCTCCATCCAACGTCTGTAATGGGTCGTCCAACTAGGATGATGTTCACATAGACACTATTCTGGGAAACATAAGTCAGGACATACCAAGCATGACGCATTAGTGCATCACAGCAGAATATATATAAGATCTAATGTATTATCATACTAAGGCATAACAATCCGAGCAAAAGACTAGAGCATGTTCCAAAATTAAACTGGTATAATGATATGCTTATGAATCAGTGTAATCAAATGAATTCGGAAGTATTTGGTATTTAAATAGGGTAACATAATACCACACCAGCATATTTCATTTTTAATAAATGTTTCTCCAAGGCAGAATGAAAAATTTCCTTCCTCACATGGAACCTTCAGAATAATTTCTTTCATTCATTTTTTGCAAGAAACATGCATACATCTCATTGCTTGGCAGCTGTAAGCACAAAATGGCTGGTCATATTATTAATTTGACAATTTATAAGTATGTTTTAATTTTCTGAATTCGTCTCTCCCTACTTTGTTACACTGATCACTGATTGCCCACCAAAGCTAACTGAATACCACTGTGTAGAAAACTGAGTACTTTTCATGCCCCAGATACAATTTCATTGCTCCCTGTTGTAGTTTGTCAAAGATCACTTGCAAGAACTTTTACAGCACTTGCATTTTCATGTAATTTGTTGAGAAACAAATTTATGTTGGAGATCTCAGCACACAACACCGTGAAATAAATAGAAATTAAAAAGAAAATTTACTCAGCACCGTATAGAAAAATCACATCAACTAAATTATGTAGTGTGAGAAGACAATGTATTTTAATGCAAAATTTAACATACAGCGCTGTAATGCAAATTCATTCCACCTCACCTGACATCTTGTGGCCCCTATCAGTCCAACAATGTGAGAAACTCCCCTTCTTAAGTGAAATTCAAGATTTATCTGACAAGCATGTTTATTCCTTTACCAGGCATTGCAACAATACCAATTTACGTACAATATGCTTTAGATTACACCATAATAGATGCTTCATATATTTGAGAGTAAAACCATTTGGAGAAGCAACATAATCCTTTTTGATCAGAACTTACCCTATTAATAATTTTGTCAACTGCAGACAATAGTACTCAATCATTTGCATAAATGTGTATGACAATTTGCTATTTGTATGAATGATATTAGCTGTGAGTTGTGTTGAGCACATGTTGCGTTTTGCACTTTAGGGCCACCATAAGCATCATTTGGCAATAGTACCAAGGCTAATGTGAAAAACTGTAAGATTTTTTTTATGGTCAAGAACACAATATGTACAACAGTAGCACCACCCCCTAATAGAACAACTGGGTCTTCACCACAGCCAGGTGGCGCACGGATAAGGGTACAAATGAGAAAAGTGATATAAAAGGACTGGCACAAGCTAACCAGAAGCAGGTCTATTGATCACTCCCGATCACTTGTCCATCCTGGCAAACCAGATCCACCCCTTCATGATGAGTGTCTACCCCTATGGCACAGGTTGGTTCCAGCAGGATAAATCCCCTTGCCAGGTTGTTAGAAGTGTTTCAGGAGCCTTTACCGGTGCACCACCTGGCTGTGGTGAAGAGCCAATTGTTCTAGTAGGGGGTGGTGCTAATGTTGTGGCTGATTGGTGTACTGTATATCCAAATGTGAGTCAAACAAAAACATTTTTATTACCAGTGTCTCCCCAATGAACAAACATTGCCATATATTTGGTAAACATTTTATGGTGATTGACTGACGTTGTGTGGTTTGACCAAAAGTGGTTTATTTTTGAATTGAGGTTCTTTTGTACAGCTAGTATAGTGCTGTGGGAAATGTATTTACTGTTTTGAGAATTGCTTTCAGAAGTTTGAGAACATGGTTAGTGTTTTGAAAAGTGCATCTAAGTGACTCAGGAAAAAATATAAATTTACCGTTTCATAAACATTGTGCTGGCATTTGGACAATGTGCTGTATATATACAGTGTTCTATGTGTGGTGGAGTTTGAATGAGAAACATATTCATGAATTTTGGAAGTCATGAAAATCAACTGCATTTTATGGAAGTGAAAAGTGATTGATGGTATTGTACACACAGAGTGATGTTCAGTTTATTGGGTGAAAAGTTGAATGCTGTATTGATAAATATGTGCAACCCATTGTAAAAAACTGCAATATATGCATCACCGAGTACGGCAGAATCTATGGTCTCTGCCCATCCATGGATATGTTCTTCCGTGTGTTTAGAATAGACAGCATCCAAAGTCTTTCAGAACATCACCTCTGTGAGTTTCTCTACCACAGACAAGATGTTGAAGAAGCAGGCTGTGTCATGAAGCAGCTCTACAGAGTTCCATTTGAGAGAAACTGTGAGAGGGAGGGGAGCCTGTATGTACAGGTGTGGAAGTGGACCCATATTTATTTTGCCCCCATGCACAGTGACAAGAATGGTGGGAGACCACAAAGATCACTGTTGGAGAATCACAGGAAAAAGTAGTATCTTGGGTTCAACAAGACCCCATTAAGAAACTGTGGGGTGAGCTGAAGCGGAAAATGCACAAGAGAGGACTTAGGATCCCAGATGATATGGAGGGATTCTGTATTCAATTCAATTTAATTTTATTCATATAGTGCCTTTAACAAGAAGCACTGTCAGAAAGCACTTTACATAGTCCCGGGCCCAGAGTTCCCAGAGAGTAAGCCAAAGGCGACAGTGGCAAGGAAAAACTCCTTCAGAAGGAAGAAACCTTGGGAGGAACCAGACTCAAGGGGGAAGCCCATTCTCCTCAGGCCAGCACCAGGCAGGACAAATTAATTAATACAAATCAGAATAGATACAAGAGCAAATCCTGTAACAGTCAGGAGGACAACAGGGTCTTGGAGGTTGCAGTCTAGTTATCAGAGCAGGCTCGGTGGCTCAGAATGCAGCAAGCTGGTCAGACAGGACAGCTGAAGTGGAGAGAGGGTGCGATACGCCAGCAGACAATATGAGGATCTCTTGAATCCAAACCTCCGAGGGAAGCACCCCATAGGGGGATGGCACGGGGGAAAGAGAATGTGTGTGAGTTGAGCAGCAATTTAAGGTGGCAGAATAATGGGAAATAAAATAGTAAGGTACAAAGTAGTAAGGGCCCCAGCATGACTATATATGGCAGCATAACGATGGAAGATACCAATGGGGACACAGGCATGAGGAATCCTTGAACACCAGCACTCCAACAACACACAGTACATGCGAGGCAGGAGTGACAGCACTGACAAAACAGTTCATCCAAAGTCAATGGCACTGATCCCCACCCAGCTCTACACCTCGGCCTATAGCCTATAGTTGGGGAGTAAGTAGCTACCTAAGGTCTCTGTAAGCTAGACTGAAGAGGTATGTTTTAAGCCTGGACTTAAATATAGAGAGTGAGCCAGATTTCCGCACTGCTGCTGCAAGACCATTCCACAGCTGCGGAACTCTGTAGGAGAATGCTCTGCAGCCCAACATAGCTTTGTTTACTTTTGGAACTAAGAAATAACCTACCCCCTGAGAGCGAAGTAAATGGGGGGGCTGAGCAGTATTGTAATAAGGAATGGTCTCAGATTCCCTGCTCTGTATTCTCCAACCTTATAAGATGTTGTAGGAGAAGGCTCAGTGCTGTTTTATGGGCAAAGGGAGGTTGTACAAAGTATTAACTGCAGGAGTTGCCAATTATTTTAGTGCATGTGGTTTTTGTTAAAAATAATTATTTCTTGATGAGGGATTTGTTTTTTTCTCCAAATAAGTTTAGTTCAATTTAAGGTTGCCTTTTTTCACTTTTCCAGTGTGAGATTAAGCTTATTCACAAAAAAGCAATGTTTTAATAAAACCTTTTATTCATCTTTACTAAAGTTGCCAATAATTGTAAAGGGGACTCTATATATACATGTATACTGTAAAAATATATACCTAAATGCTTTTTTTTTAAACTTTTACTGTGTGATAGTTAAGCAGCCCTAAAAAGTCCTACTTGATGCAATATTTGCCTTCTTATGGTTCTCATTAGAGCTCTGTCTGGGGATTGATTATTTAAGTCTCAGCATTATGAAAATGAATATGATTAAAAGAACAGAAATGAATCATACAATGTAATTGTTATTTTTTCTCATTAGTTGTCGGCAGATTAAATAGTTTAACTGTCGCCATCCTGTCAAAGATTTGTCTGCTATGCATGCTTGAATAATTGAATACAGCGACCTATGTAGTATGTGGTCAGGGAAAGGTGTGTATGCTTGTTTTATCAGATGACACTTTATATTCTAACTTTAACGAGCACACAGAAGACCGCAGTCAGCACCCTGTCTGGCTGCCTCTTAATGCCAGTCACTAATTCTGCCTTACTTTGCACCATACTGGACCGAGAAACAAACTGCAACAGAGAACTCAGGACATTTTCTGGACCTGTGGGAACGTCATACAGGGGCGTTGTTATCTCATGGTTTTATTGTTTCACATCAGACTGAGCTCTGCCTAGCAGAAGCTCATCGAACACAAGGCATAAAGCATTTGGTTGTGAAACCTAACTTGGTGTAAAGCCATTAGGGTCGTGATCTTGCACAAATACGCCTTCATTTTTGCTTTTATCTACAACAAGGCTCTCCAGCAACTGTGTGTGTGCTTTGTTTGGACTGGTACAGGCTGACCCTCTTATTTATATGAGAAACACAACACAGAGGAACCATAAAGTGACTTTTTGAGGCTCTTGACAACATTCTCCCCCGGGGTGCTAACCTCATCAACGGGAGAGGGTCGGCTAGCAATGCCCAGATTCTGCTCCATCTTGGGAGACCCTCAGTCTTGCATGATTGGTGCAAGGACTGGGGTCAAGGGGCAAATCTTCAGAAGACTGCGACTGCACTTTGATGTGTGGCAATATGAGTCATGCAGAGGTGGCCACTTCACCGTTCCCCTCCATCTGACAGTAAAGTGTAACATAAGACTGGCACCATTCTTTGACCTTAATTATTTAATCTTTTGCTTGACTTGTGGAGTCATTGCATCACTATTGTGTAAGACTGGCGAAGACTCCAAGGCATGGTAGTCATATGGCAATGCAGGAGGAAAAGAATGATGTTGATGATGATTAATATTATTATAATATTTTTACTATTATTGTGGTGCAGGGCTCTTTATAGCCAATATTTTCCTTAACCATTTTTTTGACTAGTCTGAAAGCAGTAGTACTTCATTATCAGGATTATTCAGAATTTGACCCAGAATCCCCATAGAAATTGCAGGTCCATCACATGCTAAGTAAGTACTTTAATAACAAACTAAAAACTCTGGTACAAATGAGAATACTACTTGCCCAAAGGTGATGGGAAAACATAAAGTGTGATGTTTACAGGCAGAATAACTGGACTGGAGTTGTTTTCCGGTGACATAAGGGTGAATTAAATCAATTGCTTCCTGTGAACACACGACAGTGCCATAGTACTGAAAAATCAGAACTGCCTTAATATGCTCCTGACAGTAGGTGTAGTCTGATCCAAAGACACAGATGTCCGGCGAGAACCATAACAGATCTGGAGAGTTCTGAAAGGACAAACAAACCAAGTATATCTTCCCTGAAAATGCTTGGGATGGTATTTGCTGTATGTCAGATGAACATTGTTTAAAATGCTAAGTAAATAGCATAAGTTAGGTTACACTACTCTTCTGTTTTCTGTGTATCGGGCAGTAACTACATTTTTTATAGACGACCATAGCAGTATGCTTATCATTTTCCACTTGATTTTATCCAACATTATTGGAAGCCCATGGAACACCAATGTCCAGGTCCTCAAGATGTCAGGAGTAACAACAGTACCACCCATTCATTTTCCCAACACTTATCCAGGCTTTGTTGCATAACCAGTGACATCAATTTACATCTGAACCACAAATTTCACCTGCCCAGCTGGAGGCAAATGTCATAATCGCTCATATTTTCAAACTTAAATAACAAGTCACAAACATAATTTTTATCTTGAAAAAAATCTGTCCTATAGGAACAACTGCAAAATATTTTCTCTTATTTTATAGTGTTTGTCAGAGGATCTCCATAGCAGAGGCAATGAACCCATTTACACTGTCAATGGACTGGACTGACATATGTCAAAAGATTTTCTCAAATCTGTTTTCCCTGGCCAGTACAGTTACTCCACGTTTCACACTCACTTAATACTCAAATAACCTGCATTTTAAAATGCTGAATGAAATTCAAAGGCTAAAACATGATTTCAGTTGGCTGAAACTGCCTTGCCCCAGGCCTGTTGTTGGCTTTCAGATTAAGACTATGACTTGTCTGGTATGCTTCCATTTCAGGAGCACCATGCAATGACAATGCAGGAAAAAGATCACATGATCATGAAAATGAGCTGAATGTAGTCCAACACAGTGATTCCAGTCCAAGAACAGGAAGAGGAATTTGGAGACATTAAGCAGTTTGATATGCATTTCTTTTGATAGATAACTTGGATTTAGACATGTAATTTATATATGGTTCACAATTTTTTCAAAAATGAACAGATAGAGATTAGGTAACTCTGTAGTCTTATACCTCTATGTCTATGGGTTCATTTAGGTGCATTTTTGTGTCTATCTTGCCCATTACGGAGGTTAGTGTGTGTCCTTTGACAGCCTTGCATCCTGTCCATGCTGTACTGTGCTTCTGGGACAAGCTCCAACCTTGCGTTAGTACAGAAAATGGGTGGATGTATTTAAATTTACAATGATAAAATTATTTAACATTTTTCTTTTTATTTTTAAAAGCTCAGGAATAAGTACACAAATGCAAAACTACCCATAACTGTATGGCATTTATGTTGCTTGACTGAATTATATTTTATACAGAACTCGTATTTATTCCAGTATTTTTCCAGTGTGTGCTTCAGTGATATTATTTATTATGAGAAGTCCAGGGGAAGACTAATGGTTGATGAGTTTTGAATTACAGTGGCCCTGAAGTGCTTTGCACAAAACATTAAGAATATGCAAAAACACTTAAGACAATACAAAAAAAACAAAAACACAAAAAACCAAGAACAAAAAAAAGACATAAAACATAAAAAAACAGAACAGAAAATAATTGTTTCCATTATTATTCATGTTTTCTTATTTAGTTGCCGCATATTCAGCTGCTTTACGTATTTTAATTATTCTTAACATTCGAAGAAGTACGTTATATACTTGTTAAATATTCACAAGATATGTTTTTACTTGTATGCTGACAATTGGCTTTTTTCTGTTTTTGCATGCTTAACAGTGGGTGGATGCATTTTCCTGTGCTTGTGGCCATTGAAAATATTTCTTAGTTAAGGCCAATTAACATGAGGTTATTATTAAAGTTGTCACAATGGTCAATCTATCCAAATGACTTCCCAAGACACATTTCTACTCAAAATGGTCTATATTCTCCTGGTGGTGGAAGATATTAGCATTGTTTAGCCAAGGGAGGACTCAAATTGGCCATGGAATTTTGGCTGTGTAAAGTGCATTTGATCGACAACTCCTTTAAAGTGGCTTGTCGGTTAACATAAAACTGTGGCACAGTTTATAACATGAGTATTTGCTATGTCTGCAAGAATGGGTCTGGTGCAGCATTTCTCACTGCAGGGTTACTTCTGGAATATCTGCAAATGGCTGGCTTGTTATGGAAATTCCATCCTTTAGGGGGAGCTCTGATGTAGCGCTATTACCTGTTGATGCAATTCTACTTCTTGTGCTGGTTGTCCGACCTCTGGTGAGATTTGGTCTGCCCAGCACACTCTTGAGCTGAGCCCAAAAAAAGACCTGTTGCTTTGGGTCTTTAGGCCACTCCAGGTATGTTTTGGTATTAAGCATTTTCTTTAGTTTGCAGTACTTGTTAGGCAGAGAATCTGGATCAATGGGCTCTTTAACCACCAGAATGACATCACTGAAGGTCTTGCCAATGGCTCGTTGTTGGGCAAAGTAAAGCTCATAGTTACACCACTCACTGTTGACGAAGTGCTCTGACAGCACGAAGATTACCTTGAAAAAAAATACAATAGTATATAATCTCACAGATATTGAAAGTCTAGAATGTCAACATCTTTTTCTATTTTATGGGCAGTAAAAGGCCAATACAGGTACAAATCACTTTATGCCACATTTACTTTTCTGATATCCTGCAGACAATTTGTGGTTACTTTGGATCTTGATATGTAGTCAAGCACTGAATTTTAGTCACAAAAATAAATGGAACCTGATCAGAAAGGTACATGTGTTTAAATGTGTACACAACTCCTCATATAAAAATTCCACATCTTACCTTTTGGCTGTTTTCAATATTTTCTATGATGTTGTCAATGATCCACTTGCCTGGCATAAAGTCTCTTTCATGTATGCAAATACAATATGGGGGCCTACTGTTTTCCAAGTAGGTCAACAAATGCTCCCTCACCCAATCGGCATCCGAATGGCTGTAAGAAATGAAGGCATGATAAACAAAGGTCTTTGATATCCCCTGTCCTTCCTGGTAAGCTCGGTATTTTGCCCTGATGATGTGGCAAATTGCTCTAGTGTACCAAGGCACATTAAAAATATAGCATGCTAACATTATTGCCAGCACCACAACTGCTGTAGTTGCTACAGAAATGATGATAACAAGCCAAATGTCACATGCTATGTGTCCAGGAAAAAACTGAGCCACCAAAGTGTTGAGTAAGGCCTCAGGGTGGTAACACTTGTAGTTGCTGGGCCAGTCTGTGATTTTGACTTTCCCTTTGGTTGTAGTATCTTGAATAAAATTGTGGAGCTCGCAGTTACAATGATATGGGTTGTTGCCTGCTTTTAATCTGGATAACTGTGGCATATCCTTAAAGAAACTCATGCTAATGATTCCAAAGGAGTTCCCATCCAGTTCTAGTAATTGCAAAGTTGGATTGCTCCACCCAGATGGAATGAACTTGATTTTGTTGCCACTGAGCAGAAGTTCCTTTAAGTTCAAGACTTGCTGGAAGTAGCTCATATCCAACTGATCCAGGTTACAATCAGAGAGATCCAAGAACTGCACAGTGGTTGGAAGGCAACTAAGGTCACTGTTGATAAAGTTGTTGTGATGAAGAATCACGTTGGTGATATTCTGCTTCCAGATGCATACACCCACTTCTTGGATTGAGCCAAAATGATTATAACTAAGATCTAACACCTCAAGTTGTTTAAATTCTCTTACAAGAGCGGCCATATCAATCAGACTGCTAAGATGATTGGTGCTGATGTTGAAGAAATATAGAGAAGGCAGTTTATGCGTGTAGTCACACTGCTTGTTGTAGAGGTAACTGTCCCTTAGCCGATTGTTAGAGACATCCAGCACCTCCACGGCATTCATTTCACCCCAGGCATCACAGGGCACAAAGTTGAAGTTAACATTTTTAATAGACAGTCTCCGGACCTTGCTAAACCATGTGAAGCGCCAGTCAAATCTCAAGATGTCTGGGTTACTGATATCCCTGTAGAATGACATAAAGCATAGTAAAATGGTTATAAAGGGTCAACTGTTATATCATAGCAATTTTGTAAATGTAATTTCTTACAAATATACATTCATACACAAATAAAACTATTTTCATACTGTATTTTAAGCTCATCATGTTATTAAAGGATCAGGCTCATGCAATAAAAACATGTTGCTGATGCATTGTGAAGAAATGCACTAACCAAATAATCAGATCATCCAGGACAAGATTTGTCACGCTGGATGCCAATCCACTATCCAGAAATGTTGGTGACCGAGCAAAATCCACAGATAGAAGTACTAGGGCTTTAACCGGAGAAACTTGCAGGTTCACCAATGCCATCCTAAGAATGTTCTCATTGAACTTGCCACGGTGAAAGATGAGTTGTGGCACGTTAATGTCGTTCAAGCCTTGGAAAATGTCCTCTTTACCAGTATAGTATGTGAATTCAAAAAGGTTCCGAAAGCGAAGCTCCTTAAATGTCTTGTTAGCCAAGTCCTGTAGGATCATTGGCAGAAAATTTGGATTTTGGTCTAAGGCCACATCAAACCACATCTGTTTGGTCCTGATAAACTTCAGACAACCTTGTTCATATTCCTTAAGGCTAGATGCACTTTTGATAGAAAACTTTTCCAAATAAATATTTTGTATGGCCTGAAAGTCTCCCTTTTTCAGACTTAGTATGAGCGGACCCCCCATAGTTAGCACCTTTAGTTGTGTGAATGTGGAGAACATATCAGACAAAGTGGCATTAGAGTAGAAATTATTGGACATCTCCAAGATTTGCAAATTAGTGAGGGGCTCTAGGGCTTTGGTCGGAATGGAGCTTAAAGAATTGTTGAAGATGTTGAGGCTTCCAAGGAGGGTGTTGCAATGAAAGGCTCCGTCCTCAATCAAGGAAATGTTATTGACTTGAAGATTAAGGACACGCAGGTAACGGAAGTGACAAAAATCCTTTTTGCGGATTACTTGCAGTGCATTAAATGACAGGTCTAACTCCTCCAAAGAAAGTGGGAGCAACTCTACAGGGATCTTCTGGAGGCGGCGCCCCTTGCAATCTGCTGAGCGGTTGTCCATGGAAATAGCACAAATCTTGTTCTCTTGTGCATCAAGTGAAGAGCAATGGACACTGACCAGAAGAGTACTGACCACCACGATGTTGCAAATTCCAATAGCTGCAAACTGGACCTGTTAAGGCAATAATAAACAAATATCAAAACTGCATCTTTGACACCCACATAAATCTCTCTGTAACACATATGTTTTAAATTCATTTAGCTAGTTGTTTTTCAACATAAAATAGTAAGAAAGCAAAATCCATCCATCTTTCAATCACCGTTCCTGGTCAAAGTCATGAGGGGACTTGGAGCTTATCCCCAACAGCATGGGATGGCAATCCCTCACAGGACACATAATTAAACACACAACGTCATACATTATTGGCAGTTTAGAAATGCTAACTAGCCTAACTGGATGCCACTGGAGCACCTGGAGGAAACAGATGAGACTCAGGGAGAAGATACACTATCCCCGCACAGAGAAGGTGAGATTCAAACCCCCAACCCTAGAGCTGCTACCCACTGAGCCACCTTGCTACCCTCAGTCAGCTCATGTAGATTAAGATAAAGGACATGGACTTCTTCATATGAAGGTTTCAGGGCCTGTTGTAGAACATGTGGTCCTAAATCTGAACAAGATACTTAATCTGAATTGCTTGAGTACAAAAGAGACAAAGTTGAATAAACTGTTTAAAAATTGGAGTAGTCAAAATATTCATAAAGGATCATTTAATCTATATTATTTATCCTAATAGAGTGTGTTTCAACATTTCACACTTTGACATTGACCTAGCCATCCATTATCCATAACAAATTACAGTACAGGGCTGCAATGAATTTTGATCCTAGCATTTTTATTGTTGACATACATTTTTATGCATAAATGTCTGTTTACATGACAATAGGTAATCTATTCTGATATGAATGTATCTGGTATCCTATCCTTGGTGTACCCCAGTCTATTTGCCCTACCCTGGCTTGAGAGCCATGCAAGTGGTACTGTTGTAAGATTCCCAAGCCACCTCAGCTGGCTCCTCTCTATGCGATGGAACAGTGGCTTTATTTTGATGTTCCTCCACAATCTCCAAACTCCTCACCCTGTCCGAGAGAGGATGCTACTTCTAGTCCCCATATTGGAAGCCCTTTTAATCATGGTTGTGCCTTGATAACATGCCCATGACAATCAAAAATAGCCGTTCTGATCTGATCAACTTTCAGCTGTTTCAGGAAACACCCATATAAGGATTGCCCTGAAGACTTCCTTCTTAAGTTTAACAACTTCCCTCAAAACTGGCATCAACCAGCTGGTCCTGTAGTAACTGTCATAAGGAGCAACGACTGCCTTGGCCACAGTTCTTTGCCACTACTTTGATGACTGAGGCCAGTCAGACTCCATCTCCCCAAACTCACTCGGCACCCAAGGGTAGTGTTTCTGGAGATATTAGTTGAATTCATCTTGTACAGAAACTTCAGCCAGATGTTCCTCACAAACCCTGTCTGCTTGTCTAGGTCATTCTGGTCCATGAGTTCTCCTGGACAGCTCTGCTCCTCTTTGCCTGAATCAGATGACACAACCTTAAATCTATCATTGTTTTTTGTTCTAAATGACCCGGACCATACTGGCACAACACAGATTTTTGAGCCACTGTACTCTACCACCCCCTTGAAAAGAGACAAGTCATGGAAATACGATGAAACAGTAAATGTGTGCCACACATTGTCTGAATGAGGAAGAGTCAAGATGAGATCTTAGGTCTGCTACAAGAACTGATTTTGGTCCCATGGTGACTGACGTCCTGCCAACTGAACAGTGCCGAGGTTGATCAGACTTGCTCAAATATTTTCACACATAACCCTGCATATGCAGACAAAACTATGAAACAAACCAATCAAATTACAAAACACAAAATGTAGGGGAGGAGTCATACAGCTATAAAAATGGCATACCTGCCTATACTCCCATTCATCTTTGTATACCAATTTTCTGGAGCCATTACAGCGAGGTTTTCAATACAATAGGATTGACACATTATTTCATAAAGATGATTGTCGGAAGGAGTCAGAAGATACGACAGAAGTCTCAGCGGAAAAGGAGAACTTTTAACAGAACAGTTATCACTGCTCATCAGAAGAGGATGAAGAGATTACTGAGGAAGATATCAATGTCCCAAGAGAGACAATTATGTCAACAAATGGTACTATTAGCTGACCCTCAGCCCCATATAAAAATACAGGCATGCAGTATGATGGTAGAAAATGTCATACAGATGACTCCAGGGCCTACAGGCTAGCTATTTCCCATGCTATGAACATTATTTTAGCTTTCCAGTTGTTCTTTCCACCAGCTATTGAAATGTTTTGCCTTACTGAAATAGAAACAAGCCAACAATTTTCATAGTCTCATATAAAATCTTTCATCAACATAATGACACAAGTTCAAGGTAAAACCTATCTCAAATGACTCTGGTAAGATTTGGGAGAAAAAAGTTACCAAAAATTTCCAGTATAGTGAAGAACGAGACAGGACTCTGGTTTCACACAAAAAGATTTCTGAAGGCCAATAAACAAACAAAAAAAAGAGATCTATAAAAGCTAAAAAATACACTTGCAGACCTTTGACACACTAATAACAGGATATTTACTGATCAATGTAAGGGTGCTTTTAATGTGAATCAAACTAATCATAATTGGGTGGGTAGGGTAGGTTCAGAGAATTCTGCAGAGCTAACGATTTTAGACAAAAATTAAGCAGATTTAATTGTTAAGTTAATTGCAGTTTAATTGTTAAGTAACCTTAATGTACATAATTTACAATTAGACCAAAGACCAATCAAACTATATAGCTACAAACTACCAAATATGCAGGCTTATATACCACAGTGCTAACAATCAAAATAGTACATACCCAGCAGAAGATACATACAGTAAGGAGGAAACAGATCACACTACAGATGTTCTGGCTGAAGTGTATCTCCCCCTCCTCTACCTTGTGAACCCTTCCTAAAATCTCAGACCAAATGATTGGTGCTACCATCAAATAAACCAATCATTGATCAGAGCTTTTCTTGAGGCTATGACCACAGAATAAAGTTCAACCAAACCCGGATCCTAACTGGCCTTTGGAATTTCAATGACAGGACTGTTGCATTTCTTTGATCACCATGTGGACAGAACCTTCTATCAAGGCAGGATTTCCCTAAAGTTCCTTATCTTTAAAATGTTTTGAAACACTGTCTAAGGACTTAGATATTGTACCAGTTGTACTGAGACCATTCAAATGAGACCAAACATGCATAACTTGTTTTTACAGTCAACATGTAAGCATTCAGTATGGATTTTTGTGTGTCCTGGTTTGGGGAGCACCTGTGAAGGAAAGGACAGGTTTATGAGCAGAAGGTGTATATGGACCTGCCTGTGGGCCACATCTCAGTCAGATAAATGGAAAGGAAGAGAGGGGAGAGAGAGGGTGGTGTGACAATTTGTGGGTGCCATGCTCCCTGATCACTGGATCCTCAGTGCCAGAGCCTACGGCTCCCCTTAATTGGGCCCTGCATTCCACACAACTAGGGTGGAATGTGGGAGGAGGTACAGCTGGCACCCATTGGCAATTAGCCCCTTTGGGGCATAAAGTAGCAACAGCAAGTCAGGGACAGAGAGACAGAACTTGTGGACCCATTTTAGGACAAGCCACTGGGGTAGGATGGGCAGTGGAATTGCTGAGGGATACTGCCACCTGCTGTGAGGAATGACCATCTCCCAGACCCATGTAGCCTCGCCTGGTTGTGTCCCGCTCCTCCTGCCCTGTATGTGTTGCTGTGTCCTGCTGTAACAGTCAATAAATGCAACTCCTTTTGGGAGTTGCAAGTGCAACTTTGATGGTCTTTGATGGCATAAGGACCTGCCTGAGGGCCACTTCTCAGTATCATAGATAGAAATGAAGAGAGGGGGAGGGAGAGGGTGGGTTTATGAATAGCAAGTATGCAGACATTGGCCTGTAGGTTGTTTTCCACTCAGTGGGGGGTTGAGATAAGTAAGTGTGAGTGAGCTGCGTCTCACCAGGAGCCAACTCTGCAATGACCCCCCTGGAGCACAAAACAGCAGAGACCCAGATCCCAGTTCCGGGGAGGGGGGGGCAGCAGCCTTACAACAAACCTCCAAAAATGTCTCTTTCAGTATGTTATATTTAATAATTATGTCCCTTCTCAGATGAGGTAACATCTTTCATCTGAGTACCAGCTACACAATTAAAAGTAAGCAAAGTTAATTCAGGGTGGCATGGGTTTGTTCTTGCCAGCAAGACACGCAGTTAAGCTAACTGGCAACACTGAACTGCCTGTACTGTGTGATTGTGTGTGTTTGCACCCTGTGCTGGGCTGACAACCTATCCAGGGTATACCCTAAGATAAGCTCCAGGTGACCCTGAGCAGGAAAAGCAGCTGAGGTTGAATGGAAGGCTAATTCAGCTGAGCAATGATGTGGCACCTCCTTCAGCTCAATACATTTTACTCCTTCCAGCATGAGAGATAAAGAATATGATGATGCCTGCAAGAGGCAGCATGATCTCTACTCATATATAGCCATAGTTTTACTTTATCCACCCACTTCTAAAAACTCATCTTGCGAGATTTGGAGCCTGTTCTAGGCAGCACATAATATACTGAGCTATGAATGCAGATGTGAAATATGTTTACAGTTTCATATTGTAATGGAAGTTACTGATATGTAGTGTTTTAGAGCTTTAGTAAGCAGTGGAAATGTACCGGAAGGGAAATATGACCATATAAGGAATATGTAT
>JAACJT020000110.1:12326862-12345893 GCA_009936485.2 Gymnarchus niloticus | reverse complement strand
GCCCTACATGGCTTAGCTCATAGTTTCACTGAACTACGCAAGCCCCTTCGCCATGACAAGGCAGTGATCCATTGAAGAGGGCCGGAATACTACAGTGCCCCTAATATAAATGTTTCAATTTCTTTAGCTGTGTATTTTTATTGAATTAATACCGATGTCTGGTGTAAATGTTATGTAAATAGCTTTATCGGAGATATGTTTTATGAATAAAATATTGACGTGTAGAATACGAATTTCCCCCACTGTATATGCTGCTTAAATTAAATGTTCTTGCTTATGTACAATTATATTCTTCACTTGTGTTAGCAGTAGCACAAAGATAGTTGTAATGTTCTCAAAATGACCGTCTGTGCTGTTTTGTCTGATTTTACTTCGATGTTGACTTCAAAGGTGTCTGTTTCATGTTTTACTGAGGACTGCATTCATACTTTAGTCAGGACACTAAAGCCTATACATATATAACTCTTTAAGTAAGCAAGGATCCATTTTAGTGATATATTTACTGCTTCCTTTGACCACACATGTAGGGTTCCTTCCAAAATTATTTTTGTTCTACTTTTGGTATGAGGAGGATGTGAAACATTTCCCCTTTCACTCCACTGTCTGTTGTTGACTTGATTGCTGAATCCCTGTGTAAGACAAGCAACTGAGATGTACACATTGTCCGCACCCAAAATAGACTTGGTCAGACTTGTGTAGCTCAACAGTATGCATTTGTTTGCTGTATTATTGGACAAATAATTGTTTTCTTTTATATTAATTGACTATTTGAGACTTACAGGACAATTCAACAAACCTTGATTTCTCCTACAACTGTATGTATCTTTTGTTTCTCT
This sequence comes from Gymnarchus niloticus, assembly GCA_009936485.2. Taxonomy (NCBI): domain Eukaryota; kingdom Metazoa; phylum Chordata; class Actinopteri; order Osteoglossiformes; family Gymnarchidae; genus Gymnarchus; species Gymnarchus niloticus. The sequence goes on along the minus strand of JAACJT020000110.1, from coordinate 12,345,057 downwards.
CTATGTATTTGCCTATTCATGTATTTATTCTGATATACTTGTAACTCCATGCACAACTTTATTTGGATGCATTGTTGTCTGTATTGTGTTATTGTATACTGTCTTTTTTTTTTTGCCAAGAGAGAACACGTGAATATAAATCACACTATACCTGTACTCGTACACATAGTAAATAAAACTCCGTCCTCATATATCTGAGTTCTAATGTGTAACTAAACAGTAAGGCAAGGTCATACATTTGTATTTAAGAGGTCTGGTTGTCTGTATGGCATTAATGTATATGCTTGAAAATGACTATCTTCCAACCACTTATTTGGTAAGGGTCATAGGGAAGCTGGATCCTGTCCCAAGAAGCACAGGGGTACACCTTGGGTAGGATGTCAGTCCATCACAGGCTTCATAAACACACGCAATCATTCACCATAGGTTAATTGATAACTATAAATTGCCCAACTCTGTGGTTCCAAAACAGTGCTCCATTGTGGCGCAGTGAACTCACAGCAGCGCCACAGAATGTTTCAAATTTTTTAGGAAACACAGCGATACTTGACACCTGTCGGACCCCATGCGGACTATTAGCTTGAGGTAGTTCACAGTTTTATTCTATTTTAAACGTCATATCTTTGTGATGCTGTGTGTTTGCCAGTTACTGTGATAAAAAGCAAATAGGGCCTGCTATGTGAAAATCACCATAAAAAAGGAAATTAGAGTAGCAGTGTCCAGTCTGATTCCAAGCTGTGCAATGCCTACACCCCATTACTAACTGTAGTTATTTACGAACAACAGGAAAATATAAGTTTTTCTTTCAGTTGATCAATTTGTATGCAGAATTTTTTAAAAGGTCTGCTAAGATTTTAGAACATAAATACTAAAGTTGTTTGGACCTAACTACTAAAAAAAATTCAAATTTTCTTTAAGTAGATAGGTCCACAAGTTGAGTATTTCTTTTGGCCTAGGTGTGCTGTGAAAAAAATACTGCAACATGATGTACACCGTGGACCAAGAAAGGTTAGGAACTTCTGGCCTAACTGTGTGCTTCTGGACTGTGAGAGGAAGCCCGCGTGATGGAAGGAGAACATCTAAATTGTGCGCGTGCACACACACACACACACACACACACAGCAGAATTCCCAACTCTGGAGATGCGAGGCAACATCTGAATTTGCAAGAGTCACATATTTCCTTCAGTGAAGTAACCTCATAAATCTACCAGATAGTCTCAACGCTACAGAGCATACCAGTAATTTTGGTATGCTTGATATCAGTCTCTGGGGCTTATTATGGAACAAATGAGGAGTCACAACCCATGGGGGATGTGAGTGCCCTGAGCTAGTTTGGGATACTTCCAACCAATGAGGCTTTTGAAGCCTCATTTAATGCCAGCATTCATTGGTTCGTTCAGGATACTCCCACCCACCATGGGTTTTGAAGCCTCATTTCTCACCAGCATTGAATGGTAGTGAGACACTCCCACCCGCCACAGGTTTTGAAGGGTCATTTGTCCCGTCACAAGTTGTAATAGGCAGACAAAATGCAGCGTGAAGACAATGCAAAGTCCCTGCCACGTGCTTTCTTGAGCATGTTCATTTATGTCAAGGAAGTGTGACATTTTCTCTGGGCCTAGATAAGCTGCTTAATCATTTGGACAAATCCTGCAGATAGCATACTGCTAGGGCAACATCAACATATTTACATACACTGGTGTAGTGATAATACAGGACTGAGCCTTTGGAGTAAAATCTTCCAGCTCCCCCTTAATGGTGGTTATGCAACACTGAAACTAAACGTGACTAAACTTATTAATTTGCAACAGATATTCAGCTGAAATCAACCGATGCTAATCAGCTCTATGGCATTAGTGACTGGCATGGATTGTGCCTACCAAACAAACAGGCATGTCAAAATAGTGTGCTCAAATATAGGGATATGTTGCAGTTATACACAGTGAAACACCCCTTTCTCTCATAGTGCTGATAATCTTATAAATGACCATTTTAAGGTATTTCATTGTAATACTGAAGTTTAAAACTGGTGGTGGCTCTTCACATTGACCAATACAAGGTTTATCGTAATCCAGGTGTATGCAGGCCATTGTGTATATGTTTATTTTTAAAAGCCTTGTCTGTTTGAACTTGGGAAGATTTTTTGCAATGCAAACTGCATGTCTGAAAAATGATGCCATACAACTGATCTTGTCTTTTATGCAGACAACGTGACAGAAGGGACTTTTCTCAAGTCGCATAGTGAGAATAGTTCAAAGCATTCCTCATGACACAATGAATCCTCACAGTGCCGATGTTTCATTTACAGTAAGTCTATTACAATAGCTCATCTGTATTTTTCCCTGTATCGCATTACTTGCATAGTTCACATATCCCACTTGAATTTCTAATTAAAAATGTGGTATAATTTTACAGTTGGATGTCTGTCAAGTACAACAGGGAAAAACATTATGAAATGCCATATGTGTCAAAAGCAAAACTTGAATAAACGAAACGAATAAATGAAGAGTGTCTGTCTTTCAGCAGAAAGACACTCTTTTCACTCAGCGGGTATTTCCAAAATATTTGGATAGGAGTGAACAGACAATGGCCCGATCCATTTATTCACTGTTGTTTCATTATTATTGTTCAAGTAAACTGCATGCATATAACTACTGACAGCCTATTTTATTTAAAGCAAAGTAAGATTGCCCCACACATATTTTAAAAGCACTTGACTCCTATAAGTAATCCAGTCAGCATTTGTTCTCTGTAATAATTTTTCAGTTACTCAGTTTTGGAATGGGTACTGATATTGGGTGCAAATTGGTGTTTTGCACTTTTAACAGAGAAGTTTGTGAAATTTAATTTCAAGTGATTTTTCAGAATGCTGTGTGTATGAAACTGAAAAGTATGCCACCAGGAAAACAAGTATGAAGGTAGAGAGAAAAATTTGCTTATCCAGATTCACACACTTGTTTTTCAGAGTAAAAATGAATTGATTCTTTTAGCAAAGCAACTCATTTAGGGTTCAATGTTCTCTCAGTGTTTGAAATGAGTTGCATCCAGGAATTATAGATTCCTCCCTGAGTCCAAAAACATGAGGTACAAAGATACGTATTTTACTTTAAATTGATGTGTGTGTCCTACAATGGACTGCTACCTCATCCAGGGTGTCCTCAACATAATGGCTTGTGTTTCCTGGATCCCCTGTGACCCTGTAAGGGATAAACAGCATATTTTGTATTAATGAACTTGCCCTTCTCGGTGCCAGCCAGAGGAGGATGGGCTTCCCCCTTGAGTCTGGTTCCTCTCAAGCTTCCTTCCTCCTGAGGGAGTTTTTCCTTGCCACTGTCGCCTTTGGCTTACTCTCTGGGGACGTTGTGCCCAGGACTATGTAAAGTGCTTTGTGGCAATACTTGTTAAAGGTGAATTGAATAAGCAGCAAGGAAATGTCTGATTTTAATAAGCTAAGAAGATGTGGTGATTAATATAAACGGCTAAAATCTTTTGGGAAAAGCTATAACATTTTTGCAGCCACATATCATGCACTTTGAGTCGTAGAGGAGCTGTGATCCCTCTTTGGTATTGTAACTAGGGCACAAGTACTTACTTGTGTCCTTGTAGTGTGTCATTCGAAAGCTTACTGCTGATGTAAGTTCTTTGCCAAATACTCCCGGATGCCCTAAAAGTAGGATTGTAAAGTCATGTATAATGTAAAACTGCCTAGTGTCACCTTTTGCAAGTATCACTTTTGATGGTTTTGAATTTAACTATTAATATTTATACATTTAAATTTTTGCAAATATATTTATTGGATGGGATGATGGCTCAGTGAGTTACAGTGTTGCCTCACCTACAGGAGTCGGAATTTGAATTCCGACCCTACTGTGTATCCATTTTTGCATGTTCTCTCAATGTTTGTGCAGGTAACAGCCTGCAATCTAAAAACATAAGCCACTGTATGTGAGGAGTGTGCATATTCTCCCTGGGCTGTATCGGTTTCCTCTAAGTACTCTGGTGGAAAGTGCTAGTAATATTATTAAACAGAAATGATTACAAATATGGTGAATATTTAAATAAAGTGACATTATAGTTCAAAAACTTATTGTCATGCCTGCAGTGCATCATCCCTATCCAGCCTGCTCACATTCCACTTCCCCAGTGTTTTAAACATCGGGCATCATGTTTTCCGAGTCCATATTACCTCTTAACTCTTATTATTAGGCAATTTTGCTTGTCTTCATCACACTTTAACAGCTTGAGGATCCCACTAGATTGGCCGTTAGTGCAATTTTGGTATAATGAGCTTCTGAGCTATCAGACACAAATTTAGCTACTAAGCAAAAGGATAACGACCACAAATGTTCTGTCACGGAATACTTTATTAATTTTCAATAACATTTTCAATGAAATTGATTAGATGGCACTGCTTTAGTCAATAACCTTCTGCATATTTACACGTTTAAGGAGATCTGTTCGACATATAAAAAAACAGACATGTTTTTGTAATGAAGGCATGTAGCACTATTCTAAGTGTTTGGCATGTTTCATCCTTGAGATTATTTTGAGAGCAGGGAACAGGCCATTCTTTCCATTTCTTCTTGGCAGAATCTTGACTCTGGAGACTGCACTGGCCCTTCCAGAAAAAGTTACAGAATTACAGTGCAATGAGGCACCACCCTCAAGGATGCTGGTGTTCTAAATGTGTATAAATTATATATATCAGCTGTTCTTTTAATCCACTATAATATATTTCCATCTGGATTACATTATTGTACATTAACCCAGATTTATTATACAGCATGGTGCATAAATCCAAACTGACAGAACTAGAGCATAAATTAATAGGCCAAAATAAATTGTCTACCTGGGCTTTTAAGTTTGTCCATGCTCGTGTCAGGGTAGACCTTGAGCAAATACATTGCTAGTGATAACACTGGATGTCCCAGGCTCAATATAGTATATACAGAGCAGAAAGCATAGCACAGTCGATTTGCTTGATGCTCGTGGAGCTCCTGTTTTGTTTGTCTGCTTTGTCTTGAGCCGATGTTAGAAATCTGTTTGCATTTTTGTCTTTGAGTCCCATGCCTTTATTTTGGCTTCGCCCCCCAACCAGCTCCATCAATCATCCCCACTTGAGACCATTTCCAGCACACCTCATTCCGGATCATTCCATCCAGTCAGTGGCCTCAAATCCAAACTGTCCCCTTGGTGTCTAGTCCAGTGGGCCATCAGGCAGAAAGCATGGCAGTATTGGTGAGACTGCTTGCTATCTTGTTCAATCATACAATAACAAAAGTATTTTCAGCAAATGTTGAGTTCACATTTTGGCAGTTAGGACAACAATAGATAAACGGGAACCACACTTTGCTGGAAAAAGTGAAAGCTATAAAGTGCATGAATTGTCATGGGAAATTCTCCTAATTTAATCTTTTCAGCAATCATCAATGTTTGATTCAAACTTCTTTGCTATTTTCAAATATACATTTACTTGTTTTTAGATTAAAAAAATCTGGAACACATTAGGACAGCAGTAGAGTGAGTGAGTGTGTGTGTGTGTGTGTGTGTGTGTGTGTGTGTGTGTGTGTGTGGGAGTAGTCTGGCTATTAGGCACAAGGCACAAAATGTTCAGAAGCTAAATGTGTGGGCAGTGAACTGACACAGCTTGTGTTTAGCACTCAAACACCAGACTCTATACTGGAAATCCCAGCCTCGACCATAGAGAGAGCAGTGCTGCATTAAAGACAGATCCAGATGACCAATCTATTTGTTTTAGGGAACTGTGCATGGTTGGCACATTTTTGGCTAAGTCAAACAACATCTTAGGATTACCTAACAAAGAATGTCAGATATTCTTCAGCTACTTTCAAGGAGCTACCTTCAGTATAAAAATATATTTGACAAGTCAGTCAGAAATAGCTGGAAGGGGTGGCAGCTGCTTTATACAACTGTTAAATCTACTGTTCAGAGGAGACCGGTTCTGTTGAATCAGAATTCTAATACATCAGGAATTATCTGTCTAAAGTTCATGTCATATGTCATATTGTAAGAAAACTTCAAACACCACAATATGTAGGAATAAACAAGAGAGATAAACATTAAGAGCAGTGGACAACCAATGAGTAAATATCAGTGGTCATGTCCCGGGAAAACTGCAGGAAACTAGAGGATGAAAGAATTCAGAAAGGACAAGACCACTAGTTCTGGAACAGCCACATTAAAATGTGTTCCACCCCTTTAAAATTAATTCGTCTGCTCTCATCCTCTGTGGGATTTCTGCTGTCTGTGCTCTAGGTTACAAAGGACATTGCAGAAACAGAGGGAGCTTCTATTTACCTCTTTTACAGACTTGATAAAAGAAGGACTTCAGTCTCTGCATTAAACACTGATTTCCCCACTGAGTACAGCCAGATTTATATGGCATACACAATTTTTTAGCCACCTTTTTGAGAACATTATCACCACATATAGTGTAAAGGTCATATTTCATACACGCTGGTAAGTAACGGCACACATCACCCAATAATAAGATTATAATGTTAGCTCTATATAACAGCATTTCACTTTACACCGCAACTACAGAAGATACATCTATATGTTATGTACATATGTTTTTTTGGTACACTTCTACTACTGGTTTCCAGTGACTTGCACTGTAGCTGCTTGGTAATCACAAATATTTGATGGGAAAATGCAAATGCTGAAATTTCAGAGACCTTGCTCAGAGGCAGTGACATCCTCAATCCCATCCACCCCTTCCCCCACCCACATCTCTTTCTAAAAAGTCTGACTTCTATGACTTCTGCCTAGACCCTGGACGCAGTGTCTAAATCCAGTGGGTCACTCTCCAGTAATACACATATCTATTGCACTTTGTCCTTACTGGTTATGCAATATACAACTTAAGCTTGTATATTTTTGTTTCTGTAAAGCAAGGCTCATATTGTGAGTATTCCAGCCAGAAAACATCCACAAAATAGCACAGTCACCTTGAAAATTTTAAAGAATAAAAACAACGACAATACACCCTGATAATCTACACTAAACCAATTCAGCTGAAATGTTGGCTCGTTTGAGCCCAAAAAAGCTGGGTTCGCAAAGCACTCCATACAGTTGGAATACGACACCAAATGTCAAGGTGTTCCATGGGGTATATACTTTAAAATACACTTGGTATATCAGTGTGATTTTGAGTGGGAAACTTAAAAGCCCTGCAGCCATTTAACACAAATCAAATGCAGTAATCCTGTCCATACAACTAATTAAAATATATATAAGTACCAATAATATGGTTACATATACATGTTACTCAGTCTAACTCCAGCAATCTTAACATTCTTCACATCCTGCTACCACGATCCAGTTTCAGACACGTAACCCTAGAACCAATTACGGCAATATCGTCTTGCTTTAACCCACGCTGTTCTAGTGCTTCTACAAAAGTTCCTTAAATCTAGAAACCAGTTCCTAATTAAGCTTTTTCTTTGCCATTCAGCAAATGTAACCACAGTGAGCTGGTTTGCTCTTGCAAAGGATCCTTCTGAGGCCATTTTGACGTTGAAGATGGACCACTATTTAAGGCAGTTTCCTAGAAGCAATAAATCTCCCGGGAGTCACAAGTAGCTCTGTAGAATTTGAAAACAACTGAGGGGCTTCTTGGGTCAAAATAAAAACGTGTGCAAGGAACATGCAGGCAGATTTACCTCCAGGCATATTTTCCAAAGCCGTGATAAAGTGCTGTGCGACCCAAACTTAAGCATCATGACTCTCTCTGCGCAACATTTCTTTTTTTGAAGAGCTTTTGGCTACAACAGCCAGACTGCGGCTGCAGCCAAGAGAAGGGATGGACCAAGGGTGGAAGCCAAGGAAGCCAGTAGGGGTCCGCCATTGAACACCAGCCTGTAGGACACCACCTCCTCCTTGTGGCCATGCTCCAGAGACATGCAGCGGAACACTCCTTCTTTGAGGGGAAGCTCCGGAGTTGGCGCCAGCACACAGGAGTCGTTTAAAATGGAGCAGGGGTAGTGCTTGTTGCAGTTGTCCTTTTCCCAGCGGTAGGTGGCATGGTATGAGCGTACTGGGCAGGGCAGCAGAACAGGCCCATCGGGGTCCACAACCACATCCTTGGGAGAAGTGCTTTGGCTTTTCAGGGCTGCAAACAGAGTGAGGTTTTGGATTTTCATAATGGTACATTCACAGTCCTTTACGTAATAATAATTTTGCTTTTGTCTATATTTGTTTACATGAGAGCATAATAATTCACAGTAACAAGAATTTCAACACTCAAAACACATAACCCCCAGCACAATTGACATAAAAGGCAAATAAACTAGTGATTTGTTAATGTGTTTCTTTTAACTACAGTACAGAATAATGTAATAATAATTACAGAACTTTGCAGTCATAAATGTAACCAGAAATCAAGTCAAGGAGTGGAAACAGGAACATATAGTGGACTGTGTTTCCTCACGACTGGAGTTTCCAGGCATTGGATAAATGGAGGTCATTAGGTTGTGCTGGGCTTACCGATGGCATCTCCGCACACAGAGGAATTGGACTGGTCAAGACTTTGGACAATTGTTCTGAAAATGCAAAAAAACAGTTTTAGAAGCAATTCAAATTTCAGTTCTGGAAACATGGAAAGTGCTGAAAAAAGTAAATCCAGTTGTGCATGTTATTTCTCAGAGGTTTCTCAGACTTCTTCAATGAAACTTTCTAGGTGGTCCAAAATAAGTGGCCTAATTGCTCGCAGTAAGACATGACTTAAATAATTCACCAGCATTAGCTACTGTTCCTCTTCAACATGCAGTCTGCTAAGACGGCTCAAAGGGTAGCTTTTTAACACTTCTAATGTCAAGTTTATTTGAACCATACCCAGTGCTGATGTTATATCCCTCAGGTATGGCGGTACACCTCTTCTTGCTGAACTCCCACCCACAGTAAGGATCACGGGAGAGGATGCATTCCCGGCAACTGTCTCCATAACGACCACAGTCAGCCAGAGGGAGGCGCTGAACCTCCATGGCTGTACTTACGTAGAGCTGGCCCTAACATTGCAGTCAAAAAACGTTCAAGAAACATGTTTTAGAGCAGGAACAGAAAATTGCCTAGGAACATGAGTAAAACAGAAGGAGAGGCTTGTGAGGTAAGACACCTGAAAAATGACCACCCGGAATGGAGGATAAGCAGCTGTTATGAGGGCAGGCTGTGCAAATCGAAGATGGAAAAGAACTGGTGTATTGAAGAAAGTGGTGTGTGATGATTTACCTTCTGGGAGTCGATCGCCATGGCAACGACAGGGCTCTCATTGTGGAACAGAGAATATTGAGAGATAATGAAGGTTTCATCGATCTGGTGGAGAACTTTCAGGACTTTACCCTTTTCTGTGGAGCATAAGAGTTACGTGTTGAAATAGAAGAGAACCATCAGGCACAATAAGATAGACCAGTATATTCATTCCAAATTATGAAAATGCATCACATCAGTTTTAACTTCTCACCTTTTACCTTTCATTTATAGCATTACAATAAAATACAAAATATGGTAATGTTCTGAACTTTTGGCTATTTCTGTAATTCATGCTATTATCCAGTGCAATCAACTATTCTCCACTGTGCCATCAAATTCTGGTTTTCCTCAGAACTGATCAGCACTTAATAATTAGAACTGGAACTTGTAATTAAATTTCTCAGACTCAAACAATCTAAGTATTTTCAAATATAAATGTTAAATTATTAGTATAGTTTTCAGGTCCACCAGCCAATCCTGTTTCGAGCAGCTAATTCATACGTATGGCCATACAAACCGAACTTTGAAAATCCAAAGCTTTTCATCTGGAAGCAGTTTCATTTGCATGCAGCTTAGTTTTATCCTGTCTGGTGTTGTGTTTCAAATTCTTTTATTTCCATTTATGATTAGAAATACCTGCTTATACCTCCATTCCCTCTTGACAGCAATATCAGTCTCTCACCTGTTCCCAAGTACAAAACACTGTAGTGCTCATCATTGACTGCCAGCACCGTATCAGCAGCTATCTGGGTAAACTTGTCATCAGTGGGCAGGTCCATAGGTCTTTCCTCTATTGGCTGAATCACCCTGTCAATCTCGGGATGGTCTCGTATTATGCTCAGCGTCTTGGCATTCACAGCCAATGTCACATTCTTTGGAACACACTAGAAAGGTAAAGAACACATGAGAAGAGTGCTAACGAGTCAAAAGAAGGAAATTAACAGGATGAGGCAGGGATTTTTCTTTATGAAATATCACGGCTTTAGGAATAGAACCCTTCATAATAAATGCAGTTTATAAGCCTGCATTAAAGATTGTGCACATTATGTATATGTAACTTTCTTCTTATGACACAGTGTTTAAAATATTATTCCAGGTTTACCATTCCAGGCCGATGCCCTGCCAAAGAGCTGCTGTAACCCTTCAGTTTAGATGTGGTGAAGGCTTGGTTAATGTCTTCTATGGAGTAAGCACATACCACAGTAGTGTTCCTAGGTGACAGGAGAATATTTCCATTACCAATATGAGTCTGTTCTTTTAACTATTTAACGAAGATGAATTTTAAAAGGGCCCTGTGAAAGTTTCTTACGTTTCCTTTGCTCTGACTCGCGAGGCTTAGACTGCACAACATATCAGCTGATTACATTTTTACAGCATGGATCCCAGCACTTGACCAGAGAGGTTAAAACCAAATACGAGTTGCTGAATCCCAGCCTGTAATTATGAGCCCATAGTCAAGTTGCAGTTCTGCACCCTGACCCATCGAGAGAACAGTACGCTCACCACGCGTTGGAGAAAAGTCCATACATCACGCCAGACCTATTTTCACGGGCAGTTAGCACAAAGGCCTGTTTGATGTTGTTGTACTGCTGAGGGGTATTACGGAGCCCACACATCAGGCGTGCCTTCAGGAAGGTGGTCCAGGATTCAGGTAACACGGTTTTGATGCCACCCTCATCCACCTGCAGGGAAACACCAGCACAGGGTGACTGTAATGTAACTGCTTATTGCTGTTAAACACTTCCTAGTCAACACCTTCCAACTGAGCTATGTGATAATACATGCATTACGGGTGTAACACTTCTCTTTTAATCATGATTTTCAGTGTAAAAAGATATGGATGAAGGGTGAGAAACTCTTGGGAGCTCTGGTCCAGATTGTTGTCTGCGGTAATGGGCTGTAATTTTTCCTGAGGGGACACAGGCTGCTTTTAGTTTAACACAAACTGATGTTACGCAATGGAATGTATACTCAGGAAGCAAAGAGACGCCTGGAATAAAAAGAGGGATGTGACCCTATTCTGCTTGAATAGTATCACAAGTGGCAGAAGTGTACCATGCAAACTCGCCCAATTCGAGCCTTGTAAGGCTCCTCGTCCACGTCAGCTGTTTTGTTTATCTCACTGAAGAAGAAGTAGATTTCTTCTTTGTATTTCTCAGACCCGGGGATCACAGCAGCCCCAGCAAATGTGGGATCTGGAAGACATGGTAGATAAAACAAGAGGGCACTGAGTTGATAGTATGGCATACTGTGAAGACGTGACTGACTGAGTGGCTGGTAAACCTAAACATTGGAAATTCATGTTTAATATCTGTAGATGAAGTCATTATACCATAGAAAGTATATTTCATCCTTAATGGAGCTGTTCTTTAAGAAGATGGAAATCGACAATGTAGTCTCTATTTATGGATCGCTACATTCTACGCTGAAGAAAAGTATCCATTATCTGCATTATGATACCTGCTCTGTCATGCCCAGACTTGTTCTCCCATTATTTTTAATGACATCGCGTCACGTCCAGCCTCCACCCTATGCAATCCATTATCGTTAATTCTCTCAGTGTTTACTCTCCTTCACCCTGACGCACAGCCTATGGTATCACTTACTCAGCAGCCATTTGCTCTCAGTTTTCAGTAACTTGCGGGAGCCAAAAGTTCTTTGGATGGAACCTGGCTGACGTCCAAATGCTGAAAGCGCAGAGTAGAGGTTCCCGTCTGCGTGAGACATAATAATGGCGGGGAGCACCGTCAGTTCTCCACATCCGAAACATATGCTTAGCATCTCAAGGTTGCAGCTAGTTTCCTTCAAGTCTTCAAAGTAATGCAAGGATTAATCAAGGAAGACTGCAACTGAATCATACTGTATGATGATGGTACATGAGTGTTGTAGCACTACGTTCATTTTGCTGTCTAAGTCAGGTGATCTTTTCCAACCACTAACCTCATAAATATATATATTCACATACAGATGTATATATACACACATATATATAAATATTATACATGCGTAGTATTTACATACAGGATATAATCGAACATTTACATATAAAAGAGTATGATGAATCAATGTAATAATGTATCTAAGTAGATTGTCTGTACTTTACCATTAAGGTTACACCATTCTGCTTTTTTAGAAATCTGGATAATTTTCTACTGGGTTGATATATAATGCTGTGTATCGCGGTATGTGAGAACGTGAGAGGATGTCACAGCATGTCTAAAACTTGTGTGCATGTTATCATTAATATCTGTGCATATTTGGGATTATGAGTGTACACTTACACAAATGAAATTAAATGTGCTTCCATAATGGTGGCGGTTAAGGGTTTTTAGTTCCCAAGCCTAGGATGGGACTAATTTAGTACTTTCGGACTGTCTAAGAAGGTCGACTCTAACAGCCAAGGCGACAGATTCGGCAGGACCTCAGAACTCACCGAGATGTAGAAATTAACTGCCCATTTTTTTGGGCACTGACACATAGCTCTAGAACTTCAGACTCTGGAGGATAAAAGCAATACCCTAAAAGCTTACCTGTTGTTAAACTGACAGACCTCTGTGAGGGGTTGGCTGGAGAGATGTCAGATGGGCTTATCATCAGCCCACTTGCTGTAAAGTCAGTCAGTACGGTATTGTTCACCTTGCCAGAAAAAATAACAGCCCTGATCGATTAAAATGAGTACTGAAACATCTGCTGACAAAAGCATATCCAAATAAATATTCGCTTGCCAAATGGCTAACCAAGATTAGTTAAAAAATGGGAAAAATGTTATAAATGATGACCGATAGTATAAAAAGCAATATGGGACAGCTTACCAAAAGCCAGCATTTTGGGGTGCCTGCATTAGTTCCACACACCACGAAGCTGTTATTGACACTCTGAATAACTGTTATGAAGTTATTACAGTTCTGGTGGAGAAAATAGAAAGCAATAAAAAAATCTTTTTTTTTTTTAAATTTTGTCATGCAAATGTAGTTAAGGCCATGCTAACTACAATATAGTGTGTTTTCTTATTTGCTGAAGAGACAAACAATTAGTCATTCTTTAAGTCAGTTCTAGTAATTTCCTCCATGGCTACAACAGTCTCCTAGATGATCCCCAGCCTATGAATGCAATCTAAACATAAGCACATAAACAGTCATTTTTTCAGCTGACCATAGTTGAAAAATCTCTCAACGTTCCTCATAGTGATTAAAATATAAACAACTTTAAATCACACATTTTCAATTCTTGAGCACTTCACTCACCTCTGATACTTGAGGTTTACTGGCACAAGACTGCTTTGCATTCTCATCTGCCAAGACATTAATCTGAAAAATGTTTTTTATAGCAGATTAATATTATAGCAGGATGACATTTTGTCACATATTATTATCTAGGAATTAGTAACTCCGACATTACTTTTTCTCAAAATTTAAAAACATTATTATTACCATAGGAAAGAAATTGACAATAAATTCAATCCACTTACGGAGGATGCAAGTAAAAATATAAAGATGATTGCAACCAAACTTTAAAGATGTCCGTTTAGGTTTCTGGTCTAAAAACAGATGGGTAAAAATTAAATGATGGAAATTAATATTGAAATGACCCTGATGCGTGATTGGTGTTCTCAAAGAGCCATGCTTGTGTTCAAACACGGAGAGTATCGTCAGTTAGTTTGTCATCACCTACTTGAGTATCCTTGACCCCTTTGTTGGTAAATGTCAGCAGGTAGATGACCGCCTGGCCACCCACATAGAGTTCATTACTTCCCTCTTGGTGGTAGACTGTAATGTATTCCTCTGCTATTGGGAAGTGAAATCTAGACGGTTCTAGAAGACCATCATTGAGAGCGTTAGCTGCATTAGCATTATATTAGTCAATTTTATTTAATATGTGTTCATAACTTTACACTGAAATAATCCCCCACAAAGACATACTAAGCAATGACAGTGCGTTCATCCCGTAAGTGGTCGTTGTTACTACATGACGCCTTAAAAGATCTCGAGGCACTCATGTATGACTCACAAAATGCCCTACTTCCCTACAATAAAATGAATTTGGTTACCATGGCAAATAAGATGGCCCTGATCGGAGGTGGGTATCGAGCTGTTTCACATAAGACCAGTCTTACATGCGAAATTACAAAAGGGACGCGCACCGCTTTGGATGGCAGATCGCGGTGGAGCAACAGTGTTTCGCTGTCCGTGGTTACTTAGTGGTAACATGAGTAACGTGGATACTAACAACAACTATAAGAGTTAAATAACATTTGTCAGCAACATTTATTTCTTTGATTTATATTCTCATTATAAAATTCATATATATATATCTGAAGTGCTTCATTATCAGCAGGACATATTTAACCTAGAATTTAAATAAACTGATCGAGCTTCTTGAGATTGAAACGTTTTGAAATTGCTTTTCAGTACATTATTTCAACATATTGCGTTTGGAAACGTTGGAATTGTCGCTTTATTCTGTGTGGGTGTGTATGCATATGTCTCGTCAAGCATGCTGATGCTACCACTCCATGCCGAGCCAGCTAAGCTCAGCTACTGCAGTCCTGTCTAGGCAGCTTCATCACCTGCATTGCAGTTCTGCAGTGGAAGCCGCGTCGTCTTCTAATACATAGATTACACAAAATTGTGTGGAAACTGTACTGTCTTGATATTTTCGCATGTATTTGACAATCTGTATAAAATAGACTGACTTTATTGAAAAGCGAACGGTATAAGTTTTTTTTTTTTTCTTTTTGTTCACTGGCGGTTTAATCTGCACGGTGGAACATGTTATGTTACATGCAAAATATCAACATCCCTATTAGACTATTTACCACAGTTTGCATAGCGATCTGACCCGTTTCCATGACTACAAATAAATAAATGTCATTGCAAATACTCCACATCTTGCAGGCATCGTTTAAATATTAATAAATTATTCAGGACAACCCTAATTAAAATGCATTTGTTAAATACGTATTGTTCAAAATGGTGTAGCGGTTTCGACAACTCGATGGTCTTCTCGGAACACAGAACCACAGAAAAAAATTAAAAACATCCATGACTGTTAAGCCTGTTAGGATATATTCGCCATATTTCGGTTCCCTGTCTTGTTTTCTGCATGTCTTGTATTCCAATTTTGTCGTCACACCAGTAATAAAATATATGGCCGAGACGTCACATTTTACCTCGCTTCAAAGTCTGTTATGTCGTGTATCTAGCCTCACGTCGCAAATGACAAATGAACCGTCCTCAACATCAATAAGATGGGGATAGAATTGCAATGATTTAAATCAATGTACCACAGACCAGCAATACCGCCTATAAATACAGCAATTCTATAATACAATCTCACAGTGATCGCGACACAGTACTAATTATTCCCATAACCAGTTCCACCATGAATATGCGTTAAATATAAACATTAAGGTACAATGAGATGCACAAGTAAATTAAGGCAATAAGTCAGTGGGAGGACAAACCTACCGTTTACAATGAATTTTAGCCTCGGTGACTTCTCGGCGATACCCAGGTAAAAAAGTGAGACTAAAATTATGTAATTCATCATTTTACCTAAGGTGAAAAAATGCTGCCGCTTTCAGATAAAATACTTTATTTCGAAATCCTCGTTACCCAAAGGAAATGACGCACGCACAGTTCGATCATCTATTGCCCACAGCCTCTGTTGCTTGTCACCCTTTTCTGCCTTTCTCTCCAGATCACGTCGAGAAACTGGGGGTCGCAAGCTCCTCCTCAAATAAGAAATGTGTTTCTGAGTACTAGCGTGTGCCTGCCAACTCGGGTACTTCTTGAGGTGGACGAAGAGGTTAAGAAGTTTGTTAATCTGTTCATGCATGCAGTCCAGGCATCCAGCTGGAACGTCAGATTATAACTTTGCACTCAAGTGTGTACACTGTACATGAACAGGCACATTCCTTGTGAAACACCTAGTGTGTATGATGGATACTATCGGCAAAATATGGGTATTAAATATATTATTCATTTAGGTTGTTGGGGTGTTTTTGTCGGGTTCATATAGTCATTGAATGAGGTTTACTAAGACAATTCCCATTTCAAACGCTACCTGTACTACTTACACACTGAATATATAATTTACAGAAATTCGTGTAACCTACTATGGGGTTATTAATCCTGAATTACACTGTCGTAAAAGATCTGCAGCTAACAGACCCTGTTCCAGATGTTACACAAGTCAATCATAAGTAAATACATGGGAACTGCAGCATAGTTCTGCATTGTGTGCGCGCTTTCTTTCTTTTGGTTTACAGGAATGACGCGTAATTTTCATTTCAGTAGGGACAGATTTAACAATAAATCGAATAAGTAGAATCTTCTTTATAATTGCCTTCAATTGTGAGTATCTGGGACCATCACACGAGAACGAAGCTGAAAAGAACTGCATGGTATCCGCATTTAATATAAGGGTGATTTTAAGACATCTATATTTACACTTCGATTAATGGAAATTGCATTATTGAATGAGAATTAGTCCTTGTTTTTAATTTATCTGGCCTATATAACGTATCCACGTATTATGATTTAACAGCATGCAAGGGTAGATACACGTGATGGCTTCAGAAGCAACACTTCTCTTCCTGCTGAAATGAAATAGCATCAAGTCTGAACCCTAGACCCGTACTGAATACAATTTTCACATTTAAGAGTGACCACGTCAAACAGACCTAAATAAGAGACTGAGGCGCGCATAAAAATTCTAAAGGGGATTCTTTCTTGTTCTACACGTCAGTAGAATTTTCTAGGTTATGCTGGGTCATTGTAAAAATGGAAAACGTCTCAGCGTATAACCCAATTAATATTCCACTGTGAAATCCGTCTAGGCAGGAAACTGCAGTGATGGTTGAAAGAAAGGGTGACCACGGCTAAGCTGTCATTTTTAAGAATAAATATTAGACATCCGGTGATTTCAGTGTGTCGTTTATTAATGCTGTTCGTAAAGCCAAAATATTCTAAAAAGGCGGTTCGAGTTTGATGCATAGTTTCGTTCCGTCTTTTAGCGGGAATAAACCCACCTTCAGGACATGTGAAGATTGTGAACTAGATAAGAAGTCGGCTACCACGTCAAAGTGCCGATAAAGCTTAACTGCTGATGTGTAATGAAATGGAATAGCCCCCACACTGATAATGAAAATAAAATATACATACGGCTTCATACGAAGTTCTAGTACATTTTAATCCATGCAGAAACGTACTAGTAAACAGCAACGAAATATTCTAAAACTCGCAGTGTTAATTTGTATATTACAGAAATGGGATGTTGTAAAATGTTTAATTAACGTTCTGATTCAAACTCCGATAGCAAATCTCAGAATGAACGTTGGTCGTTTTTAACTTTCTGTCCCATTCAGGAAAGATGGGTCTTGCCTGCATGCATGATGTAACAAATGGCTTCCTCATTCCCCAGCACATCACTGTTATTACAGTAAGTCATAAAAATTCATTATGTGAACCGCTTGTCCGGTACAGGGTCACAGTGATCCTGGAGCCTGTTGCAAGAAGGATAGAGCATGCACGAGGCAGGGGACACCCTGGGCAGGACGCCAGTGCACTGCAGGGCACACATAATAAAAACTTGTTCTTTACAATATGTTAAGTATCTGGCTCGGAAAGGGTATAGAAAAGGTATTAACATTTTGAAAAACATATTAAAACATGGGCAGTTTGGTTTGCTAGCACTTAAAATTTTTATTTATATTTTGTTTAAAGTGAAAATGGTCAATGAATTGATTATTGATATTAAAGAATGCCTATCATATTCATGATGTCCATGACTTAATGCATGCAATTCAAATTATTTTTTCTGCTAGAGTAGTAATACTATAACTTCATCCATCCATCCATCCATCCATCCATCCATCCATCCATCTGTCCTTCCATCCATCTTCGAACTTCTTGTCCAATAA
>JAACJT020000110.1:12289520-12321942 GCA_009936485.2 Gymnarchus niloticus | reverse complement strand
GACAGTAACAAGTGTACAAAGTGGAAGTAGATAGATAGATAGATAGATAGATAGATAGATAGATAGATAGATAGATAATTCAGTCAACAGACAATTCCTTTCACAGTGCAGTCTTACTGTATATTTCCTAACTTCATAGGTTTATGTTGAACAGGAGACATAAACTTGTCCAACTGCTTTGACTGAAATCATTCCTTAATAAACTTCAATTACAAATCATTCAACCATCTTCCATCTTCTAACCATCTAGTAAAGGGCCACGGTGAGCCTGGATTCCATCCCAGGAAGCACAGGGCACAAGGCAGGGGAATACTCTGGACAGGACACTAGTTCACAGTAGGGTACACATTCATATGCCAAAGACAATTCAGAGACACTCTCTTAACCAACCAGTCCACTGATTTACAGAAGAAAACAGTACAAACCCAGGGAAAGCCTGTAGGATCTATACACTTAGAGAGCCAGCTGCAGGAATCAAACCCAATAGACTTTAGCTACAATACAGTGCTAACTACAGAACCACCATCCTCCCCAATACTGGTAACTTTATGAAGTCATTAGTATCACTGTGGATATGAGTTTACTGCCCATATATCACAATCAGTGATATAACAAACAATAGGGTATAAAGGCTTTCCCATCCATCTGACCATAAGGGCATAACCAGTGTCTTCATTTGTCGAGCACTACTACTTTGTAGTAAAAGAAGGTAAGGTAAGTGATAAAATGGCAAAACCACAGATGACAGAATAGAAAAATATCAACAGTCAAAGCACACAAAACGGTGAGTTGCAGCAAAATGATAATGCTGTGACGGTAAAAGCAAAACTGTAGAAGTATTATATTGCTTATTGTGACCCTGGCTTCAGGTTAGCTAGTGTGACAGCACGCATTCTTGACCCTGTTATGGTACATTTTAAGTATAGTGTACAGAAAATAAACAGATCACCAAAACAGAGAATAATAATATTGTTTCCAGCAGAACAACCTTTCAGTGAAATGATCAGGTGCGGTAGTGACTTACTGCTGCTGCCATCTGTGGGGCAAAATGGGGATCCCTGCATGCATGCACATGTACACGTGTTTATATACACGCATGCTCATACAGGCAGAGATAGTTGCACCATTTCCCTTACACGTGAAGTGTAAACACACATACGCATTTTAAGTCTGTCAAGCGCTCTGGCAACATGCGACTGAGGGCAATGGTGAATAGATGCAAAATTCTGCTTTCGTGCTCTCAGACACTTAAACTAAAAACAGAAAGCAATTTAGATTCTTTTGCAGTAGCAGGATATGTCAACATTTTTCAGCTTAGAAAATGTCTGGAAAGTGGGTGCTGTACTCTGCTGGTATGTTTGCGCTTACCCTTACTCAGACTTGTCCCCCTGGCAACGTAAAAAATAAATAAATAATGATGTTGATTTTATAAATAATGATGAAATTCCAAACATTGCTTGTCTTATAATGCCTCCTCATACATCTCGACAGCTGTTCGGGTTTAAAGCCTCTTATCCAGAATTCCAGCCGAGTATTGTGTTTATTAAGGCATGGAATTTCACGTGAACGCATGACCTCATTATTATTAATTGTTGTGTTTAAAAAATCCTAATTGAGGATCTAAGGGCTCAGTTTCAGTCTGCCAATAACTAATAATAGCACGGCACAATGTGACTGATTTGCTATTGCTTAGCCCGCAGATTGTAGTCTTGGTCCTGGGATGAAAAAAGAGCTGAATTGTTCTAAAACTGTTGGAAAGGGAGATCTACATTAGAAGATCCTCACGCCTCATTTGTGACAGTGCTTCGTGTTAAAAGCGCTATATAAATAAAATTGAATTGAATTGAATTGAACGCCTGATTTCATTTGCTAAGAATAATTGATAACCTCGTGAAAATGTACTGGTCAGTCTTGTGATGTATGCCAGCAGAGCACCTTGTGGGGCCTCCACAGATACTTTGAGGATATGCCAAAAGACCAGTGTCTAACGAGATCCCTGCAGCCAGTAACGATGTTTCCATGCACTATTTGCAGTCTTTTTTTAGTGACAAAATGAAAACGAGCAAAGAAGTTAGCTAAATTTTCTGTGTCAAACATGTTTTCATCAAACTGACTTTGTATTGGTAAATCAGTATGCATAATGAAGCCACTTCCTCCAAAAAAACATGGTTGGATAAGTTTTGGTTTATTTAAAAAAAAATCTGTGTTTGAAGTGGTTTGTGCATGTTGTAAATGCTGTATCATTGCTTTTCTCGACATTGTACAAGGAACTCAGCAACTGTCTGTGTGTGTGGGGGTGGCGACAAGACAGTTATGACGAGGTGGGGGGTGGCCACAACACTTAAGATTTGGCAACTGGCTATTGCATGTACACATTAATGCAGAGATTTTTGACCTTCTCCATGAGAGCTCGAGTCCCAGAGCACCTGCTTAATCAGCACCTGTGACTGTGTGTGACTTCTTTTGGATGGATAAGCCAGCTGGTCCATCCTTTTACTGTTGCAACTAATTGGAACAATTTAAAATATGAAAAATTATAATGTTATCATCATTATTTTATTATAAATAGATTTATTTACTTGTTTTTATTATTACTTTTTTATAATCCCCCAAAACCGGTATGAGAGGTTTTGTTTTTCTGCCAAGTAGAGCTGTTTAAAAGGAACTGGAAGAAAAATGCCATAATATTCTTGTGACAGTGGCCATTCAATAACTGATGTTTCAGATTTTGGAAATATGCAAGTAATAAATCAAATTTATTGTAAGTAATGTCAGCGATAAAATACAAGAAACTGATCATCAGTAAAGGTGATACGAGTGCTTCGGCCACCAAATACAAAATTTTTTTGAGCCTCTACCTGTTTCTATTCAAAATTCTTCAGACTGTTTTTTTTTATTTATTTTTTTCCTCTGCAGTCACCATCATTGGACCAACAAGAAAAGCTTGATTTGCATATTATATGAGAAACCACCTGACCTACTGGTTGCACCACCTGACTTTTCCGGCTCATTTCAATTTAAATAGGCATCTACTTGAACACCGGTACAAACTTTTGTCCTTGATACAAAATTTACAGATGAAAATTTATAAACAGAGAGTTCTGTAATATTTAAACATTTTCATGGTTTTTCCTGGGTTGTTCCACCTGACATGGAAATGATTAGAGCCTCAAGTTCAAAATAGCCATTTTCTTCAATATTTGAAGTGAATTTACTTTTTCACTGCACAATGAGTGTCACTTCTTTATGACATAATATCCTATCCACTGTTTTCTAAAATAACCTCAGAATAAAAGCCCTTTCTTTGTGGCTGTGCCACCTAACAACTGAGGCAAGACAAATTTCCAGACAGAAGTTTTTCAGTTATCTTAATGGTTTTTCAACCACTGTGTTTTGTAACTGCTTACGAATTTAAAGGTTTCAAACATAGAATTATGCCAAACTATTTAAATTACTAGTTTACCCATTTGAATGGTTTTCTTAGTCTGGCCTTTTGTTTGGACTGACACACCACCTGACATTTTTAGACTTTGAGATACAAAAATGTCAAAACTGTATATTACTTTATTGAAAATATATTTAAATTAAATAGGTTTCATAGAGTTTTCCAGGCATTTTTTAAAGACTTTTAAAAGAAATTAACTGATTTGAACACAAAAATATGCATGTCAGTCACCCATTTCCATATAGTACACTGGAATGTGTCTTTTTGCATATCCTATCATGCTCTCCATGATGACACACAGCGTGTTTTGGGGTTAAGGACCTTGTTCATGGGCCCAAAAGCAATATGAACACTTTTTTGTCCCTCATGGGATTTGAACCAGCAACCAGCAGTCACAGTATACACAGTACACACTATCAGACAAAATAGGAGTTCTCAAAAATATTTCACTTAAGATTACACGTAGACCAAATTTCCAACCTTCAGCAATATGCTTTCAGTATTTAATGATTATGATGTAACATTTTCTGATTTTGCTGTTGCTGCAGAAAGTTTCCTGTCTAACCTCTGTTTCTGACCTGGTTCAGCAATATATACCTATTATTAGTAGCAATGTGTTTTTATTAAAAAATGTCAAAGGCATGGTTTATGACAGTCTATTAATGGGTATTCCTAAATGGATTTAGTCTGGGACAGTGGGATTATATTTAAAAAAAAGGTACCAAAAGCAATTGATTGTTGTCTGAGACACTCCAAGCTGGTTTCAGAAGTAAATGCGCTTACATGGAAATGAGTTTTACTCCTAAACTAAAACCCTGGACACGTTCATCTACAAACCTGTGTTTACTGCATGTGTAGATACAAGTCAGACTGTGGATGAAGACCAACAGAAACTGAATCTGTCCTAACTCATGCCATGGCTAACCATGTTGATGAGATGAAGCAAACAGCAGTGTTACACCAGGCTGTAGTCCCTTACATCTTTATAATGGAACGCTAGACTTACAAACATCCCTGCTGTATTATGAAAGGGTGAAGTAATTTAGTAGAATGTTCCAGTTCTTGACACAGCACACATACTGCTGTGCGCATCGCGGTCTTTGACTCACAGCAGGCACCAGCGGAGACGATGTCCTTTTCGTGCCTCTTCAGCACAACCTTGAATAACCTGCCTTCAAAGCAAGGGTTTTAAAAATAGACAAGCCTAGGACACAGACACAGGTGAAACATTACAATGCTCCCATGCGATAAGCCTGGAATTAAACAATATTTAGACCCTGACCAATTCTCATCTGTTATTCATGCATACCATCAACGTGGATATGATGTCTTCAAGCATACTGAACTAGATATGAAGCAGTTATCTCAAAGCATCTTTTACTCAAATTAGTGTGACTGGTCTAAACTGATTGTGTTGAACAGAGAATACAGTGTGCACGTGTCCTTCAGGTTCTTATGTGATGGGATAAGTGGCATACTGTTTTACAGACCAATAAACAAAATTGGTAAACAATACAACAACCTGGTCTCTCCAAGTATTTTTTTTTTCCCAGAAGACACATTCAAACTCAACTAATAGTGTCACAGAAGAATGATGATTTGGAGCGCCATATAATTAAACACAGGCCTATGTTAAACTAATTGGAGCAGCTGTATGGGGAATGAAACTGAAATGTGCAATGAGTTATTCATAAATTCTTATTCTACAGCGTTTTCTTTTTTTTTTCTTTCTATAGTGTCCAATTTGTACCACAATGCACAAGGTGCTCGGAGTACCGGAGTTTTCGTTTATTTAACTATACCTTTGTCCCCTTATAAACACTAAAATGGGAAATCATGACGAATACGCATAAAAAAACGGCTATTGAAACATCATATAAGCTGAGACTTACCCGATAATAAAATCGTGATCCACAACTATTTCGGTAAGCTGTAACAGCCTATGCAGAATTAGACTTTCAAATACACCAACGTTAACATATAATGATATAATGACTTCACTTTCTAACTGCTATGTGTAGTTTTAAACGCAATACAAAATAGAATAGAATGATGAAGAATGAACAAATAAGTACTATACATATTGCCCAAATAATATCAACAACAACAGCCGCATCTGCACAATCATGTTCTAATCATGTTATTATACATGTTACCACCTCACGAATCGATTTTTATCGGTCCTTTCTGTGGTTACACTTTTCAGCTGCCGCAAGACCCTTTTGACCAAGTAATTCCACTAAACAACCACAGTGTCAACCAAAGAAGTTGACACTATGGGTTTCTCTGACCTTGCTACGGTTTATTACTTCGAATACATAGTTTGTATTTACGTTACTATAAATTGCAGATTGAGACTATATATAGGTCTTTAGGGGTCCAAAAACTCACCATTGGCAGGCTTCGCGTCAGACTTCAGACGGAAATTTTATGCGGTACCTGTGCTCGCTGTCACCGTTTTATCACTTTAGTCATGTTTCCGCGCATGCAGTCGCACCTCCCTTACGCTTCGCACAAGTGTTTTGAACTCATTTAGTCTCATTAATATCCTCCGTCGAAAGCAATATCCGTTGGACGATGTTAATCAGCGAAGTAAGAAACCACAACGTAGGTCGACTTTTTGTCCGGCACTCGTGGAAACTCGCAGCTTTTAAAATAAAGGTGATTTTCTATGAAATGCTGTGGGGTGTCTTCGGCTCGTCGGCATTTGAAAAGAAGGGAAAGTGAGAGGTACTAGATGAGCCGATGGCATGAAAGAGTGATTCCGCACTTGAAGGAGGGGAGGGTATGAAACTAAGGCAGAACCATCTCTTTAACCATATTGCTTAATGTTCAGTGCGACGTACTGTACATCGGTAGGATTCATTCTTATGCAGTCAACAGCCTGCCAGGGTAAATGTTATAAAAAAAAAAAGTGTAGTAAGTGTTTAATATTGCGTTAGAGGACAGTAATTGGTCAGTATTATAGAATATGTTATTTATATTGGAATTAGTGAAATTTTGATTTTATTTTAAAGTTTCAGAACCAAGTCAAAAAAATGAAAACATGATGGCACTATGATTCTAATTCTGACGTTGAGATGGACTGGTCAGCTAAATCTGGGGATTTAGGTAAATGGCCAGCTGGAAGCAAAATTAATAGCTAAGGCTTGGAGTAGAATGAATCCCGAGGCACATCTTGACCTGCAGAGAATGGAATCAGATCTGAGGCACCTATTTAAATTTGGTTTATTGTATATTGAGGTTAAAAGAAAAGATTCATGGAAGCAATAGGCAATCTTCTCTTTTCTTTAGCATCATGTAACCTGAACATTATCAGAAATGTATATTGTCACCTACACAAAGTTCCATTGCACTTTTTTAAATTACTGTTATGTGGCTAGTATTTTTTACCATGTGAATGACAGATTATTTTTTGGGGTGAACAGTACACCTCTAGTAGAACTAACATTTGGAAAGAAAGACCCAATGAAAAATGTTTCCATCATTGTTAGAGATGCTATGTCATGTCAACAGCAGTGTGAAATGCTAGAATGGCAGCTCATATTAAGTTTATGAAGAAAAGTCAGGGAATGCAATTTTCAGTGTTAGGTTCTGGTATCTTCAGAATAGTTTAATACTTTGTGGCTTTTATTGCTTTATTGAAATTGCCATTTCAGACTATTTAACTAGTTTCCATAACTGCTTATCCAGTACATTGTTATGCTGAGCTTTGGGTCTCTCCAAGAAGCCACAGGAAACCCTGGACAGGATTCCAGTACATTGCAGGGTGTATTGTCTAAAACTATGGGAAATTTGGAGATGCCAGTTTGGCCAAGTGCATTTTTTTAGACTGAAAGGGGAAACCTATACAAATCCCGGAGAACCTTCAAACTGCAAACACGCACACAGAGTGAGAGGAGGGAAGGCAACATATTTATGTATTTTTACTTTTAAATGGCAGAGGAGACTGCAACCAAAGCTGATTTAGAACTTACAACAGCACTTGCTGCATCTCTTTAATAACAAGTTTGGCGCTGTGGGGTATGGATGTTGAATAACAAAAGGCAAATATATAGTTCATATTTAGTTGAATAGTGGGTGATTTTATCCAGGGGAAAATACAAGGAATCCACTAAAACATGTTTACTAGGCCACTACCTCTGTTATATAAATTGCAGTTTTTTTCTTCAGAAATAATGGCAGCAGACTTATTAAAAGAATGACATTTTAATTTAATATATGTACTAACCTATAGTGAAAACTGTTCAACATACTGCAGTTGTAGTATTGTTACTTTAGCTGTTAGAGTATTTCTACACTTCCTTTAGGTATAGGTTATAATAACCCATAATTACATTATGTCATACAAGTAAACTTCTCAACAGCATTTTGTTCAGTACAACTATTTGGGGATTCAACAGTATATTGTATAAGGCTAGAAATCTAGGCAACGAAAATGAACGGAGTCCATTAGTGTTTTGGGAGGCCAGCAGCAATCTTGGCAAAGCTCATGGGAATTTAATTAAATTTGGCTGCTTGAGGCAAGGTATCTTAATTGAAGAAGAGGAACAGTAGCCAGTTATCTATGCTTAGAAACTTTCATCTCTGTCTCTGTTGGGAGTTAAGTTTCCAAGGCTTTTTGAAAGTATTGCAACAAATTAGGAATGTAGCCTAGATTTTCTTGTGCTGTCAGTCACCATCATTATTGCAAAGAAAGTCGTGTTTTAGAGACAAATGGAGATTATGGCACCATACAGCACAGAAAGCAAGAACTGGTGGTTCTGTATGTTTTTAATTACACGAAGAGTACATGAGGTTGGCAGTTTATTTAAAATTTTAAAAATGTTGTTTTGCATATTAGATTTTAATTATAGTTTTAATTCAGACTTAAGAATGCATTCATCAAAAGGCATGTTGTAAAATATTTAAGCATACTGCATTAGAATGTTTGTGCTTTTTCTGTATATACCTGAGCCCAGATTTGAAGGAAATTAAAATCTGTTTCAGACTACTATGAAGTTCTTATTCATTAAAATCTTAATATGTGCAGTCTTACTTTTTATTTTTTCCATCTGCTTAGACAACATTTTTTCTGCCTTATGTCCCTTGGTTTTTATTACCCATTTGGTGAATAACATCCATACAGTATATTTCTCAATATCGTTCTCAGCAAACATAGAGATGTGAATATTTTGTAAAACATGCTGTCATGAGGAGGAATCCCCTTTAGTCTGCTCACAGCTTACCACAGTATTTGCATGCATCCATAGTGTTTTGTTTTGCATCAGTTATTCCTGCTTGTGAAAGTTGAAATAAGTTAAGATACTTGCTGCAAAGGAAGGAAGTCAAGAAAATGCATTACCATGCAAGAGAATAACGAAATTATCTTCAAAATGCTAAGGAGGCTATGTAGCTATATGGACCAGGCAGGTTTATTTTGTATGCCATCTCTTAACACACAGTCAATGGAAAAAGTGCCTTGTCACAAAGCAGAGGACACCTTGCCTCTCACAGGAGATGTAAAACTGTAGCCTTTACTACACAAATCTATGTTGTCTCTTATGTGGAAATGTAACCACAAAGCTTAGGTGTCACGAAATTTTAGATTACACATTAAGTTATTTTTCATCCTTCATGAAGGAGTACATGGCTTACAACAATCAAGCAAACAACATCATTGACAAAGCTCCCAGCCACCGACCAGCAGCCCAGCTGATTTGTGTGACAATGTACAAGTTATGCTCCTACCAGCTAACATTGTATAACTTCTGCAGCCCATGGATCAAGATACAATTTGACACACGTAGTACTACAATATATTAAAACAGCAATGGAAAACAAAAAAGAAACCAAGCATTTACTGTAACTCAAAGAGCTCTTGGATATAAGTCCTTTGTGAAACTACAATGGTGAGCAAACACTTGACACAATCAAATGAGGGTTTATATGAACTTTTTAATCAAACTATGCCCAGGGGTAGCATAAAGGTATAGGGCTGAGGTATGGCACAACCTAGTGGTTGGAGTATCTGCCTTCACCTCACAAAATAAAAAAAAAAAAATATATATATATATATATATATTATACATGTTCATTTAACATTAAAACTAAAACTGTGTGGGTTTGAATTATTGCCTCAATTCATTTGAGAGTTGCAGAGAGGAAAAACGGAACACTAATTCAGATTTCCTATCCCTCTTGGAGAAAGTGGGTGATGTGCTCAAAATGTTATTACATAAAGACTTAGTGGTCCCACTGGGAGATTTCAGTGCTCGTGTGGGAAATGACTGAGATACCATGAGTGATGTGATTGAGAAGAATGGCTTAATGGATCTAAACGTCTGGTAAATTATTATTGGACTTCTATGCAAGCCATGGATTGTCTATAACGAGCACCATCTTCAAACACAAGAATATTCTGAGTATATGTTGATACCAGAGATCCCAGGACAAAGGTTAATAATTGTATTTTTAGTTGTTTCAGCCGACTTGATGCCATGATTTTTTGACTTTCGGGTGAAGAGAGGGGCACTACCAGTCAATCACCACTTGTCTGGCTGAAGCTTCTGTGCAAGATGAATGGACCATGTTTAAGGCCTCAGACATTTCATTGGCTGCAGAAAGCTGTGGCCAGAAAGCAGTTAGTGCCTGTTATGGTGGTAACCCTAGGACTAGCTGCTGGACACCCATGGTGAGAGAAGCCCCAGTGGTTGGCCCAGAAGACACCACAACTCTCAACTGCCAAATTCTCAACAACATAACCTGTGGCTCCTTGAATTATGGACAGCATTCCACCACAACATGTGAGAATACTGAAATAGCTGTAGCTAGAGTCAGTTAATTACCAGAATTCCAGATGCTGAAGAGGAGGAGATCGAAGGGGGGAGAGGGAGACAATGTTGAGTTTGTAAGGGCCAGTAGTGGAGGCTGTGAAGGGTAGGGTGCCCTGATGGAGATCTCTGCAAGCTATGGGAACTGATCTCCTGTGTAGAGGGGTTTTTGACCATGAGTGCTATGATTTGTGTTGCTGTCTGCCCTGTGCTTGTAATCGCCCATGTTCACACCAATAAAGTATCTCGGAATTGTGTATGCATGATTGGTCCATGTCCTGTCCCTGACACCTTCAATATGAAGAAGGAGGCCTTCAGGGGCCTTGCAAAGGGGTCTATGAACAGTACTGACAAGCAACGCAGTGGTGAAGGCAGTTGTAGAGGGACCATGCTCAGGCTATATTCAGCGGGGGTGGGAAAGTGCTGACAAACACCAGAGATGTTGTTGAACTGTGGAAAGAACAATTGTGGGACATACCCTCTCACCAGGAGGCAGTGTAGGAAAAATTCTGTGGATCAGGGTCTATCATTACACCTGCCACCACATTTGTCAGGGTGTTCCATGTTGGAATGGCTGCAATCACAGAAAGCAGAGGAAAATGATGATGATGATAATGATATTTTAGCCATATAATGCATCATATCACAAGGACTTTCACATCGTTAGGCAGGTTTGAATCTGACCCCAGCTCTGGAGTTTGCATATACTGTATTTTCTGTGTTTCTTTGGGTTTTATCTGGTAATTCCCCTCACAATCCAAAGACATGTAGTTCAGCTGAATTGTCTGCAGTGCGTGCTTTTGTGAGTGAGGCCCCCACTGGGAGGGGCCCAGCTATACTTAAAGTGACTTTGTTGAGTAAAAAATGTTTCCATGAATTCCTTTTAGGTTTTCCTGGATAAAACCATCAGTTATTCAACCAACTATAAGTGCTCTACATTTCATGTTCTGCATCCGTACCCCATAGAGACTAATTTGCTATTAATGACATGTGACGTAATTAGGGTTGATGTAAGCTTTTAATCAAAGTCAGGTGCAGCCTCCACTCCCATTTAAATGCAAAAATACTTAATCATATTGCTTTGTTTATGGCACAATGGGTAGCATTGCACCCTCAGCATTGAGGAGTGAAATTTCGCTTCCGTTTCTGTACATGTGGAAACGTGTAGTTTTTTTCCTGCAGACCAAAATCATCTGCTATAATGAAGCAGTAACTTTTAATTGCCTGTTTGACTTTAAATTGCCTGCACTGTTCCCTACATTGCCTGAGACATGTGGCATGAACGATAGATGTATACTACTTTCACTTTGCTGGAATATGTAGCGTATCATGCAAATACAAGTACTAATAATGAATTCCTGTGGTATTGATACAGGAGGCTTTAATGACTTTTTTGTCTGTGGCTTATTCCTGTGAAATGCCAGCAAATCTGGAAAAATATTATGATAAACTATAAATCTTTATTCTTTGTGCTAAATATTATTTGGCATGTTGTGGGAAACCAGCTCTTTCATAATGCTGAATTGTATTGCATTTTAAGGCTTGGAATGCATACAAATGTTTATCCATTCAAGGATTCAGAAAGAAAATTATTTATTGTTCATAAATTGGAGTCCTCAAAATGATGCACTGCCACTCCAGCTGTTTGGGTGATCTTATTATTAGTGTTCATAATAAGCCATGATTTGCTGTTTGGGTCCTTCACACTTTTTCCACAGCACAGTCCCTGCTAGTGGATGCACACGAATCCTCTGTCAGCTTTCAGCCTTGGGTAAAAGCAATGACATAATCAGCACATTACACATGCACTCTACATTATGTTTTACCTTATTTATTCATTTTAACATATGATTCAAAGCCCACTTGCTGCTGGTATTTGTGTACAGTGCATTTTTTTCAGACTAAAAATCCCTGTTGTCAAAAATTCCTATAAGATGATAGCTTCCTATAAGCCATAGGTTATGTGTGGTAGTATTTATGTAAATATTGCATTGATCTGTTCATGATAATGACAGTTTTGCTCACTCAGTGGTAGTGGGGGATACTGCTGGAATTCTTAAGTCAAGACAATTTATTCATCAGGTTGAACACTACAATAATCGAGGCAACTGTGAAAGATGCAACCATAAATAAAATAAAATATTGACTGAATGCAAAGCACTCTGTACTCTGATATGGATGTTTGTCAGTGTTTCAGAGCAGCTTCTTCTTATTATTATTATTTTTCAGTAATCAGTGTATTATTCCTAGCATCCATCTTTGCTAGACAGCTGGTCGGCATGGTGACAGAAGATGTATCGTTTAGACCCAATTTACTACAGATGTAAGTACACAGCAGTTCGCTAGTCCCAAAGCAGGCAAAGAAAAATCCAACTGTAAATTGACAGACTACTTTAAATGAATGTAACCTTGCAATAAAAATAGAATTAAGTTTCTTTAGCATTGTTTGTGGAATTGAGATTTTAACATTCAGTATTAAATATAACAAAATACTAGAAAGCATAATGCAATTACTCTACTTTTAAGTAACTTATTTTCTATTGTTTCTTCTTTCTTTCCCATTAGCAATATGACCTACATGAAGGTCTAAAAATATAATGTGGACCGCAGCACAAGGCACATGGTGATTCTTTTTACAATGACTCACCCTCATGTTAGACTTACCTTTAGAAAAGACACTGGGAGATCACCCTGCACGTGACCGCTCACTCATCTCAGCATTGCTAACATTTTGTTTAATCATTTGGTCAGAAAGGTGCCATAGCCATTCTGCATGACCCCACTGTCTTGCGTACAATGGAGGATGTCAAAATGACCTTCGAAGGTGCTCATAGTTAGATAGGAGGTCAGGTTTTGCCAGCGTTTGTGCTCCAGCACAATCAGCTATCATGAACTACCCTGATTCACATGATGGTGGCTGTCGTTTCACAGTCATGTGGTACTGTTCAGGAAAATGAATTGTATTTTGTATTTCTCAGTCTGCATATCATATGGAAATTAAGTCATACAATACACCCCACTTGCATTCCCAGTGTTAAAGACAACACAATTAATTTTTAAATTAGAATATTCCAAACAATCTATTTCAACATGGCAGCAAGATCTAAAGGCAAGTAAAATGATACAACTTAAAATAATTCACATTTACTTGATGTGATTTTCTGGCTTTGGGCAGGTAACGCCAAACAAAACAATTTTATTGATCAAATTGTCCAAATCTAGCGAGTGCACAAACAAAAAGTAACGAAAGAATGAATGACTGTGAGCCTGTGGTGGATAAGCAGTTATGGAATATGGATAAAATAGACAAGTGCATACTGTAAATATTCTTTTCTGCTATATAATCTGAAAGGAGGGAAGCAGCTATTTGTACGCCTGTCGAGTGCAGCTCCTCTCTATTCAGCAGATGACTGGTTAAGTCAGACCATCACAAGCAGAGCACATGAGCATGAGAGGAAGAAGTAGACTTTCTCAGGGAGGCCCCTCTGATGCTGAAACAGGCTGCAGTCTTATCTGGAACCAACAGAGATAAACGAGAAAAAGGGTATTACAACCAGGAACATGCAGAACTTTTCTGGGTACGGATTATAATCTCCACAGTTTTACAAGCTCCAGGTTTTTTTTATTTTAAATTTTATCCAAACAATGTAGGAAAATTATATTGTCTGTAAAATATATTCATATTTTATTTTAAAATAAGCGTGTCTATTTGGTAGCTTAGTAGGTAGCACCGTCAAGTCACATATGGATGG
Source organism: Gymnarchus niloticus (assembly GCA_009936485.2). Taxonomy (NCBI): domain Eukaryota; kingdom Metazoa; phylum Chordata; class Actinopteri; order Osteoglossiformes; family Gymnarchidae; genus Gymnarchus; species Gymnarchus niloticus. The sequence goes on along the minus strand of JAACJT020000110.1, from coordinate 12,307,933 downwards.
GAGTTTAATTCCCACCACTACCTTGTGGGGAGTTTGCAGGTTCTATCTTAAAAGAAAACCTGAAGTTCCCATTTAGAATAAGTAAATATATTATTTCTATTCTATAAATGTGCTGCACAGATTTACTCCAGATAGTCCAGTCTCCTTCTGTTGTCCAAAAACTTGCGGTAATTCAAACTGGAGTTTCCAAAATGCCCATTGTTTACGTGGTGCTGCAGGCCAGCTAACAGAGTATTAGTCTTAATCCATATACAGAGCTGATGAATAGAAACAGGTCAGAATACAGTCTGTTAAAGAAGGTTATAAACAAAATCCGAAATCAGAACCGATAAGCAGAAATAGGTCAACAGACTTGCAGTCATGATAAACAGCGCTTGTTCAGAGAAGACAAAAACACACCACAATTCACAAATGTTGGTACAATGATGGGGCCTGTGTGTGCTGAATAATAATGAACCGGTGATCTCAATATTCAGGTGAGGCTAGGAAGTAGAGTACTGGGCAGGGCATAGTGGGAGAACTGGGCTGGGTATAGTGGGAGTGCTGGGCTCAGCATTGTGGGAATGCTTGGCTGGGTATACTGGGAGTGCTGGGCTGGGCATAGTGGGAGTGCTGGGCTGGGTATAGTGGGAGACCTGGGCTGGGTATAGTGGGAGTGCTGGGCTCAGCATTGTGGGAATGCTCGGATGGGGATACTGGGAGTGCTGGGCTGGGCATAGTGGGAGTGCTGGGCTCAGCATTGTGGGAATGCTCGGCTGGGGATACTGGGAGTGCTGGGCTGGGCATAGTGGGAGTGCTGAGCTGGGCATAGTGGGAGTGCTGGGCTGGGTAGAGTGGGAGTGGTGGGCTGAGCATTGTGGGAATGGTCGGCTGGGTATACTGGGAGTGCTGGGCTGTGTATAGTGGGAGTGCTGGGCTCGGCATAGTGGGAGTGCTGAGCTGGGTATAATGGGAGTGCTGGGCTCGGCATTGTGGGAATGCTCGGCTGGGGATACTGGGAGTGTTGGGCTGGGCATAGTGGGAGTGCTGGGCTGGGTAGAGTGGGAGTGGTGGGCTCAGCATTGTGGGAATGGTCGGCTGGGTATACTGGGAGTGCTAGGCTGGGCATAGTGAGAGCAGTGGGTTGGGCATAGTGGGAGAGCTGGGCTGGGTTTAGTGGTAATGCTGGGCTGGGTATAGTGGGAGTCCAGGGCTGGGTATAGTGGGAGTGTTTGATAGACCATGATCGGTGTGCTGAACTGGGCATAGTGGGAGTTCTGGGCTGGGTATAGTCAGAGTGCTGGGCTGGGTGTAGTGGGAGAACTGGGCTGGGTATAGTGGGAGTGCTGGGCTCAGCATGGTGGGAATGCTGGGCTGGGTATAGTGGGAGTGCTGGGCTGGGTATAGTGGGAGTGCTGGGCTGGGTATAGTAGGAGTGGTGGGCTCAGCATTGTGGGAATGGTCGGCTGGGTATACTGGGAGTGCTGGGCTGGGCATAGTGGGAGAACTGGGCTGGGTATAATGGGAGTGCTGGGCTCGGCATTGTGGGAGTGTCCGGAAGACCTTAACTGGAGTGTTGAACTGGGCATAGTGAGAGCGGTGGGTTGGGCATAGTGGGAGAGCTGGGCTGGGTTTAGTGTAATGCTGGGCTGGGTATAGTGGGAGTCCAGGGCTGGGTATAGTGGGAGTGTTTGATAGACCATGATCGATGTGCTAAATTGGGCATAGTGGGAGCACTGAGCTGGGTATAGTGCAGTGCTGGGCGGGGTATAGTGGGAGTGCTGGGCTGGGTATAGTGGGAGTGCTGAACTGGGCATAGTGGGAGTACTGGGCTGGGCATAGTGGGAGTGCTGAACTGGGCATAGTGGGAGTACTGGGCTGGGCATAGTGGGAGTGCTGGGCTGGGTATAGTGGGAGTGTTTGGAAAACCCTGATCGGAGTGCTGGACGGGGTATAGTGGGAGTGCTGAGTTGGGTATAGTGAAAGTGCTGGGCTTGGCATTGTGGGAGTGCTGGGCTGGCTATTGTGGGAGTACTGGAATGGGTATAGTGGGAGTGCTGGGCTGGGCATAGTGGGAGCGTTTGGAAGACCATAATTATTCAGTATTAAAAAAACAATATTGCTCTGCGTATAGAAAACTGTGCACCTGTTGAAAGTATACCCAGTATAGTTTGAATAGGTGTTATATGTACAGCTAGGTCGTATAAACAAATTGATATTACATTTTATTATTGTGCTCTGAGATATATTGGCACCCCATCCAGGGTCCAGGGAGTCCCCCGCTTTGTGCTGTAACCTGCTGGGGATAGACTCTAAGCCTCCCTGCGACCCTGTACAAGTGTTCTGGAAAACGGATGGATGGATGGATGGATGGATGGATTTTATTATTTAGGATATCCGTCAGAAATATTTACCAGCAGACACTGTTTTGCATAATATTTTTTTTTAATTGGTAAAGGTATCTTGAAATATTAACAACAAATTATGTTCTCTTCGTAACCAAAAACTTCATAGACCTCTGTACATCTAACTATATAGTGCCCTTCCTTGGTAATTCCATTTTGTCTTGACTGGTTTTTGTGAGAGGATTTATTTATTTATTTTGTGGCTAAATGCTGTCTTGCATCTGGGCTATTTCTCTACATTGACATAGGTGACTTCACAGCAGTAGTCAGTGATGTGGCAAGCCATATTTATCCACACACCATGCGACCGGATCATAGATACTCTGAGGCCTGACACATGGCCGTGGGACTGCAGGAGATGAGTAATATGGGGAAGTTAACTGGGGCTGGGACACCCAGACTGATCAGAAGAGCTTCCATGCTAAGATAACTGCTTAGCATCACAGATTCTGATGCCCAAGTACAAAATTAGCCTTGCATGTTATTTAAACACAACCAAAATCATATACAGCTCTGATAAGTAGGGGTGTCAATCATAAAGAAATGGTAGAAATATTTTCACTAGGAGACTGTTGTACTAAAGTACCATGTTTGTTGGCAGAAGTCAGAAAAAATGCTTTGACAATTTGTTCTGGGCCTTGTTTGTGAAGAAGTCCTATCTTTTCTGTGTTGGCAAGGCCACCCTTAAAAGCATTAAATAATATGAGTTGTCTGCTAAGTTATTACGATAAAGTAATGTAATGATACAAATACACTATAATACTTACAGCATGTAGTGCAATGACAGATTAGGTTGTAGGAACAAGCATCCCTTGATAGATAGATAGATAGATAGATAGATAGATAGATAGATAGATAGATAGATAGATAGATAGATCACTCAGTAGTGCTTACAAAGCAGAAACATTTTAGATGGGTATCCACAATGTGTTAATTTGTGGTGTTCAGTTGTGAGCACAAAGCACTAAGAAGTCTAGCTGAAGTGATAGTGTGGCTGGGTTTGTAGCCTTTGGGAATTGTATAAAACTTGAATTAGTAATTTACTTTAAAAGTCACCATTGGCATAATTAAAAATACATCGTCATAAATATTACTTCCTTATGTCCTGGCTTTTTTATCGTATATCCAAGGATACAATATCCAAGGGTATACTTAACAAATAACATAAAGGAATACACTGAGTCCGCTCTTTTAACAAGGTAATTTACTCCATATAAAGGATATACTGCTTCCCTAAAATATTTTCCGAACATAGAAGTCTTTATTCACTTCCTCAAAACTGCCACGTATAAATATGAGAAGCAGAGTGACCTCAGTTCAAAGAAGCAAAATATTTCTTGAAGATTTTTCTGTATACGGTCCTACAAAACTGGAAAGGTAAATACTTTAAAACTTCATTTATATTCATACTCTGTCGGCATTTTCGTGTCTCATTTTGTGTACCATGTAACAATTTTAATACATTATAAATAGTTTAGACAAAATTTTGATATAAATTGACAGTTCTTGAAAGAAGCGTAGCCTGTAGCAATCATATCGCATAAAATGTAATTTCTTTAAAATCTCTGTCGCTAATAAATGGATGCACATTTTAATGAATCGTTACTACATCATACGGTACTTCACATGAATATCATTCCATTATCCGAACTGTCAGATAAGGACTGCAATTTCAGCTTGCAGGTGTCTACCACTGCAGAAACTTGAGAAGGATATTGAGATTCTAGTAGAATTAATTATAGTGCGTTAAATAACCGTACGTTTTTGCTCGCGACAGTCGTTTCTAAAATAAAGAATAAGGATTCACAGCAGTAATCATTAACTTTTAGTTAATTATCTTTTGTCGAACCGACACTTCGGCATTATAAACACAATGAACTGCAATGATTTAAAAACATTTTACAAGTGTGCATTTTTCTTACATGTAGATACTATTTGTATTATAAAAACAGTTAAGGAGACACTTGTTTAATTTAGGTGAAACATTACAAACGAGGTTGACAGCAGAACTACCAATCTTGATTTGTTCACTAATGTGTTAAATCAAACAATGAATCCCATAGAAACTGCAGCCTTAAATGGACACTGTTATTTTGTGTCTTAAACATAAGAGCTTCATGGCAGAAGCACTGATCTTTACAGCCCTTGTATTTTCCAAATGCTAAACAGCAAAGCAAAACACTCCTTTACAATCATCACTCCTGAGAAATGCAATATTAACCTGTTAGTTAAAACCATGACCCTGCAGCTGGATAACATTAGATATTTGGATTATTGACAAGATCTGCTAATGTTTCTACACTCAGAAAGTTAGTTGGATCCTTTATGCATAAGGAACTGGAATAAATATTTGCTTAGGCACTGTGCCACACAATTTGGTAGTTATCACATCATTCTGTAGCTGTGCTGTACCAGAGGACATCTGACCATGCCTTATATGGTGTTTTCTCCCAGCATGCTGCTGTGTGGAAATCTTTTGCTCTTGCTACTGTCCCTTGCACTGGCCTGCTCTCCTGATGAGGTGTCTATGGATGCAGAGTGGCATAACTGGAAGATCACACACCAGAAAGAATACAATGGCTTGGTAGGTTTGTTTGGAAACTTGTTCTTGATGGATTCATCCGTGTGAATCAAACAAGTTTCAGACAGTTTGTTTTCCATCTTTGGCTAACAGAGCTGACTTACAGGAAAAGCTATTCTGTAACTGTGGGTCATTTTCATTTGAAAAAAAACAGGAGTAGTTGACGCTTATAAAATTTTGTCCCATTATAAGTACATCCCTCAGCTCATATCCCTCTCATTATCTGAAATAGTATTACAAACACTTATTTGCAGGATGCTAGCTCAATACCAGCAAAGTGTAAATGTAAATTTCAATAGCATACTGTTACATCTGATGCTATGAAGAAAGATCATCTGGCTTTATACTGTGTCATAGGTATCATATGCATTTAAAGAGAATAAAAGAGTTTAAGTAGTTTATGTACCAGTGTGATAGAAGGATGTGGAATCATTACATATTATACTTTTATGTCAATTAACAGGTCTGAGTTTTTCTACCCTCTTACGAAAAATGCAGTATATCACACACCTAACAGGGTAACGATATATTATAAAAAAAAGGGATGCCAGTCCATCCCTGGGCACAAACACATACTGGCACAATAGGCAGTTTAGATACATCAGTTCACCTAACTGCATATCTTTGGTCTGCTGGAGAAACTCACCCAACAAAGGAGAGGCATGAAAGATTCCATGCTCATATGATGGGGCAGAATCCAAACCCCCAACCCTGGAGGCAGGAAGCAACAGTGCTACTCCATGCACATGTAGGGTACAGTTCTATAAATCTCTTGTTGAATTATGAGTCACAGTATACCTGGGCCTCTTGCTGTGGCAGTCTAATAGACAGAAGATTAGATATAGTAGGAGTAGCAGGTGGCAAACTGAGTGTGTCTGGCTTGTAAACCCCACCAGGAAGAGGAGGCAATTCGGAGGGCCATTTGGGAGAAAAACATGCAGCTGATCGATACTCACAACAAGGAATATGAGCTGGGCATGCACTCCTACGAGCTGGGCATGAACCATCTCGGAGACATGGTGAATATCTTTTTCCCTTCTGACCACCGCTGCATTTATTAACTGCGCTGCATTTATTGATTTCTAGCAAGCCGTGATAAGCATCAGCTCATTGGTAATTTTTTTTACAGTTAAGTAGTTATGGGACAAATGAGACTTCAAAACTCAAGGTGGGCGGGAGCATCCCAAATAACCAATCAATGCTGGCTCCCACCGTGGGTTTTGGAGCCTCATTAGCACCAGCATTGATTGGATAGTTCAGGAGACTCCAAACCACCGTGAGTTTTGAAGACTCATTTAGCTCCAGCATTGATTGGCTAGTTCAGGATACTCCCACCCACCACGGGCTTTGAAACCTCATTTGTCCCATCACTACAGGTAATGTGACATGCACCTACTCAGTTACATCTACAGGTTAAGCTATGCCAGTGTTCTCAGGATATGTTTTATGAATCTGGTCATTTTTTTAAATGATTCAGATGCTATGGCTGAGGGTAATGTCACTGAGGTTCTGATCAGTATTTGTACTGTGTGGAGCTGACCTGTGTATCCACAATGTCTCAGTGTTTCAATCTGCTCCTCTTAGACCTCAGAAGAAGTGGCAGGGAAGATGGCAGGCCTGCAGGTGCCACTGGTCAGGGATCAAAATAACACTTTCTTTCCTGACAAGAACCTCGGAAAGCTGCCCAAAGCTATTGATTACCGCAAGCTTGGCTATGTCACGCCCATCAAGAACCAGGTCAGAGGGGGGCATTGGAGCAAATTGGTGTGCAGTTTACTACAGGATGACTAATACATTTGGTATCATTAAGCTTTTCTGCAAAATGGTGTCTTGAAATCTCTTCAATTACATACATTTTCTCAGCTGTATTTTCTAAGGAATGTTTATTCATTGACTTTGATATATTGAAAGATTTCTATACCTAACTATACTCAAAATAAGTAATACAACAAGATAATTACTATATTTCTTGCGTTAAATTCACATTCTGTGTCAACGTATTTAAATCCACAAAAATCAAATATGAAAACCATCTGTCCTAAGAGATCAGATCAGAAGAGATTATTATTATGCAGGGAATTTCATTTAAATGAATGTTAAATCATAGTAGGTTGGTTTTACTAGGCTACACAGCAGGAGTAGTTGAGGGAGAAAAATTATTTTGTGAAAAATATTCAAGACACTGTCAGTCATATAAATTAACCCTCAAAATAACATATTGCTGTGTCTGAGTGAGAAACTCTTTTCAATTGACAACAAATTAAATGCTTTAAAAATGTTTGTGCAATCCTCTTATTAATGAAGACTGCCATGATTAAGAAGTACTGTAAAATCACTCTAAAATACATGTCTGCCCCCTGGTGGGCAAAACTGAGTGTCACATTCTGTCGTTGATAAATTCAAATTGTTTTTTTGTTGTTGTCCAGGGTTATTGCGGCTCTTGCTGGGCCTTCAGTTCAGCTGGAGCTCTTGAGGGTCAGCTTATGAAGACAACGGGGAAGATTATGTCCCTCAGCCCCCAAAACCTGGTCGACTGCGTAACTGAAAACAGCGGCTGTGGTGGTGGCTATATGACCAAAGCCTTTGAATATGTCAAGGACAACCAAGGCATTGAGTCTGAAGAAGCTTATCCTTATGTAGGACAGGTAGGGTTTGAATTCATGGGACAGAATAATAACGCATTTTTATTATTGATGCAGAAACAAGCTTTTAACAAGGCAAAAACAAAAGTTGTTAAATATAGAGGGGGTGATTTTTTAGAATAATAATTGCATTGAAATCACTATTAAAAATGTTTTACATTTGACATAAAATGGTTTAATCCATCCATCCATCTTCCCTACTGCTTATTCTATATTAAAAAAAACACCAAACTCATTTTATGTTCGCCATAACTTTGTCGATCCTGAGCCGATTTTGATTATTTTTAGCCAAACGGCTGCGAGTCTGTGTGAAAGCTAACGGACGACACTTTGAACACTTGCATGACTTGTAACTATATGACTTGTTTTGTCAGCGTTTTTGCCTTGTTAACTGACTTTGCTGTCTGATTTTGATGTTTATCATTGAAGACACAGTAGTCAGATTGGTGTCTTGTGTGACAAGTTACAGTGGGGGTGCATAAAACAGATGCAGTGGGAGAATCAACAACGTTGCTGTAACAATGAAATGGGTTTCAATTTTTAAAACACAGTGTAGCTTAATGGAAATAAATTGTAATTATAAATCCCTTCAACTTTCAAACAGTTACATAGTATGGGACACAAGGATGACCTAGTTTCCTACCTCCTGTGGCAATGTGTTTACACAGCTATAATTGTACAAACAATTTAAGGCTGTCAAAATTGATGTGTTAACACGTTAACGTCATTCATTTTACTGATGCTATTAAGGCTGTCAAAGTTAACTGTGTTGTCACGTTATTAACATGTTAACTTTAACAGCCTTAATATTGTATTAGTTTTAAAGGTAATTAAAATTTAAAGGTTAATTTTATTAATAAACTTAAAGGCAATAACACTTTAACACATTATTAATGCGTCAACTCATTCACTGGCCTAAAAAACGTAAATAAGACGTGAAAAACTGTCGGAGCATTGGTGGCAAATTTGTCCAGTTTAACTAAACATCACACACAAGTCACTGAGTACCAATTATGTAAGATACCTCTCCACACATTGGTCCTGCTCTGCAATGGACTACTGACTTATTGCAGCATATTTCATCTTATGTCCAGTAGGGTGCTCTGTTGTGCCTGTTATTGTGGAAGTAATTTTTTTCATGCTGTGGAGCTGAGTGCCGCATGTCTAGGTCATTGATAGCCTTGTCTCTCAGGAGGAGCAGTGTGCCTACAGCAAGGCTGGCTGGGCAGCCGGGTGTCGTGGTTACCGGGAGATCGAGGAAGGAAACGAACGGGCATTGCAAGCTGCCGTGGCAAAGGTGGGGCCTGTGTCTATTGGCATAGATGCCACCCTCTACAGCTTCCAGTTCTACAAGAGAGGTGAGCCACTGTCATTTTCTCTGAGAGATGGGTCGGTGAAAGTGGCCCATTTCTTTAAAACTGTGAATACTCTGCGATTATCTTATTGCACTGCTGATCCACACAGTGTTGGTTATAGTAAATTTTGTATGTTTGCATATATCTTTTGCATTTGTTATATGATCTTGCTCTCTATGTGTTAATTGTGTATTATAGTATAATATACTTTATTATATTTACTGTATGACTGTCATAGTTGTACACACCCAGATCTGTGGCAGAAAAGTCATTTTCCCTGTGGGAACAAATAAAAAAATGCTATCCCAAAAATATGCATGTTTATTGGCTGCAGTGCAATACAGTGCAATAATCAATACATTACAGGATGATTATTATAACAGGTAAGTAGCAGAATATTTTCAGTTGGCAATAAGAACTGATTAATAATAATCATGGAAAAATCGATTAAGATGTTCAGAGACAGGTATATTGTAGGCTGAGGAAGACGAAGAGAAAAGACCCAGGATTTGTGGATCCTGCTCATGCTTCTTAATTCGTGCATTCTGCTTAGGTGTGTACTATGACCGCAACTGCAACAAGGATGACGTCAATCATGCGGTGCTGGCTGTGGGCTACGGAGTCACCAACAAAGGCAAAAAGTACTGGATTGTGAAGAACAGGTGAGCAGCCATCTAGATGCCATGTCACTGACAACCTGGGCTAATGGGCAAGTGGAAGCAAATTAAATGAGTTTTGTTCTTTGACTTTAAGAATGAAGGCATGGCTGAAAACTTTTCTTTTTTTTTTTTAGCGAAATGAAGGTAGAAGCTTCATTCATATTTACGTAACAGCCTCCAGAATCTCTAGTCAGTCTATAATAATAATGTGAAATAAATCTACATAAATTAGCATAGCACTTGTAGCATAACATATTGTTATGCATCAAAGATACTTTTCATTTTACTTGAAAGAATTAATCAAATATACTTACGTTTTTTTCTTTGCTCTCTATTAAAATATTACAGACACCTATCGACAAACCCTTAACATGATCAGCTAGAACTCTGCAGTTATGTTTCTGTTAAATGATGAAGCTAAATGTTACCATTAATGAAAATATGGATTTTCTTGTTACTGGTGAGCTGTAACTGCATTGACTCTGTCTCTCTTTGGCATAGTTGGGGTGAAAGCTGGGGAAACAAGGGCTACATCCTGATGGCTCGAAACCACAACAACCTCTGCGGCATCGCCAACCTTGCTAGTTTCCCAATCATGTAAAAGATTTAGAGGGAAGAGGAGGAGAAGATTGGGGCAAACAAGACACCCCGAAGCAGGAATACCAAAATGCATCACAAACTGAACTCTGGTTGAACATGCTGCTATTCCATCTGCAGCAAAGAAACAAGAATTTCCAGGTGATCATGAAACCTTGGCATTGCTGAATTATTCCAACACTGGGAAACCTTGCATATAAATTGTTTGTATTCTGATTCAGCATGAACATAGCCGCAATTACAGAAAACAGAAGACTATACAAAAGAAGGATTTTGAGAAAAGGAGTTTGATCAAGGTGGATATTTATGAAGACTTTTTAGTGGGCTCTGGTTCGCATGATTTCTCTTAATAGGATAGTACTGTGCTTCATTATGTGTGAGCCTATTAATAATCTAATATATTTCAAATTGAGCACACAGTACTAATGTTATTGGACACCAAATTTGAAAACTAACAAATGTTACATGAAAATAGGTTATTTTCCAGAAAACCTGCATGCTTTAATACATAAGTGTAGTAAACTATTTTAATTGGGAGGACAGTAACATGTTAATAAATTTGTCTGAAACTCCTTTGTACACTGGTTTCAATAAATAATAATGCTGACACCTGGTATTTGCTTCAATCTGTTAATTTTTCTTCCCCACCTGATCTGACCAGGCTCATGGAGTACCTGAAATCTGTCCTAGGCAGTACAGGGCATGAGCCAGGGGACACCCTGGGTGATAGAGCAGTCCATCACAGAGTCTATATAATATGAGCAATACGGAGACAGGGGTAAACCCACCAGTCACATCATGTACTGTGTAAAATCCACACACAAAGAGCGTAGCCATTAGGAGCTGGGTAAATGGTGCCTATAACAGGAAGCACATGGTCAGCAACATTACTCAGACAGCCTATGGAATTTAAATAATGCTTGATAGGGTGCCCCGCATATACCAAGAATACATTCCCCACATCATTACATCACCACCTGAAGCGTGAGCTGTTAATATGAGGCAGGTTAATTCCAAGGATGCCTGCTATTTATGTCAAGCTCTTACTCTACCATCTGTATGATGTAGCAAAATTCAACAGACCATGTGACGTGTTTCCAGTCTTCTGCAATGCAGGTTTGGTGAGCCTTTGCTCACTGTAGCCTCACTTTCCTGTTCTCAGCCAACAGAAGCAAAACCTATTAGCGCATCCACCTTAAGGCTTGATGCATATTGGGGTCAGAGATGCTTTTCTGGTCACCAGTGTTGCACTGTTGTAAAGACAGTAAAGGCTATTTGAGTTTCTGCAGTCTTCCTGTCAGTTCAAACCAGTCCGACCATTCACTTCTGATCTCATCAGCAAGAATTTTCCGCCCACAGAATTGCTATGCAATGGATATTTTTTGTTTTTAGACCATTCTGTGTAAACACTACAGATTGCTGAGTGTGAAATCCCAGTAAGTCAACAGTTTCTGAAATGCCCAAAATCACCCAATATGGCACCAAGAACCATGGCCTGGTCAAATTCACATAGATCATTTTCTTCCCCCATTCTGATATTTGATCTGAATAGTTACTGAAGCCCTTGACCCAAGTCTGCATGATTTTATGTATCGAACTGCCGCCACTTGACTGACTAATTAGAAATTCGTATGAATCAGCATGTGCAATAAAGTGGCCTTTGTCTTTGAGTGTATATATCAATTATTAAATGAAGTCAGCTGGTTTCACTATTAAAATTTGAACTATTCACACTATATTCCCCACTCTGCTCGTGACTTGTCAGAATTGCAGAACATTTGACTTTTTATCACAGAGATTATCGTTCTAGGTGTCATCTTTTTGTTTCGTTATTACATTAAATTCATTATGTTTGAGCACATGATGGAGGAAGTATTTAATGAATAGCTGACAGAATGAAATGGGGATGTCAGTTGTTTTCATACTTCAGGAAAAAAAAACGGTTACGCAGTAGTTGGTCTGGTGGTTACCCAAGCTCCAAGGGTTACCGGAATAGTTCCGTATTGAAAAACCTTCCATTTTCAAAGAGTACATACCAAGCATTTCTACAGAGCAAGTTTAGGGCACATGAAATTATGTCGAATTGATTTAGAGAGTAAAGTAGTAATGTTACTATAGGCAGGCTGTTCGGAGAGGTGCGCTAGAATTACTTTCAAGCTGTCAAGTAGCACTGGCCCACACAGAAGGTCTATGTTATAAGTTAAAATAACCTTATCCTTACTTTATGTGTATAGGCAAATAGCAAATGCCACATGGAGATTCTGTCTTGGTAGCATAGCTTCTGGTAGCCTATTAGCCTGGTTTGCATTGTGTTTGCTGAATAATGTGGTGTTGTGCAGAAGTGACAAGTGCCCAGAGTGCCAAGGGTGACGTGGAACAGTGCCGAATGAAAAAGTGTGCAAATAATTACAAATGTGTGTTGTAGTGTACTGTGTGTCTGATGTACTAAATGGTATTGTGATTGTATGTGTAAGAGGCTAGTAAGCTAACCCCATGCTGTACAGTGAAAAGCTTGTTGGGTTGATTGCCGGAGTTGCTAGTAAGCACGTCTGTGTTGAACGCCGTGTCGGAAGAGTCCTTATTGCACACGCCATGGCACGTAGGTTGGAGTAGATGGCAGAGCTCACTCACCATGTAAAGACTCATAAGGAGACGACCCCAAAGAGATTTGAGAGAGAGCAAAAATTACCCTGTGGCCAGGTTTTACTCCTACTTTCCTACTCCTTCACCTCCTAAATTCCTATCCATAACCTTGTATCAATCACTGCCTCTGATTTCCCTTTCAATAAAAGGGGCAGTTTCCTCCAAGTCCATGTGGTTCTCCCTTCTAAATAGACGCATTTTCTTTTCAGCGTTATAATAAACCTACTAACTTAATCTGATGGTGGTGTGCCAGAAGTATTTCTCTGTTTGTGAAAACAATACTAAAGTAGTCCTATAACTTCATTCATTCCCCTGCGTCTCTCATATTGTTGTTTGTGTTGTAAAATTACAACTATATTCTCGAAATCATTTCGACCCTCTCGAAATGATTATATATGTGTTTAATCAATACGTGGTCATATATACAATACGCTTCCGTACACTTCACTACCTATCAACTCAGTACAATACTTACCGTATCTATTTAGTCGGGCTTAAAGTACAAAAATTTGTCCCTTTAATAAGCTACCCGTTAAGAAACAATTTTACGTAAATTTCCACCTACTCTGTTGTTTCTTATTACTTTATTTCCATATTACTTTTATTTCCGCTTTCTCGTTACTTTTTTCTAATTACTTTCTACAGTTATAGCATGAATTTAAGTAAAGGTCGTTCCATTACATATTAGTCATTAATGGCGATATAAGAGTCGCAAATCGCAGAATATGTTCTCAGTTTGCATTTAGTTTATACTTAGCCTACTTTATGTCCACATTTTGTGAAGCGAAAACAATGTGTTAAACGCTTAATTAATGGTACAATAACGTAGGCGTGTGATTTGGGGTAGATTTAATTTTAACGGAAGAGAAGACAATAAACACAAACGGGTTAGGTGACAGTCACATGACATGGGAAGACAGGGCTTTCTGAACGTTTATTTCGATCACTACCTGCAGGAACGAACATAGTTTGTACAGTAGGTAAGGACTCTAATTTATGTAAGTGAAAGAATTCCAGGTAAAAGTGAATATACATATAGGTTTTATGAAACTTTAATTAAAAGAAACGTTAGTATAAAGTTTAGTAGGTTTACTTTCGTTTTTTTGGGTTTCACACTCGCGGCTACCTCATTACGGAAATGCTTTGATTACGGATGTTTTTCAGGCATTGCTTTCCCATATGAATGCTGGAAAAAAAACGTCTTGAATGTTTCTTGGGATAAAAAAGTATAATTCCTCATGAAACAGGTGGTGTTCCTTTTTGTTATTAGCTTCTAATCGATCAGTTCGTTAAGTATTCATCTGTACTTTCAGTTTAATTTTCGGGAATTTCAGCGTGAAATTTTCACCACATTCTGGTTCTATACTTATAGTCTACTGTGTTATTAATCAATAAACCTTTTGTTCACTTTTTTTTTTTCAAAAGGGATCGAATTTGCAACGTATTAATTTAGGGAACATGTTACATTATACCACGGTTTCAGTACTGTTTTCCCCGCCTCGTCTTAGACAATTTAGATTTTAGGTTTCTAACCTCTTTTTTACATTTATTAGCAACACTGTTTGCTGGTTTTTGAAAATACTTAGCGGGTGCAAAAATGTTGCAATAATGAACCTAGCCGTTGAATTCTTGCGCTTAATTATCATTCATCATTTGTCACTCAGTGTAATCTTATGAATGTAAATGGAAAATAACTATTTACTTGTATGTCAGAAAGTGTCATATTTAGTCATTCAGACAAACTAATTACTAAAGTGCTATTTAAACATTTGAGAGAATGAATTATGACTGGAAGAAACAGTGTTTGTTCGGAAATTAAGCCTTCAACAAATGCCACCTGCATCTCTAGACATTTTATTTATGTAAAGGATGTACTAGGGTAACATTTTCATCTGATGAAAATCATATGCTTGAATTTAACTCTAATTCTGTCTCAGTTTGCATGTGTCTTAATCCTTCTCTAGGGGTTTAAATATATTTTGTGTTCTTTCACTTCACTCACTGAATAGTTGGGTTAGGGCTTAACGCTTAACACTTCATTGTAAACAGGTCTTGTTTTCAGGATGATGTGGAGGAGTTTGATTTTTGCTTCATTGTGTGGAGTAGCAGTGGCCCTGGTCAGTCAAGACCTGGATATGCACTGGGAAATGTGGAAGAGCAGATATGACAAGTCCTACAAGGACAAGGTGAAGTTGCACAAGTTTGGGTGTATAGGGAAACCTAAACAGGGCTTTTACTCAGTAACCAATTCAAAGATTACAGTGGACTGATTGTGGAGCTCTAAATGGAGCCTTTAACCGAGAGTATTTTACTAGTGGGATTATTTGGATTTTCTCTGCTGGCCCTAAATTATACTCCATGTGGGGACAGGATGAAAACATGGAACGGAGGCAAATTTGGGAGAAGAACCTACAATTGATCACCCTTCACAACCTGGAGGCATCCATGGGAATGCATACCTATGACCTGGGCATGAACCACCTGGGGGACTTGGTGAGTAATTGGTTTGTTGTGTGGTTGTAGACATTGTCTGATTAGGTACAGAATCACATGCTTGAAGTAATAACATATAATTTTGAGTAAGTTGCCTTGAATAAGCATGTGACTAATGTGATCTATAAATGTGTTAATATTCAAGAGATGGATGTTTTATTGGAGACTTTCAATTAAAATACCTGGAAATCACCTGTCATGCGATTTGCTACACCTATATACAATCACTTTCCCATTCTGTTGAGTATAATTAGCAGTTTTCTTCTCAGTTAATTGTTCAATAGGTCTGCCATGGTCTTGAACTGCACTAAGCCCAATCATTTTCTTAGTCCTGTTCATAGGTGCATGTTTCATTGAAATGCAAGTTTGACTGAAATTTAGGGAATGGTACATTCAAATGGTATTTACACATGGTCACCAGAATACCGTGTATGAGTAACAACACTAATTCTATCAATGGACCCACATTTCTGTGTTTCTACTTGTTTGCATTTGCATGCTGAAAGAGAGAATGATTTTCTGAGGCTGATTTGATCATCTGTTTTTCAGACCACTGAAGAGATTTTATCCTCCCTGGCTCTGACTCGTGTTCCTATCGGTTTCAAAAGGGGGCCTTCTGTATTTGTGGGCTCTTCTGGGGCCAGTTTGCCAGATTCCATTGACTGGAGAGAGAAAGGCTATGTCACTGATGTCAAGAATCAGGTAGGAAAATAAAACTCCCACACAATGAACCATACATTCAAATGGTCATTTAGATCACATGGTGATCTAAACTGAAGGACACCTACGGTTTTTTTAACCATGAATGACACCAATTTCACAATAGCAGCCAACACTAATTTTGCATTCCACAGATTCTGCTAAGTCATCATTCTGAGTATTCAGTCAGATGTTTGCTATTATATTTTTGTACCTGTAGGCCATTTGAAGATTAATTTTTATGGCGATCTCTCTAGTAAGATACAATCTCTTCTAGGGGGCTTGTGGATCTTGTTGGGCATTTAGTGCAGTTGGGGCCCTTGAGGGCCAGCTTATGAAGACTCGAGGGAAGCTGGTGTCCCTCAGCCCTCAGAACCTGGTGGATTGCTCATCCAAGTATGGTAACAAAGGATGCAATGGAGGGTTCATGAGCTACGCTTTCGAATATGTCATTGACAACCAAGGCATCGACTCTGATACCTCCTACCCCTATACTGGCCGTGTGAGTTTATTTGAACTAAAGTGCTTTAATGTTAATAGTGTTGTCCTTGGCCTCTCCAAAAATTAATTTATTTGTTTAACTGCATGAGTTCCATAGTAATGACCATTTGCTGATACACTTTTCAGGATGACCAGTGTAAATATAATCCTGCCAACCGTGCTGCCAACTGCTCCAGTTACAGTTTTGTGGCTCAGGGTAATGAAGATGCACTAAAGGAGGCTGTTGCCACCATTGGACCTATCTCTGTGGCCATTGATGCCACCCGGCCATCATTTATCTTCTACCGTAGTGGTATGAGGAACTGATTCTTTGGATATTATCTTTTTCTAAGGTCCAAATGTGTAGTTTTTGTGGATGTGTTTGCCATCTTAGTTAAAGGTGCTTTTGTTTTAAAAAAAAATTGTGCAAAATGGTCTCTAACTTCCTGGTGTGCATAATGCCTCATTCTTATTGTTTGTTTTTTGCTGTGGGTGGTATTTTTGCAGGTGTGTACAATGATCCTTCCTGTTCCAAATTTGTAAATCATGGCGTCCTCTTGGTAGGCTATGGATCATTGAATAGTGAGGACTTCTGGCTAGTGAAGAACAGGTAAGACAATTTACATGATAATTATTATTATTTAAAGACGTACTCAAATTCAGATGACATGGTTTGATAAGTATATTTTTTTTGTTTTATGAATACACTTTAATGTTAAAAAGTCAGTTTTGACTAAATTATTTGATTTTAAATGTATTTGTGTAGACATGTAATATTTCATAGTAAATTGTATTTATTAATGACGTATATATACAAATAATTTTAGTATTAATGTTGTAGTGTGTAAATGGCAAAAAACTAACCAATATAATTATAATAATTTAATTAACCATTGGTTTTGTAAGATGTTAAGCAATTCTACGCATAATGAACAACTTAGAAATGGTTACACATTCAAATTGTCAACCAGTTATATTTTAATTTGAAATCCTCTACTTCAAGGATGATGCACTGAATTTCCGTCTACCATTAATTTTGCTCAATATTCTGTACCTTAAACCAAATACCTCTTCATATTTTCCAATGGAACAAACGCATTAATACATTATAATGACAAGAATGACATGGCATAACAAAAGCTTTGTGCATTAATTATACATTGATTCTGTTTGGGAGTAATGCAATTCCTATTGACTTCCACTGGACTGATTACTGAGCAATTCACATTCCGTGCATCTACTTTTTTACATACCGTAAACCACAGACAAAATATTTGCGTAAAACTTTTCTTAGAAATATACAAAAATAGTTCTGATAATATGTTTGGGAATAAATGTACTTTTCAACATACTTGTATTTGTTGTTACTGAATTTCTTTTTTTAGCTGGGGGCAAAGCTTTGGTGACCAGGGATATATTCGAATGTCACGGAATAAGAATGACCAGTGTGGCATCGCCCTCTACGCCTGCTACCCTGTAATCTAAAGGAAGGAAGCTGAAAGAAGCATCACTGTCCCAATTCAGCATTCAGGAGATAGTTTAAACTGCTTTATTAGGCTAGTACTCTATTGAAATGGTACTGTAGCTTTATCTAATGCACAATAATATAATTAACATTAATGTGCAGGTAATATGTAGTTTTGAAGTTCTGAAGTTTTAGAATTTTTTATATAGTACAAGACTGTTGATTTTTTTCTGTATTTTTTGTGCAGCCCAACAAATCATTTTTAAAAATGACATACATGTATTTGAGACCATTTAATGAAAACTGTAATGAAGGTAGGGCATAGAAGTTTTTTTTTTTGGGGGGGGGGGGGGGGGGGGGGGTTGGGGGGTTTAGCCCCTGTGCTCCCCTGTAATTTATTTTTATGAAGAGGATA
>JAACJT020000110.1:12259485-12284856 GCA_009936485.2 Gymnarchus niloticus | reverse complement strand
TCCAGCTCCACTCTTTTTTTGAGTAATTCTTTTTAAGTTTTTTAAGTTTGTTTATTACTTGTTCCTATTTACATGTGAACCCAGCTTTAGCCAACTCCTCAACTAGTTTGGCATACAGTTTGCTTTTTCTTGTACTCTCTCCAACTTTTCCTGAAACTCAGGAGATAACCAAATCGTCACCAAATACTTTGTTTCCTTGACAGACCACTGGACATTCTTCTTTTCTGAAGATTTATCCTTTCCCATTGCTGCGCTCGGCTTCCTCTCCAACACGCCCACTGATGTTGGCACGGTTCGTGTTGGAAAAACCAGCTTTCTTTCAGTTCCAGTCAGGAACCAACTTTTCCGGTTCCAAACAAATTTATTTTTGGTCGAGATGCTCAGAACAGTTCTAAATTTAGTGTGCAAACCAGAACTGAACCCATTTCCTGTTGGTGGAAAAGGGGTATCTGGGGACCCTGGGCCCAGGACTATGTAAAGCGCATTGTGGCAACGTTTCTTGTATAAATAAAAATTTAATTGAATTGAATCTTCCTAATTGTTTCTGACCATTATTGTGCCTTCTTTGAGTTGTCCGTGTACACCATAAGCTTGAATGATAAAAAGAAGGTTACTAAACGCTATCCTACAGCTGATTCGATTGACGAATTCAGTTGACGAATTTAGTGACCTCATGCTTTCTCTTCCTCCTCTGGAACTCGTGCAATCTTGTGACACATTTGGGGAGAGTTTTGCTTCTAGAATCACTGACTGGATGAATATTATTGCCCCTCTGAAAACTGAGACTATATCAGATAGAGTGGGAGCCCCATGAAGGAATACAAGTCCAATTTTAAAACTCAGAAAAGACTGCAGGCATGCAGAAAGGAAAGATCTTGCTTTCTGGCATGCCATAGTAAGGAAACGGCTCTTTTCAAAGTGCTAAATGATTTGAGATTAAACAGAGACTTAGGTCACCCCTCTATTCTTGTCCTTCTAGATCTCAGTGCTGCCTTTGATACGGTAGACCATGAGATTCTGCTGAATAGGCTGCATATATAGGTTGGCCTCTCTAGTAGTCGTAGATTGGTTCAGATCTTATCTAAGTAGGTGGGAATGTTGTGTTGCACTTAGTTCCCATGTCTCAAAGCATCAAACTATCATATGCAGAGTTCCCCAAGGCTCAATTTTAGGCCCTAGATTATTCAATCTATACATGCTACCACTGTCAAATATAATAAATAAATATAAAATCAGCTTCCATCAATAAACAGATGACAAGCAGTTATATCTATCCTTAGCTCCTGATGCTCATGGGTCTATCTGCTCCTTAGTTAAATGCATCGATGACATAAACTCTTGGACGTCTCAAAACTTTTTGCAACTGAATAAGGAAAAAACAGAGATGCTTGTTATTGGGAATGAAATACAGAGGAAGGAAATTCTGGTGTATTTAGAATTAATGTCTCTGAAGGCCAAACAAATAGGAATCTGGGAGTCCTTTTTAATGACAATGTTACAAGCTTTAGTAGCCATATAAGTTACTAAATTTGACAGTATGCAAAACCGCCTAGTATCACTTCTGTAATATCACCAAAGTCCGGGGTATGCTGTCATTTGTTAACTGTAAAAAACATACTTATGTTTCAAGTAGAATAGATTACTGTAATACACTGTTGGCTGGCCTACCTAAGAAATCTATTACAAATTTACAACAGGTCCAGAATGCCACTGCTAGAGTGCTAACAAGTACTAGTCATAGGGATTATATGTATTTCACCTGTTCTTAAAGCCCTTCCTTTTCTTCCTGTGTCTTTTAGGATTGATTTTAAAGTTCTTTTATTAGTTTTTAAATGTTTACATGGTCTTGCCCCCCACCTCAGTGACACGATTGTAAGGTACGTCCAAGGTAGATCACGCAACAGTAATTCATTGGTCATTCCCAATATCCAGCAGAGGAGGGAGGAGGCAGCTTTTAGTTACTCTGGTCACAAACTCTGGAACTCTCTCCCTGGAAACCTGAGAACTACTGCTTGTCTTAGTACTTTTTCAACTAGGCTGAAAACACATTTGTTTAACATTCCATTTAATAATTTGTAATAATAATCAGTACTTTATTAATCCCCATAGGGAACTTCATAGTTTTCATGCTTTCCCCATCTTGCTCTCCAAGTTAAGAGCCAAGGGTCAGTGCACAGGCAGCCAGTGTCCAGCACCCCTGGAGCAGTTCAGGTTAAGGGCCTTATTCAAGAATCCACTTGCCACCTGCAGGACTTGAACCTGTGACCTTTTGATCACAGGCACAGACACCTCAACCACAGAGATACATCACCACCTGGTGGTGTGTTTGTTTTATTTTTTTCTTCCATATTTACTTATGTTTAATTTTAAACACTTTCATGCTTTTTAATCTTATTTTTAAATTTCTGATTTTCTCAATTTCTTTTTTTGTTGTTTCTCTACTTTTTATAATGCCTGTAAAGCATTTTGTAAACCCTGTGGTTGAAACAGCACTATATAAATAAAGATTGAATGATATATAGAGGAGGGCAGGTCGCAAGTGTTACGAACACACAAGCAGGATCCAAGTGCAGGTAAGGCTCTTCAATGGCAGGCAAGACCAGGGGATGCCAAAAGCCAAACAGACAGGGGCTTCAATACCAAAGGGGGAATTCAAAAACCATAGTCAAGTTAAGCAGGATCAAGGTCAGAACAGACAGGGTTTCCAGAAGGCCAGGGAGAATCCAAAACGTAGTCGTGGTCATGGGAAAAAGTCCAAAATCCAGAAGAGCAGTCAGAACAGCAACCAATTCCAAAGGAACAACAGGCAAAGGGCAAAACCAGCGATCAAGCAAAAATCATACACAATGGGCTTCAAGGATTAGTCAAATGCTTCATATATGTTAGGCACAACATCCAACACCTCACAATGAGGCAAACACTTGGCTGGGCTCAAGTAAGGTCCACTCAATGAGAAGCAGCTGATCAGTATTCTGGTGATGATGATCTGGAGTAGGCTGGGTGTGTGTGCGGCTGGCTTATGCTGGCTGGGCTGGGGTGTGAGAGCAGGTGGGGATCAGGGCCTCTCCTGAAGGTGGTGGGGGGAGGTGTGACAGAAGAATCACATCTGACTGGGATGTCTAACTTAGTTAAAATATCTGCAATTTGGGTGCCATGATGACATTGGAATGCCTGTGTATCTAAAGCAACCTAAAAATAAAGCTAAACACAAAAGGAAGATCCCTCCATATATATATTTTTTCCCTGGTGATAGGGTGCACAAGTGTCCTGTTTTGGAAAAATATAGTCACCCTATTTCTATAGAATATTGTAATGTGATACTTATAGATCATATCTTAATCCTTAATAATCTTTCATTTTTATGTTTATATGTACATTTGACTTTTGTTTGTATTTACAGTAATTTTTGACCATACAAATGGCCTGTTTATAGGTTTCAGGGCAATTTGTTTACTTAGTTCAATATGTTTATTATTTATATTTTATTTTCTTCTTGAAATGTCAGTAATAAATATAACGGTATAATAAGACCTGAACTGTCGTTTCATTTATCAAAGTTCTTCCACAACGAAAACAAAATTGGCTGGTGTAGGAAATAAAACACCAGCGTTGAAAATGGGCCTCACTTCGGCCGTGACTAAACAGCATAACCTTAATAAATAAATATATCTGTCAAAATGAATATTGGTACTTCTAAGTATTTTCATCTAGTTAAGTATATCGCAACAAAATCTAGAACTCGGTTATTTTGAAATCGTTAATGCGACGGACTACTATATGTGATGTACTGATGAAAGATTTATTCAATAATTACAATATGTATATAATATATAAAAAATGTTTTACCAATAATTTCAAGTGAGTTATATGGAAGCAAAAATGAAAGCAGGTCCTTATGAAGTAATTTCTATAGGAAGTGATAGTCACGTGGTCGTAACGAGTTTGTTCTAGTGACGTTTTGTGCGACAGTTTTATTGTACATCTGACATTCTTCGGATTGTTTTCTCCGGCTGATACTTTATAGGTAAGAACGATTGCGGTTTCATTTAGGCTTTTTCACTTTTCTTTCTTTTTGGGCATTACGATGGCGAGGTCTGACAGAAAGTCACATAACCAGACAAATATCTTCAGCAGATTATTCAATCAGTACAAAAGTGTAAAGTGTAATTTTCTTCAAAAAAGCTCAATGCACGTCTACAGTACCATCGTATAACAGGCAAACGTGCTATAACAGAAGGATAATTTATGAAGTAGCCTGCATTTCTTAACCATAAAAAATTACATTTCAACTTTGAACATGAATTGTATTTATCCAGTTTAATATCCAAATAATGAAATGATCTCTGAAATAGCCACAAACGGGAAATCATTCATTAAAGCGTCATATATGTATATGTATATATAACAAAAGCGGACATTAAATGACCAGTGGTAGCATACGAAAATATCGCATGTTCATCGGTTTCTCTTCCCTTTTCGGCCAGATCTTGTGACAACTCTTTTTTCAAATGCGGAATTATACGAGGTTTTCGAAACTGTACTGCATTTAAGCAGAAATAGTCAAATGAATGTCACTGCACGCTGTAGTCACAGTGTAATCACACAGTAAATATAAAAATCATTTCAAAATAGTATTGTGGCTCATTTTCGTACAACTTACTTGATTGATAAATCGCTTAAAACACGGACAAACAAAAACGAAATAATTTGAACCAATCAACATCAAAACGTAATCTGTTGCTGGAGGAAATGTTCCGCCTAACAAGGTTACACAAGTGCTGTTAAACGAAACTTTATCGTATGTGTGTATGAACATTCAAATAAATACACACATTTGTACTCACTTTTCAGATCTCAGTTTAGTACTACAAAAATACTGAATAAAGAATACGTAATAATGTAGCTAGGATTTGCGTAAAAAAGAATACATGTCCGACTATGAACAACGTCGTTTAAACAGGAGGCGCTTTATTGCGGCAACAACCGGCAGCACAGTCTATAGTTCGCATTCACTCCGACTAATCTAACGATACAACATCCTACCACCTGATTACTGCGCAGGTATTCATCCGTGTAATGTAGGACCTCAGCTATACTCTTAAATGACATACATCTGTGTAAATTGACGGACTGCGTGATAGGCTACCAGATGCATGTATTAATACTGTAGATTGTCTGCTTCCCAGAATGTCACTGATGTCTGCCATGGACAGCTGTTTGGTATTAGAAATTACATGAATGAAACTATGAAAATTTGACTAAATTGCTTTTCTGCTCATTCTTTCACTTTTCTCCTAAAATACTGAGGTCTTGTTTTCAGGATGATGTGGAGGAGTTTGATTTTTGCTTCATTGTGTGGAGTAGCAGTGGCCCTGGTCAGTCAAGACCTGGATATGCACTGGGAAATGTGGAAGAGCAGATATGACAAGTCCTACAAGGACCAGGTGAAGTTGAACAAGCTTGACTGACAGTGTGTGTGGGAAGCTTAGCAGTGTGGTGTGTAGTTTAGCGGGTTAGGACTTGCCTGTATCTGCAAGGTTGAGTTTGAATCCTGTAGCAGGAAAAAGACTTTGGCTGATCCAATCAAGTGTTTTTGTATCTCTCAGGGAGTGTTAGATGGGGTGTGTGAAGACATTGCGATTTCTGCCCAGGGATGAAGACATTATCCCTATCTCTATTATTATTTAAAATACTCAATACCCAAATTATACTCAATTTGGGGACAGGATAAAGACATGGAACGGAGGCAAATTTGGGAGAAGAACCTCCAATTGATCACTCTTCACAACCTGGAGGCATCCATGGGGATGCATACCTATGACCTGAGTATGAACCATCTGGGGGATTTGGTGAGTAACTGGTTTGTTGTGTGGTTGTAATGCTGGCCAATTTCTCAATTGGTATAGGTGTGCTTTGTATATTATAAGTTTATGAACAATGTTCATTGCGAGATATTTCCAGGCAAAGCATTTATGCCTTGTGGGTGTAATGTAAAACTTAATATACCATATTTAGCATACTATATGCCATAATTGACATTGTCAGGATAATGTATACAGTGGCCTCGTAAAGCTAAAATGCTCTCAAGAAAGCAGTTATATGAACAAAAAGGTTTGCTCAATTTTCAAAGATGAAACAGTCTATCTGTATTATCTGCCTCACTTGTACATAACATTGGACAACAGTGTCGGTAAAGTAAATAAATGCAAATGTTTCTCTTATGTCATATCAGGGCAGGGTTCCGATTTCCTGAATACCTAATCAAAAAATGATAGAAAGTTAATTGCAAAGTAGAGAAAATTTCTTAGACATGCTTAACAGGAAGTAAATGCACATATATTCTTTTGTGGAGTGTGGCTTGTATAGATGAATTTTCGCTTCTGTTGTTTTTATGTGTTTACGGTCATACGAAGATGATGTTAAGGTTACCTTTTCTCTTTCAGACCACTGAAGAGATATTATCAACCATGGCTCTGACTCGTGTTCCTTCAGATTTTAAAAGGGGTCCTTCTGAACTTGTGGGATCTTCAGGTGCTGCTCTGCCAGATGCCATCGATTGGAGAGAGAAAGGCTATGTCACTGAAGTGAAAATGCAGGTATGAAAATATATGCAGTTTCTGTTCATTAGAACAGATACCGTTTCCTCTCTACAGATACCCCTATGATGAATCAAAAGCAACAGAAACATCGCAGTTTCAAAGATGTATGTCTTCTAGGGGGCTTGTGGATCTTGTTGGGCATTTAGTGCAGTGGGGGCCCTTGAGGGCCAACTTATGAAGACTCAAGGGAAGCTGGTGTCCCTCAGCCCTCAGAACCTGGTGGATTGCTCATCCAAGTATGGCAACAAAGGATGCAATGGAGGGTTCATGAACGAAGCTTTCCAATATGTCATCGACAACCAAGGCATCGACTCTGATACCTCCTACCCCTATATTGGCCGTGTAAGTATCTTGCAATTAAAATGGTGTTCTTGAGCTACCCAAAAATTACATAGTTTATGAGTGCTTCCATCTACAGTAGTCCTGACTGTTTGTCATTACAATATTTAGGATAACAAGTGTAAATATGA
This sequence comes from Gymnarchus niloticus, assembly GCA_009936485.2. Taxonomy (NCBI): domain Eukaryota; kingdom Metazoa; phylum Chordata; class Actinopteri; order Osteoglossiformes; family Gymnarchidae; genus Gymnarchus; species Gymnarchus niloticus. The sequence continues at coordinate 12,277,787 of JAACJT020000110.1, read as the reverse complement.
CCCAGCCAGCCGTGCCGCCAACTGTACCAGGTATAGTTTTGTGCGTGAGGGAGATGAAAACGCACTTAAGGAGGCTGTGGCCGCCATCGGACCCATCTCCGTAGCCATTGATGCTACCCGACCAACATTTGCATTCTACCGTAGTGGTATGTGTAACTGATCTTGTTGTGAGACACTTTTTTTGTCTTTCTATTGTTATTAATGGAATCAAACGCAGTCACTTGTTTATAGTAGGTCAATCTGGTTGTTAAAACCGGCTCTGATTAGAACCCTTATCCCATTACCTGTTTAATTTTTATGAAATAATGAAAAATTCAAATATTCTTCTAGTAATTACCTGTTTGAATATCTTTGCAGGTGTCTATGATGATCCTACCTGCAGTCAGAAGATAAATCATGCTGTGCTTGTAGTTGGCTACGGCACATTGAATGGTGCAGACTACTGGTTAGTGAAGAACAGGTAAATGTGCTTAAAACCATATCATATGGAAAAATGAATCGGGTGACTATTATGCTTATAATGATGATAACGAAAATGCACATATTATGAGTCCTATAATAATCAATGAATCTAATACGTTTTCATATTGTGGCTTTCTCTCTAGTGTAAATGTACATTTTTTCTCACCCCTTGCACCTTTCTGTTTTAGTTGGGGAAAATACTTTGGTGACCAGGGATACATTCGAATGTCACGGAATAAGAACAACCAGTGTGGCATCGCCCTCTATGGCTGCTACCCTATAATGTAATACCCAGACATAACAAAAGCACTGTGATGATCATGGGTGCTCTGGTTTTCAAAGAGGCAACCCTCCTGCATTGCTTCTGTGTTTTCATTTCCCAAACACTTATTATTTCAGCATTTTTTTTATTTGCTTTTTCTCCATTATATTAATTTCTTGTGAATTGCTGTCTGTCTGACGTTGTCACTTCCTGTCACATTGTCATGCTTTGTTGAGCTCTTTCAGGTGGCCAGTTTAGGAAGGTTCTTATGTATAAAATGATTTCTTAACTAAAATAAATTGATTTGCCTGGATTTATGGTCATCATAGCATTAGGATGTTTTTGAGAAGCATAATCTTGGGAAAGAGAATTATAAATTCTACTGATTTTATCATATCAGCCATTCTTTTACTGATTGTGTTACTATTAGAAAATTGCATACACTGAGATCTCTTATGCAGTTTACAGATGATACTGTGTTATGAGAAGCATGAGGTACAGAATTTTTTTTTACTTTTCTCAGCTAAATTGACAGTTCTACCCTCATTGCATAAAATATTGATATTAAACACATAAAATAAATGCAAATAGTGAATAAATAGCAATAAATTAAACGTGAATAATATCAATTATTCTTCATTAAAAGCAACACAGTTTGTTTTCTTGAAACCAGAGTGGAATGTTTAAAAAGAATTTTAACAAAACAAGCCTGTGTCACAAAGATCTACTCAAAACTTGAAAAAAAACTTGCCACTTTTTGTCATCACTGGTTTTCTCATATGGGTCATTGGTTTGGGGATGGTAGGCAACTGTGACCCTTCTTTCAGTTCCCAAGATATCCAGCTGAAACAAAAAACAGTTACAATAAAAAAAATACAAATCAAGCTGAAAAAACAATTCCTGGATTGTATTTACAGCAACAGTAGTTTAAAAATGTACACGCTTCATTCACAAATTCTCTTCCCTGGTCAGAGAGGATTCTTCTGATACAACAATGTCTATATATAACAGAGCAGATATGACGTCCCACTTCATCTGCCAGCTTTGTTTTTAATGGGTAGCCTCAACCCACTTTGAAAAGTAATCTGTGGCTGCTAGAATATACTGAGAACCGTCCACAGTTTTTGGAAGAGGTCCTGTCAAATTGATGCCGATGAGTTCCCAGACAGCAGGCTTCCATCATGGTAAAACAAATACATTATTTTTACATTTTCAGTATTTCATTATTAACAGTTGTTGTATAATATTAAAATGCAGTTGTAAACATTTACCTTGATACTGTCACACCCACTAGTGGGTGTGACAGTATCTGAGTAGTGATCTTGCCAGTCACTAGGTGGCAGTGTACACCAGTCAGTTTATTTAGAAGTTCCCGTAAATGGTAAAGAATTACAGTGTGGTCTGTCTGTTGTCCTGGATATTCTGACGGCTACAAGGTTGTAAGGACATTTTTATTTTTATTCTAGCCAGAAATGATCTTGATTAAGAATGTCATTTTCAGCTGTATATTATTTTATCTAAATTCCCAGCACGGTAGATGAAGTCGTGACGATGTATTTTTCTGCTAGTTTCCAAAATGCCAGTGAATTCTTCAAAGTTGCTCAAAAACCCATATACACCAAATATATCTTGTATGCATACCATTCATTCCCTTATGTTTTTTTAGTTGTCATTGACTTGGATGTCAGTTTGCTGAGAAGTTATGAGCAAGACTTTATGCAGCCCTTTAATTACTAATTATTCAACAACACTTTATAGTGGAGATTTACTTTTTAAAGATGGCTCACTGGCTAGTAGTGTTGCTTGACGCCTCCAGGTTTGGAGTCTCCAGTATTGCTCCTGCTGTGTGTGTGCGCGGGCGTGCGCGCGCGCGCGCGCCTGTTCTCCCTGTATCTTTCCTCAGGATACTCAGCTTTCCCTTACTGCTGACAAAGGCATGCACCTAGGTTCATTAGCATCTCTTAATGGCCTGTTATGTATGTACCTTGGGTACCTCTGCTAATTGTGCCCTGTGCTGTTGGTGATAATCTCCCTCATTACCCCGCATTGGATAGGTAGATAGAAGATGGATGGACATACTATGTTTTATAATAGAGGTAACACCCCCCCCACACACCAAATCTCTAGTCTTCAGACAAACAACCATGATTTTGCCAAATTACAGGTTATTTTTAATAAGTATAGTGCAACATCACAACAAACAATTTCACATGAGGTATTCAAAGGAATTTCTGTTGGTACATAATATCCCACCATAATTATGTTAAATTATTGTCTTAAGCCTTTGGTTCATTAGCCACATTTGTTCAAAGACAAATAGAGAATAATTCACATTTCCATATTATATATGGGGAGAAACAAGAAAACACAAATCAATATTTGGAGCATAATGATGCTATGATCAACACTAGAGTCCCTTTGCTTAGTCATAGTTTTCAGTTACATTTTGCCACAACTTATATAAACTCATGAACCACATGTTGCCTGGTGTTTTTTCAGCTCAGGTGTAGAAAATCGTGTGACATCTCAGATGTGATCATAATTACTTCCCTTTAGTTCGTTCTTGAAATCCTGCAAAGTAGTGGTCCTCCCTAAAATACTCAAGTCTGAATGTTTTCAGTCATCTGTATCCATACATGGTATCATTCAAAGGAAGAGCAATAAACATGACACAAATAATTCAACTCCAGAAATGTATCTGTTTGCATGATTTTTGTTTCAGTCCCATCGGACTGACTGGTTCAATATCTTGCCATTTCATTTGGTCATACATTCTTATTCTTAAAGATATCAGGATAAAGTAACTGAATAGTAACTGCATCCTGCTTGGATTGTCACTACTATCATTTGGTTCTCATTAAAATTTATTTAATTTAAAAGATTACATGGCAAAATATATTCCCGACATAATGATTTTCACTTTGTCTGTGCATGTATAAACTGTTTATTCTGACGAATCGTTTAAACTCAAAGACAGTTTACTTTAAAACCAAATGAGGCACTGACACCAGGTGGCAGGGGTGAATCTTTGGTTCAATAACCTGTGTGTGAGGACTTCGTATGAGGTATGTAGGAGACCAAAATGCTTTGGAGAAATGGTGTTAAGGAAGAATCCCTCTCCACCTGTGAGAGGTCTCTATACTTATAAATACAGTTAGTATGACTTTCTTATAACTTGATGTTTGAATTGCAACATCCTGATTAATTTTTTGCAGTATTTTGAGTCTAGGAGGTCACTCAAAGAAAAGCCATATCCAAATGATTTGGGGGGAAAAGGAACATGCTAAATGCAAGTTTTTGGTCCCTGAATTTCCAGAAGCACTTTTTCCAACCACGCAACATCCTCTGAATTCCCTGGGAATTGTGGGATTGCTTCCTGCAGAGCCTCTGTATAGCTGCCTAGTTTGTGTATCCAGTTTGGAGGCCGTAGTAGATTGGTGACCGTAAGGAATGCATCAGAGGAAAGAGTCTTGATGTCTTCAATGGATGGTAGCCCCCGGTCTTCTTACACACATATCAAAATAAAAGTCAGTGCCTAGAGCTTACCTGTATTTACAGGTGAAAGAGACACATAATCCGCGAGCCCAATCTACTGCACCTACAGATGGATCTGCCTTCAAACTGTGAAGGCCAGTCATGCATTTCACATAGCAGCCTAATGGAATAGTGATTTTCTTGGCCTTAAATGCTCTCACAAACTTGGTGAGATGTGACTTCTGCAGAAACAATTATAACTTCATACCTTTTGTCAAAATCATATTTTTAGACCGTATCAGGCAAATTTAAAAGATCATATGGATATTACACAACCACAACAACAGATAAAAGTCCAACACGTCCATTGAAGTGGGCACCTAATTTTCTCCCAGCTCTGAGCCACAGCATCTCACCCCTCCCTGTGCATGGGCTGCTTACAATTGTTGCCCATAAAATTTTAATTTGCCTGCTCCTCCCTCTGAAACAAACATCCCCCCTTTGCCTCTCCAGTTCAGCTGCCTCTCTGATCTCTGGCCCTTTGAATGCTCGAGGCCCCCAGGTTTGGCCAGAAGCAGGCCTCAGACTCGACATGCGCAGAGGAGACAGGTGAAAAAAAAAACGCCCTCCGTGGTTTTTGAAGTCTACAAAAGTCGATGGCCTCTTTTATGGCCTGCCTTTCAAGCACGTGCTGTGAGAGGGCCCCACAACATGCCCTCCGAAGGTTAAAGACAGGGGCGGGCTTGTCTGTGTGCAGTGAAAAGGGCATTGGTACCAAAACACATAAATAGGGAATTGAGCAAAAGGAGAAGAAGGGCTTGGTCATGAAATCACATTAAAAAAAAAGAAAGGAATGCCCATAGCAGACAGGATGGTTGCTTGCTTTAAAAAAAAGATTGATGCAATAATGCAAGTAAACTGGAAGCCGTCTAAGCTATTTTTCATTGACACATATAATATCCCATCAGTCAGCAAAAATTGCTACAGGTTTCGTGCAATTAATTCTATGGCTAAAAACATATATTTCTTAGAGTTATTTATTCTACCACCATTAATCCAGGCATGGGATCAATCTATATTATTATTATTATTATTATTAGGCACCATCAGATCAGGGTCCTTAGGCTTCTATGTAAGTGGCATGTTTACTCTGCATACGTACTGTATGAATGTTATCTATGCATAATTGTACCTATGGATGGCTGCCACTGTACAGTAGCTGAGAGACCACAGGTAAAGTCCTAATCGGTCAGGTAGTGTACCCCCACCCTGGGCTCCTGGCACTTTGTTGGCTGACATTTGGATACTATTTACAAGCAACCTGTACGTGAAATGTCACTCTTCGCTAAATTTACACCAAACCACCCTCTAAACAGAGTCTTACTCTAGAGACATTTACCAACAGCAAAGAAATTTCCAACAATGTACATTAAAAACGCCTGAAAGGGAAATATGAATTTGTGCCCCATTTAAGTAAGGAGAGTAGGAATGGAAAATGAAGGGGGTACATTCACAGAGGGCAGTTTCCATCTTTGGTATGCAGACAGGATTACACAGCTCTGATAACTAGTCCCATCTTAAAACAGTTTAACTTACAGTAATTTTACAAAGGTGAACGAAGGATCTTTAAAAGAAAATTAAAATATAACAGACTTAGAAATAGAATTCAAAAAGAAGTGTCACTAAAATGAATATAAACAAACAGATAAACAAACAAATTAATAGATAAATAAATAAAAAACTGCTAGTTCCTTACAGAATTCCACAAAGTTCTGCTTTCCTGGAAATGTCCTTGATGGTTCTACCTTGACTGGATGCCAGTGTCCTCTTAAAGAGCTGATCTTTAATCTATGTGTTTTATAGAGGTACAAAAGAGCTTAGGGAGTTATTTCCCTCTATCTTCCACACTCTGGCCAGTAAAAAAAAGTCACACTTTCTGACACATTGATGTCTACCATTTTTCTACATTTTTTTCCATCTAAGATAGAAAAAGACCTACAACACAGTAATAGTTGGGCTTTAGTAATAGTCAGAATTTTTTCATTGAGTCATAATGGTTCTCAGGTTTTCATGGCAATGTCTCCCACTATCCATAACTTAGTAACACCTTATTGTTCTACATTTCTGTTCACTGTTCAGATATAACTGGTATTGTGCTGGAAAAAACATTGAATGGTCTCTAATACCATCGTGCTATAAAATTAAGGGCAACTGTAATGTCCTAGCCAGGTTTAACAAGAGGCAAAGAAACAAGTCATCAGTGATGCCACTTCCAATGTTAGATTTTGTGCAACTCAGTGTCATTTTCCTTGACGACCATATCTGGAAGATTGGCACTCGACCTAATTCTGAAGTATCCTTCCACAAATAATACAAATGACAGCATCAGTCAAGCTACAGAGGACGTTGGCGACCTGTGTTAGTTTATGTGTAAACCAGAGAATTTGACTGGTGTGGAGTCTGCTCTATGAAGGGTGAAGAATTCTGAGGAGCATCCATGGAGCAATACACAATGTTTGTAAACGTGATGAAACAGACCACAAGAAAGGCTACAGCATGCTAGAAAAGGGTCCTTCTGCATTCTTCATTTACTAACCCAAAAACATATTCAACCATTCAGGAAGTATATTTAAGCAGATTATAGTGCCAAAAACACTGTAGGTGTTAAAGGCCTGAACATCCTTCAGAATCTTCAAAATATCCCGACACCATATCATGGATATTTCAGTTGATCCAACCAAACATGACAGTTCACTAGAAATCATCCTTTCAGTGTAAGTGGTGACTAAGCTTCATTGTGAATTTCTGGATTCATGGTGAAGGTGCAGAAACTTTTATTTTGACCACATGATGGACACATCGGTTTATTTTACCCTCATCCAGATTTTGTTCATTTGGTCCACCATCTCCTCCCTCCTTCATCAGGCTTTGCCACAGGAAACAGCAGAAGAGGAGATGTTGGAGCCAGAAGAGCCAGTTGAGGAGGGCCGGCCCTCATCCGCCCACCTGTTCAGATTACGGCGGCGGGCATTCATGAAGAAGTTGCTGACGGTAGAGAGCTCCAGGCCCAGCTGCTGAGCAATGGTGATCTGCAGGTCCTTAGCGGGCCTCTGGTTCTCACGGAAGATGGCCATGAGGGTGCGTCGCTGCAGGTCCGTGAACACCAGCCTAGTCCGCTTGGGGCCCTGGTTGCGCTCCATTTTGCTTTGCTCCTGTTCTTTCCGTTTGCAGGCTGAAAAAATGACAAGGGAGGTGAAATTGGTTTATAGCTTTGCCCACAATTCTCTTGTACTGCTCAGCATTTCCAGTGTTGAATTTTGGGACAGCCATGAAAATAAATAACTTGCCTACTGTAATTTTTAAGTAACTGTCTTTTGAACACACATTGAATCAATAATTAATGTACAATGCTTTTGAGGTAAAAGTCTGAAATTGTGGTTATGATTAATGCATTTGCTATTTCTCAAGAAAGTGAGGGTGAATATTAGTTAGCCTGTTGTGTATTTAAGTCATACAGCTAATGGTTAATTGACAGACTTTGAATGCTTTGGAAGTATGGTAAAATGTTTAGAAGTATGAAAAAGCTCACTGAAGGCTCAATATTTCATATATCAGTAACATATTTCTTGGGAACCATTTTTAATTGTAGTCTTCTTTATTTATTAATTACTAAAATATTAAGGTAACTGCAGTATTTCTGCAATGGATTGGCATTCCGTCAAGGCTGTTCCTTGCCTTGAATGTCCTGGAACAGGTTGCAGGTTTACAATGATTCTGTTCTGGAAAGGTGGCAGTGAGAATTGGATTGGATGGATGGATGTATGGATGGATGGATGGATGGATGGATGGATGCTCTCAGTTCTCCTTTACTGATATTGCTATGTAAGACTAGTCTTGCCATATCATGAACTGTATTTGTGTTCATGTTATTCCTGGACTGTTCATTAGGGAAGTAGGTGTTATGTTGTTTTTTTATTTATTTACATTTTGCTGAGTTTACTGCTGTGTCCATATGCAGTTTGGCCTGCAGTGCATCTAATGTTCACTTGGCCTTTCTATACATATAAATGATCACATTCCACACTTGATTAACCCGTCTCCTTATTCTTATGTTCTCATGTTTCCTGTTTAGTAGGTGCATTTTGCTTTTCCCTGAAAGAGTAAGATCCATCTACCCACTGGGTTGATGTTAATTTCCTTGTTTTTCTATGCTTTGATCCCCTGACTGGCTGAGCTGTGCCCATTCAACTTCATCCTCCGTGAATGTAAGACATTTTTGCTGCAGTCATTGTGGCATTGATGTTTTATGTATGAACACCACTAATTTTATGTTCATAATGTTTATTGTTCCAGAATGTTCTGTTATCACAATGAAGTAGTGATCTTGTACATTGAACCACTGTGTTCTCATACCTTGCTGTGCAGAGCTCAGAGAGTGTCTTTCAATTGCATGTTAATCAATTTGGTTTTACTGTTTTACACCAGCAGAGTAGTAATTCTGAACTAGTCAAAGCAAAGCCTATACTGTATATCAAACACTGTATTTTAAATCTTACAAGCTATACAGCAATGGTTTACTTAATGCCATTTGGTGACAGCATTTTCACTCTGTACTTTGTGTACATCATAGTGTTTTTATAATATGCCCTGACATACCATTTGATGTTACCCTTTTCAGTTTTTGTGATGTCTGTTTGACATCATGGGACAACCAAAAACATGCATGGGTCATTTTTCTTTTCTATTCTTGAATAAAAATGTCTAATATTGGCACCTTGAGCACCTTAGTTTTCACTTGGACACCTGATTTCCGTGTGCAAAGACAGAGGGCTTTTAGGTTTGCAGGCTTATAGAGGGCAGCATTGATTCATATTTCAGAGCCTAAATCACATACCCAATTGTTTTATATTAAGGCAGAATGGCCAACAGTTAGGTAAACACTTAGAGCACTGAGATAATTTAAATATAGCTGATTGGACCTGAATGCATTCTTGTAAGTCAAAAATTTTACAAAACATTATTGCTAAACTACAAGTGGTATTTATCTTCATTACCTAATGCCAGCACTGTGTAAGATGGGGCCACTTTTTTCTTATTACATTTCTAGTCATACATCCGATTTCCTCCACTCAAAGAAACCCTTTTAAGAGAGGAGTAAGGGATCTTGGCCTAGGAATACGACAGCATATTAGACTGTGATGCTTCAGCTTTGCATATGACTCCTGCAATTGAAACAAAAGCTCACTATACTTCAAAGACTGAAAACAGGCTGACCAAGCTTCACATACAATACGCTGTCTGCAAGGGCAAAAGCCGATGTAGTTAAAGAAAAGGCCAATAATTTAGCAAACTACGTACAGGCTACTGCAGAAAGTTACACATAACAAAGTAGTTGTCAGAGAAATTGAAAGTACTGAATTTGCTTTAAAAGAGAATTTCTAATAACTACTGCTGAAGATACTGTCAAAAGTGACTTGTTGATGGCAATACTATGTCATTATCAATTTAAATACACTGCAGTGATTTAACTGAATAAGAAGGAATTCATTCATAGCACTTATTTCAAATTACTAGCTGGGTGTCATTTTTCAAATTATGTTAGAGGAGAAAGTTTATGTTGGTATCAGAGTAATATCAGTAAACCACTGATAAATATACAAATAGACAAATAATTAACAGTGGAAATATTACACATTCTACTGAAAGATAGGTTTAGATATTCTTTCTGTTGACATACTGCAATGGAAGTGATAGATAGATAGATAGATAGATAGATAGATAGATAGATAGATAGATAGATATACATACTATGTACATACATATACGTGCACCTTCATACATAACTATATGCATACATACATACATACATGAATACTTTATTGATTGCTGGAAGGAAACTCAAGTACATGTTCTAACCTTAACTTCAAAGAATGATGGAAATGATAAAGAGGCTCTGAGGCTATTCCATATTTTTATGCTGGGTTTATGCGATGAGTTCCCAGGCCTCTGTACGCTATTTATTTGCTTCCTCTCCTTTCAATTGTCCCTCAACAGCTTCAGTCACAATCTCAGTACTGGCTATTTCCTTATCACCTGCAAAAGACCCTCACTTAAAATATCATAAATTCCCATTGTTAGAACACTCAGTGGCTATAGGAATAAATATTCCCAGGTTAAGCCCTTATGATCTTTAGAACGACATCTAATGGTGATGTATGTTCCTGTGCTGTGTCGCTAAAACGTGACCAAGGTGCCTTTCCTTCCCCCCTCCCCCACCTCCTGCCTCCAAAGCTCTCCTCACCCCCTTCTGCTTACCCCACTCCCAGCAACCCCCCCCCCCCCCCATTGATGTCTTGGGCCACAGGCTGATAGAAATTATTGATTAAATCTGTGCAACTCCTAAAACCTAGACCCACTGAGGCTGGTTAACCCTTTCAATGCAGGGATTTGTAGCATAGGGGGTTGTGAAAAATGCTTTGTCTGTCTGCATGCTTCACCAGTGACACCCCCTGTAACTCATTTCTGTGTCATGCATGCATGCATTTGTTGATGGTTTAATTGCTTTGGTTACCAGATGGAACCTGTATATCAGCCTGATTCTGTATGTTTTTTTTTTTTTTTTATTTTGAGATGTGCACACATCACACAATAAATATCTTGTAAAAATTCACCCAAATATAACTTGTGAAAATTTTATTTCTTATATTGCTATATCACAACATATTTATGTCTGGCTTGGTTTATGTTTTTCTGTCATGTTTATCCTTCCTGGGCATGATGGGGCTGGAGGTAACCGTGGGAACCCTCACACACTAGTGGCTGATCCAGGCAGCTGCACTCTATGTTGGTTAAATTAGGAGATCATACACCTAAAAGCCAACTACTTGGTACCGTTGTAGACGAGTTTATACAGTTATGACATCTGTCAGCTGATTCTCACTGGGGTATTCAAAGACTCACAGCGATTTCCAGCAGACTGTAATACTTTAAATGTAAATGCAAAGAGCAAACCAACAGGTGCATCCGCTATGCTGAAAAATCTCATTAATGTTAGCAAGAATCCTGTATAACAGCATTTTATTTTAAACTTGGCTAGTAGTTAAAACTTTGGCTGACTCTATTATGCTTTGTAATAGACGCCTAATTTTCTGAGAGTAGCTGTGAAGTGTTGACTGACTGAGCTGCTCTTTCCCAAGGAAATCAATACGACCTGCTAATTAAACCGAATGGGTCATCATTAGACCAATCCCATACTGAAAGGTGGCTATGACAAAAGGACAGAGGAGATTCCCAAATGTTTTATTTGCTGGAGTTTAAAATAGAATATTTTTCTACATTGAAATATATGTTAGAATCTGAACATTTCAGGACTGGCATCCTGCCCTAGGACTACTTTGTCTCATACCCTGTGTTTCCTGGGATAAGCTCCAAGCCACAAATTTCAATATGCAACTTTGCATTTGATAAGCAGTTATGGGAAATAGATTGACGGATGGATAAAAATTTACATCTCAAATTTTCTGTACTTGGTTGTTAACCACAGCACTTCAATTCTAACATGTTAAAAATATACATTATAATCTCTTTTACAAACTGAGCCTAGTGTAGTCAGCACATGGGGATCCAATGTGCCTAACACCCTGTTATAAGGCTAATAAATTAGTCTCAAACACACTGAGCAAACTTTGAAACTCCAGGCTTCTGAAGCTCCCTGTTCCCCAAAGAGTACATCTGCTTGGTCCTCAGAGAAAACTAGCCCTTTTCAACATGTTAAACTGTTTACTTGTGTCCTGCTGCACAGATAACATAACACGCAGTTCTTTTGGCCTCCAGTGTCACGGTGTAACATGGCACTTCGAGACATGTGTCCTGACTGTACTGTTCCCTCTGGGATGTTCATGAAAAGGAGGCGCCCATGGCTCCACAGTTAAGGCTGCGGTAGGCTCACTAATTTTCATTTTCGTCTTGCAAGCATGTAAGCAATGCCCATTCTGACTACACAGGAAATGAGGAGGCAGGGTGTTGAATTTCAGACAATTTGTTGCACTGTGCCATGAGGCTGTCTCACGATGATGTAGTAACTACATTCAGAAGGGCATTTCACTAACTTCCCTCATACATACACAGCACTGTCTTTGTAGACAGTTAGCGGAATGCTAATGGGGCACACAAAAAACTAGAGCTGAAGGCTGCCTCCACCTCAATTAACAAGCTGAATTATCACATAATAATGGAACAAGCAAACTGACGATACATGCATCCACTTTGTTGAAGCTAACGACTTCAGGTCAGTTATATTGAGAGCCAGAAAACAAAATATCTGTGTAGAAATGAATTGCTTTTCAGGAAAAAAAATAAAAAACTCAGAAATTTTTTGACAAAAAACATTTTGGCATTTTAACTGCTTATTGTTTTCTGCACATCTATTCAATGAACATAAAAGCCGTACAACCTGTAATCCATGTCTGAACATTATTTGCAGCCAGTAAAATTCATGTTATCTATGTTTAATGCTGTTACTTTAATGCTGTCAGTACCCTTTCAGAGAGACTGTGTATGCATATTTATACTGGGAATAGCTTTTTTTGAAAGCATGTGTTTCATTCATTACACATGACATGACCAGTATGTAAATTTGTACTCAAGAAATACACCTAAGGCCACAATCAATCATAACAGTTGGGAAGAAGACTTCAGCAGTATTGATAGTCATTGTCTTGATTTTGTTTGGACATGTTTTTAAGGTGCTTGGTCTTGCTATGACCAGTGCAGATTCCATTGTAATAAGGAATATAAAACACACTGAAAGGCAAAAAAAAAGCACTATATTCATGTTGGGGATAGACGCACATGAAATATGTCAGCGCTGGTGCAGGCTATTTGAGTAGTATCCATAGGAATGGTAATGTGACACAGGCAGCCTTCAGCGAGGGACTGCCTGTTGACCAACAGGCAGATGGTCACTCAGCTCTTACCCTCCAGTCTCAGTGATGCCATCCTCTGAAACTCTGGTTCTTGCAGCCAGCGGGACATTCTCTTGAAGGTCTCACGGCCTGACTTCAATTTGCCCCACGGTTTCGGGTTCCGCAGGAGATCAGACAGGGTGCCTTGTGACCTGCACAGTACCCTTTCCGCAAAGATGGCCTGGGGGATACTGTACCGCTTCAGCTCTGTAATGATCCTCTGAGCCACTTCCTTAGTATTTATTTCCTCACCACCCCCTCCACCACTCAGAGAGCTAGCCAGCATGCCATCATTGGGCAAAGAGGTAGATCGAGGCTCTCCACCTTTCGGAACTTGCTGGCTTAAGGGCTGGAGTTGATAGTGGTGGCTGCCATATACATGGGAGTGGTGACTGTGAATGTGCTGGGATATCTCAGCCTTGTTGAGCTGATGACTAATGCCAGAGTCACCCAGCACCGGAGGTGATGCGTCGCGGCCAAAGTCCGCTGTCCTGCAGAAAACATTGCCACTGTGTACTTCATACCCACTGGGAAGTGCTGGTCCGGCAGCACTATCTGAGCTGTTTGCCAGGCTACCATAGCCATGCATGGATGCCCCTATACCAGACCCAGAAGATGGTGGAGAAAGACTCTGAGAGATGGCAAGGTCTTTAGCATAGGCATTGTAGAAACTGCCACTGAGGCCTCTGTCCTCACGCATGAGTGTAAAACTTCCAATAACATTGCTGACTGGCAAACATGGGTGGTGGTGATGGTGGTGGTGGTGGTGATGGTGAAATTTTTCCTCTAATGGCTGGAGTGGCGTGAGTGTGGTGTATGTGCTCCCGCAGCTGCTTGGTGTGTCCCCTCCATAGCCAAGCATCGATAAGGAATGGTCCATCCTTTGAGGTCGATGTTCAGAGTCCCCTAGACTCATAAGGGATCCCGCCAAAGAAGGTCGTGGAAAGGCATCATAAAGATCCCGGGAATGTAACGTCGTACCATCCTGGGACTGTGCAAGGTCGGCATAGCTGTGAACTGACATCTCAGAAATGTTCCCATCCATCATTCTTTTAAATTCGATGATTTATTTTGCCTCAGTTTTGTAGACTCCCTATTTTTTTTTTCTATCCCAGAGCTCAGTCAACCTCGGTTTTATTAAAAACTAAAACAATATTCCAGTTAATTTAAATTTCTGTGGTTAGCTTATTTCACCATGTTTCATAAACCCTTATCAAAACCAAATGACCTCAATTATGCTGATTTTAATTTCAATTATGTATCAGCAATGCTCCCCTTATTCCTCTGTTTTTGTCAGGATTCCTTTTTGGGTTACAGCCTGCAGTGAAAAAAAAAAAAAAAAAAAACGAAATCCTTTACCGGGGGTAACAACAAGCTATACTTTGTTTGCTGCTCCTAATTGGTATCTTCCAACGTAAAATTAACTGAGTTCAATCATGAAAATAAAAGTTATCTAAGGAAGATATATGGTACAATCATCATTTATACATAAAAAAGATAATGCTTAATTATGCGGACAAAGTTGCATCACTTTCTTTAAATGGTTAATATTTAATGAACAATTAATTCCCCGGAAATTAGCACACGTTATTGGGTTGCCTACCTCACGTCGCAGTTGATGAACGGCGGGAACGCTGGACAAAGCGATGAAAACACATTTGACTGAGGGGAAAATAACATACACGACCGAATAAATATGAGTTTTTGATTACAGGGTATTCTTCATTGATTATTCCAAAATCGCGGGAACGTCAACCAATTGCATTTTTTTCTTGCCTCCTCGCTCTCAAGCTGATCGGCTTGTTTCTGTTCTGCAACGCCACAAAATTGGTCAATCTAGGGTCTTGAGAAGCATGTGTGACGCTACGTTTATTCAATAGAAAAGCCAAAAAAATCATCTGCTTGCCATATAATCAGCTTGGGTGACCATAAAACTGCTTCCGACTCTATCTTCGTCGTCGAAAGACAGTGCTTTGTTTCCTTATATTTCTTAAAAAAAAATCTGCTGATGCTTTCAGCCGTCGATTCTACCTGGCTGTCTGATTGTCGTTTCTACCCAACGGCGTCTCTCGTCTTTTCTCCCGTTCTCACAGTGATTCGTTTCTGTACGCCACTTGCTAAAAATCTGACAGATGTGCAATGAAATTCCAACTTCAATTAACCCTTTCGCGTCAGCAAACGTGTCGACGGAGGGGGCGGAGTTGGATGAACGACGTGAGGACAAAACATCTCCAGAACATCCTTTCTCACATCCAGTGTGGGTCCGCTCAGGACATGTAATACGCATCAATACCTTAATTAATACCGCGTTAAAAGAACATCCCGTGGAGCAATATGCCAGTAGTTTTTCAAACAAAGACAACCACGATGAATTTAACAAAGTGGGATGAGTAAAATAATAATAATAATACATATTTCCTTTTTGGATTTTTTATTGCTAGTTTTATTTTTTATAGAATACGAACATTGTAAACACCAATTTGGAGTCTATTTATTTAGTGTATTTTAAATTGCTGGAAAATGTTAAAATATTATGCTTGAGATTGAATAGCTGTAAAATGTGGCGTTATACAAAAAACATGCTTTATATGAGATTAGTTTTTTGTGCTCTACCTAAAAAAAGAAGTAGAAAAATTGGTTTAGGCCTTCTTATAAAATGCATATTTTCTCAAAATAATGGCTACAAGTAACAATGTTATTAGCTCATTATCCTGTCCGTAGAGTTGATATTCCTCCAAGAGCCAACAATATGATGTTTAAACCAACATTATAAAAACAAATATAAATGTTTTCACGATTCTGAAATGTTCCATTAAATGACATTTTGCGCGATTAACCCTCAATTCATATAGCATTACATTTTATAATCCAATGAATATGCCCGTCAGTTATAAATGGAGGTTACTGATACAAGGCACAGTAAACGAATAAAATCTGTGTGAATTTAATTTCTGGAGAATAGCTATTCTGTCCTTTAAAGTATCCGAGCGCGGAGTGGGACTCGTGTTTTCTCTGACCAGATGCTACCTTATCGATCTATTGCAAGAATGGGTAGTCGCAGAGTAGCTGGAGGTAAAATGTTCAGTGTTTTCAGCACGGATATGAAAAGGGTTTTGAAGACCCAGAGGTGAAAGTTCACCTTCTGTTGCCGTTAACGTTGGAGTGGACATTCACCCGGCCCTTGGCACACACACGCGCGCGCACACGCACACACACACACACACACACACACATCCGGTTAACTTACTTCTAGAACTTAAATAAGACCTAGTACATAATTCGTGGAAAGTAGGCAGTATACAGTAAATGCACCCGTCATATAAACGTTTTCATTATAGAAAAACTATTATATTCTATAATAATGACCCTATAATATCGTGGAATATTTTTGGCTAATTGGTAAAACCAAACCTGCAAAAATAGTTGAAATAATAGCTAGTATTAAACATAGTTTTCCTGTATTTGTAAACCTTATTATATATAATGAATTAAATCTATAAGACTGAGTATATCCACAGAATAATTCCAATGTGTATAAATCTGTTCATTTAATTATGGAATCGCTACGACTCGTTTCATGGTATATACGGGAATGCATGTTTTTACATTTGAATATTCATGCTAGTTAAGTATCACTGGTTACGCTGTGCCTTTTGAGCATGACTGCGATACTGATAACAGAAATAGACTGTAATATAGTAATTAAACCATCCCCGTCAACATCTTCATATACCATGCGTTGCAATTTCATAATACTCTTAGCAGTCTAAACTAACAAGATCCGACACCAAACATATAGGACACTTAAAATATCCTAACTTAAATTAAATACGAGCCAAACTCAGATGGTTTAAGTGTCACTCAGTGTGTATAAATAAGCTATGATTAAACATTTTCTGTGCTTTACCAAGTTACTAACAGCGTAAGGATGCATGCATTATTTTATTAGCCTACTTTCGCATCGTGAACTGTTCCGTGTTGCTTTCTTTATCGAGAAGTTTATTTTTAACTGAATGTTCGTGAATTGTAAATGTACTTTTAGCTCATCTGCAAGATGGTGTTTAGAATAAAATTACTCCTTACATGTCCATTATAGAGATTATACTCAAATCAGACTCTCTGATCAAATGTTTTAGTATAACTGGACCAATGTAATCATATGATTTAAATAAATGGTCCACTTGTAGTCAAACGGCACTTGTTTGCTTCCATTTTCTGGTAGTTTTTCACCTTTACTGCTTGTCTCAGCTATAGGTCTATATACTGTTCTGCGCCACGACTAATTTTTATTTTTCACATGCCAATCGAAAAGCCTGGTTTTCTGCTGCGAAAGAGCAAACACCGCTTTTATTATCGTGACCCGAGCATCGTTCAGATCAGCTTGCCACTATTTTTCTGTACATCGAACTCCTGCTACCGTGCACAGAAACTAACAGAAAGAAACACAAACCAAAGCCCTGGGGCGAGAATTTAAGTCCTATACGACTGGGCTTATTAATGTAACTTGCTATGTACTCTTTGGGACTGAAATATCTTGGAGCCTGTAGCACTCGACCCTGATATACCCTACCAGCTGTTTTAGTTTTTTAAAGTAGCGGCCGACCATTATGTCAATAGTACTTATAAACCAAATCTAACACTATTCTGGGGTCCGTTCCAGAAAGCGGGCTTAACAAATTCTTTATAATTCTGTTTAGAAAAATTCCGGAAGATTCATAGAATCAGCGAATCCTGAAGTTGGGCTTTCAGTTTTCTTCAATCAGAGTTCAGATTTATTATTGAACTTGTTAAACTCGCTTTCTGGAACGGACTCCAGGTTTTAGCAAATTAAAACTATATGATGTGATAAAACGTTCATTTTAAGAAAGCATGCAGGCATAGGGCGCAATCACTGTTCCAGATTTGAATGTTGTCTTGGAGCGTTTTCGACCAAACGTAATTCTCATTTTATTTTTCGATCGCAGTCTTAATGTCTTGTTGATTCTCTCTTTATAATTTCGGTGGTTATTCAATTATACTCTGGTTCCGGTTGTACTCTTCTGCCAATAATACGCATCAACTGAAGAATTCCTATGTATCCGTATACTCGTACAATGTGTAAAAAGTATCCATCCATCCATCCATCCATCCATCCATCCATC
>JAACJT020000110.1:12246466-12259385 GCA_009936485.2 Gymnarchus niloticus | reverse complement strand
GAATTCCTATGTATCCGTATACTCGTACAATGTGTAAAAAGTATCCATCCATCCATCCATCCATCCATCCATCCATCTTATGGACGCAGCTAACGTTTCCATTTATGGTTAAAGTGTGCTATTCCAGAATTTAAAATCAAAAGTTGTGAATTGGATTTGCATAACATAACATAACATTCAGTCACTCATTTGGTCTTTAAAGTCTTTATTTAAATCCATCTGTAAATCTGATACCAATACGAAATTGTAATATTCACATACAATTTAATTCAAAATTCTCAACAAAATGAGAATAATAAGAATTATAACGTGTATTAACAGGTGAATTGCAGTCCGCCTGAAAAAGTCGAATGCATTTTTAAAAACTGTATTTAGCAATACCGTTGTTTGGCATGTATAGCAATTTGTGCGTATAATTTTTGCATTCCTGAGTCTAAAATGTTTTATTTGAATTTGTTTCTTTAACTTAGTTGTTTTTTGCCCGTAAATTATTCATTATAATGAAATGGCTGAGACTGGAAAAAAATTCTAAAAATCCAGATCAATAAAACCAATAATTGCTATACGAGTTTTAATGACTTCAGCAGATAAGAAACACATTTAATTTAATCAGAAGGCAACAATCTTCTATCTTCTTCTTATTAGTACTGTTATTACTGTTAATAATAATAATAATAATAATAATAATAATAATAATACTGGAAGAAGATTGTTGTCTTCTGATTAAATAAAATATTGTGTCTAAGGAGCTAAACGCATGGCATGAATATAAACTGAAAAGTTTTAGTTTCATAATAGCAAATGTACATTTAAATAACAATGACATGTATTTTGAATGTTATATAAAGTACATTTGTGTATACCAGTCAGTTTGCCTTTGTGAGCTTTCATTTAATTTTGTATTTCATCTTAATTACCTTCATAATTGTGAGAAAATATGTCCAAACAGCAAGACTATTCTATTCGACATTCAATTATCAGTCACTTATATAAATAAAAACATTTATGTATGTATGCGTGTCCATGTATATAATGAATGAAATGTGCTAACTTGTACATCACTGGAATTTAATTAAATCAAACCTGTCAGATTTACACTGCATTAACGTATGATGTATGTCAAATGTTTGGTGGTTTGTCAGCTAGTGAATATTGTGTATTTGATAGCTAACAAATACAAAAATAAATAAAATATAAAAATATAATAGTAATCATCATAATCATAATCATCAAAGCATTTCACAATTAATACCATGGAAATCCGATATTTTAAAATATGCCAGCGATGGGGTTCAAGAATATTTTTTTAAAATAATGATTTGTTTATGTGTTACTGTGATTTCTGTAAGAAAGAGTTAACCTACAACAGGCGACTGACAGTGTCAGCATAATGACACTTCCTACATAGCGGAAGTCTGGGAATTTCTAATGAGATCAAGTGATAAAAAAAACTGTCAGGTGAGCGTTATATAGATGGCAACTGTCCTACAGGTTTCTGCAATCAATATGAATGTATCTTTTATATCATAACGGCATATTGAATTACATTCAGTTCAGTCAATTTCGCACTTGTGTTTAATTGAATAACATTCATGTTTATCAGGAGGTGCATCATTGCTTGTTACATTTCAGGAAAGTAACACTTACAATTTCTTAAATATTTTGACTTTTATAGTCAATTAAATCCTCTTTTCAGTTCACCAAATATACTGCATTTAATTTAAATGGCGGCCAATCCTCGAAAATTACATTTACAGTTTGATAAGTATATTTATAAGGAATTGAAATATAAAGATGCTTGTAATTTTTAATGTCGATTAACCGGAGCGATTAAAAACACGTGAACAAAGTGATTTATTTTCATTTTTCCTCTGAAGGAAAAAGTGTGAAGTTTCCATACTGTGAGGAACGTAGTTCCGAAGGTAAAGAATTGAAAAAACGCCATGTAACATTTGTCCCGGACTGTCATAGCAATCACTTTAACATGAATCTTTCCCTACGGGTGAATTATTGCTAAAACGGGTAACACCCTAAGAACAGCATATCAATTTCAGTTTAACATGTAAAACGGGACGGTCTCTCTCTTTATTATTAATACGATACTGCGATCTGTATGTGCATGACGGGTGTTTTTTATTTTATTTTGTTTTAATACTATGCCCTCCGTTTTACTTATTGCGTAATTAATAATATGTCGTGATTTACCTCACATTATTATTATACAGGCTATTGCAAAAGAGATGCCCACGTTTGAGAGACAAAAAAGAAACTTAATGGACCTTCCGTTTGTTGCCAAAGGGCACAAATTACAGCAGTTAGCCACCGTGCTGCATTTTGATGAAGCAAGAGTGCAATTTTTTTTTTTTTAGAAAATACTCTGAATTCGCACTGCTATACTTCTAATATTTATTATCGTTTTTTTATTTCACAGACTGTAAGCCTATAGTTATATTATATATTGGACGTATAAAGCTTTTTGAAAATTGTTATTCCATATTTCCATAGACTTTTAATGGAGCTTTTTTTTTTTAAATAACGCATCAAACCTATCAGTCAAATATGAACGTCAGCATTCATAAGCGCTCTGATACATATTTTATGCCACTTACGACTTGTTGACAGAACTTAAAACGAAACTCATATTTTAGAATTCTGTTTATTTACAATAATCTCAGCAAAAGCCTTAAGGTAAAATGGAGATCTACGTCGACGCATGTCAAGAAGTTAAAGCTAAACATTGTTAGTTAACTCACTGGCAATACGTATTCGTTAAATTGACATCAGGGAGGTAAACAAGGATAGCCAACAGCGGTTCTGGATCAGTCGAGTCCTTACTGCGTCTGTCATAAATTTAAGAAAATGATTTATGCAAGTATCTTTTTTCGTTACACGAACTTCTGTTCAAAATTGTAACTTAAGATGCAATATAGCATTACAGAAGACAGACATAAAGGTACGTACCCTTGAAGTTTGGTATTGCAGAAACATTATGAAGTTTCACTCGATATAGGGGCAATATTAAATACACATGAAAAACATTTTTGTTTATACAAGCCAAGCAAGTAAAGACTGCTTATTCGATTTCCTATTCAAAAGCGATAGTCTAGTTCTGTATCTATAGTCCCTATGTATATGAACAGTGTCGGTTTTCTACACCAGTCATTATTAGTGTTATTACTTTCTATATAAATGATACTACTTGTATTATTTGTGTGCATCCCAATCTTTGCTTTTGCGTATGCAAGGTGTAATATGTGCAGTCCCCTTCAGTCAAGGCAATGATTGAGGAAACGTCGGTTTAACGTTAATATTGTTCATAAATGCAAAACTAAGATAAATTATGAGATCAGTATTCATACTCATTACAAAGGACAGCAAATGCGTTATCAATATAAGTACAACATAAGAACCAGTGGTGTTCGATTAGTTGTAATGAGCAGTATATAATGATCACAAATTATATACATACATGCCTACATACATATATATGTATAGATATACATATTTATGCATTCATGCATGCATGTATGTATATACAATGTGTAGATGCAAACAAATTCGCATACTAAGTTGGATCAATTATAAATACAGAGCAAAAAACCAACTCGTCTTATTGTCTTGTTCTCTTGCCGTCTGGCCTATTTTCCCGCAATGCGTCTGACTGTTTACAATTTGTATTCGCAAAAACAGTTTTTGCACACAACACCTTTTAGGCTGACGGACTGAACTGTCAGCATCCTAATGAGACTACATCCCGATCTGGCACCGCACAGTGAAATACTCGTTCGCCCCCTTTACCAGCTTTTACTTTAATTTGTCTGACGTGTAACGTGAAGGACAGGGTTGGAATTCAATTATCACTATTGCGAGCCTTCCTTTTTAACTTGTAGCCCGATCTCTTGGAGCATGAACTGAGCAGCAGATAACCTATGCAAGATGAGAACTCTGTAATATTTTATTTACGAACTGAACGGCGGGGAAAATTATTTTATATGGTTAGGTCTCTCATTTTATCCGAAAGGTTTCTTTATCGCAAAGACAGCACAAGACTATTTTGAGGATTTGTTGTCCACCGTTTTTGCGTTAGCCTTATTTTTATACTCATTCGTATATTGTACTCGTCGTTCTCACATCCATAATATTCAGAAATCTCTTTCACAAGCTATTTTATTCTACTCGACAAAGCACGAAGCAGGAGCTATGTCACATAATGCAATACAACGTAAAAACACAAAGCCACGTTTGTTATTACGTACTGCACAGCTCATCCTCCCATATAAATATGTCGTCGCTTTCCAGGCCTGTGGATCTCGCAATCGTGAACAGGGTGAGATGGTTATTGTCTTCCTCCGCTTAATCATGGCTTTGGTGGAGTCCGCTAATGAAGTGCTCTAGTTTCTTTGGTTTTTAGTACTCTGTGAAAACCTGACAGTATCCATTGTCCTCTGTCCTCAGCCACAGCATTTCCTTTTTTTTTTGGATAACTGACTAGATCACGTTACTTTCAGTCATTTTTGAATTGCTGTTTAATACAGGCATTACATGTGTATTGTTTCCATCTTGCATTCTTTCCTCTGTCAAGCTTGGATACTGTCATCTTTTCTCTTCTCAGCTGGATCTGAGATCCAGCATCTGTCCCCTAGCCTTCTGCTTCTCACCCTTCTCTTTTTAATCAGCATGTTAATAAGAAAGGTATCTAATCAATACATTCAATGGCTAGGCCTAACTATCAATACCATGTCTGTCTTCTCTATCCTCCTCCCCTCCCACCCCGCCCTGCACACATGCATAAAGTCAAGACGCACACTCAGTTCCCAAGTTTTAATTTTTAGTGGAAAAAAATATTTGTTATAAGGGCTAATTAACTTAAATCTATAATTAAACTGTCAACTACTGTTCATAATCCTTTCCTCTTTATTATACAGAGTTTTATTGAGAAGCCAGTTACAATAAACTTCATACTTCTGCAGGAGGCCATGGTATTATTTTTCATTTTTTTTTTTTTGTTTTTAGATTTACAAAATCCTTAAGGGTAGAAAATTTTGATCTCAGAGGGACAACATATCACTCTTTGCTGAGAGAAATATACATGGCTGAGGGCTTAAAGTCTCACACATACACACACTCGTGCACGCACACACACACACACACACACACTTACAGCCATCTTATAACAACATCGTTCATTTCCACCTCAGGATATAGACTTAACAAACATGTGGCTCTGCTTCTGCTGAGACGAACATAAGAAACATGGCAAAGGATGAAGGGAATGGATGTATCATTAAAAGACAGACAAAGTTACAGATACCAGCTCTCAGACTGATATGGCAGTAGCCTCTGGTGGTCCACTTTCTTCACGCTTTTGCCATCCAATAACTTTGCTTTCATTCAAACTTATTCTGAATTTTTTTTGAAACCCTGTGCACTACAATCAAAATCAGAGTGATAAGATTTATAGTTAATACATAAGTCTGATTTTGCATGGTAGGCCTATATTTACTGAACGCAATTATATATTTTGTTAGCATAAAATTTATGCCACAAAAATCTCAATGACAATCTGGTTGAACCTACAACAATATGGTGAAGTTCCATTTTAAATTTAGAACCCACAACTGATTTGTACGTATATAGGACTCACAAACGGAAGCACGCATGCCACACCTTATCACACATTTTTAAAAGGCTCACAAATGGTCAAAAATGTATTCAGTTATTTCTTCCTAATACGGGTGTGAAACATGCTGAGATGAGATGTAACTCTTCTGCAGTGTTAATGTAAACAGTGATTAACATATGTTACCTCTAAGTAAAACTAACAAAACGTGTGCAGGTACAACATATAGGATCATTTCATTTACAAACAATAGAAATGCTCCATGCTATCAGAATTTTTTCTAAAATTAGAGCTAAAATACATATACACACACATCACTGGCTCTTTGGAAATTCTGTTGTACTCCTCACCCTACGCTGAGCTTGGAGTTCTATGTCTATAACTCTCAAACCACCCCAGAGGTGTTCAGAATGACCACTGGCCTCAGTGACCCCCCCTTGGGCTATCGTCTCACACCATCCAGATCTCCATTTTGGATGTTGTTGTCGCCTAGCAACGGTAACTAGGGTGGCTGCTCAGAGGCCAGGAGCTATTGATCCCTAAGATAATAAATGGACTGCAGCCAAACTCACCCCATCCCCTTTCCACATTTCATGCAACGCTAAGGGCCGCATTTCTCATCTGTTTCACAGAATTAATTTTCCATGCATGCATTTTGGTTCGGGTTAGTAGAGTTAAAAAAAATATCTGTTCAGTCATTGGAAGGTGGTGATTACTTCCTGAAACAAAGTCACCCATGTACTGTCCTTATTAGAGGTAGGACAAGAGGATAAGATAATGGAGAAGAGGTCAGACATCACAGGTAACATAATACATCCTTTGAACTTGTTAACTGCTGGTTTTTCAATAAAAAGGGTAGGGTCCTTTTAAAATTCATTTGTTGAGTTGTATTTCATTTGTGCATATGAATATATAATGGATAAATATTTAGTACAATCACAAATCTGATTAAGAATATTAATTATAACAACTCTAAGTCTTCTCAGACATTACTTGGCTGTTTTGCAAGTGATCTGAACCACACAATATGCTGATTCTTTTAATGACAATCTTAAAGTTTTTAATACATAAGTACGAGTGAATTATGTCACAAAGCACAAAAAAAACCCACTTATAAATGCAATATGTATGACTCCAGAGTCAAAGCTGAGATAAGGTAAACTGAAAACCCAGCTCTGTTGACAGCCAGTTTATCATTATTTGTTATGGATGTCCTTGGCCTCAGAGCTTTGTGGGATGAGGTACATTTGAGCCCAGGTTCTTAAGTGTGGAGCACAGCATGAACATGCCCACCTTTTTAAGCCTAATGGAGAAACAGAGGAGCTAGAGAGGCATTAATGAGGAAGGCACAACCGCAGCATTACAAGCCAGTTGTAATGTTTTGTGGTTTTGTCCGGTATATTAAATAGTCAAGTTAATAAGCATTTGTGACCCCCAGCTGTGCTGAACGATTATGCATTTAATCTTTTCTGTGGTCTATTCATCTGATACCCACACTTACTGTAACTATGGATGAAATATTCCTAAACTTTTTAAAGGCAGGAAAAGTAGTTGGAAGATAGAGCATAGATGTATGGTACAAAAAGACTTTTTAGTAAATTTTAAAATATTTTCTATGAATTGGATGTTAAGTCTTTCAGACTTGTTAAATTAGCATTAAAATGAATTTCTATTCTGAACAGAAAGCTATGATAAAGTGGAAGAGTAAGACTAAAATAGTGTGAATGAAAATTGAAGATAGTTAAGAATGTCCAATCTTTGCCTAATGGCATCTTCCTAAGAAAACACTGCAGTATTTTTCTGAGTTGGAGCTAAAGAGTCAAACAAAACCCATCATATCTTGAAGTGCAAATCTGTACCAGCCAGTGTGAATTATTCTTTACTGCTCAGTTAGTCATTTGTGTATTTGATGGCATTGGGCTCTGTGCAATCACTGAATTATTACAATGCACTATAGTGATAAAACAGCGAGCTGAAAAGATATATTTAGTTTAATATTTTGTTGGACTTTCTAATGCAGTGGATCTGTAGACACAGATGGCAATTTAGCTGGACGTGGGCAATGAAATGACCTTCCAGCTGGATGCTGCAGACATGTCACCAATCCCCATTGCCTTCAATCACCCTCCTCTCCCTCAGGCCAGCTGCTAGCATGGGATGCTAATGGTGTACTCCTCCCCCATGAGGCCAGAGCTAAAGCAATGCCCAGCTGCCTGTTGCCCTTTCAGTGGTCACCCGGATTAAAGAGACACTAAGCTATTGGCAGATGTTTAAATTAAACTGTTGAAATTCAGAACTTTCGCTTATTTTGTTTTGAATGCATTAAGTAAGCATTTTTATGTTTTTCAGCATAGAAACAAAATGTTTTTTAATGAAAACATATGTACAAATGATCATTTGTGAGCATAATTTTTTTATTCTTAGTTTTCAGTAGAGATCAAGTGTAGCATCTTACAAATGCTATAGTGTCTATTCCCGGATGCATGGTTTATGCATACAGTAGTATTGGAAAGAGCTTTATGTTACTGTGCAATGATAAACTCAAGTCCCAAGACAGCTTGAAGTCACAAGCTGTAGCAGCGATCCAATTTCACTTTTAGGCACACCATGTTTTTCCAACATAATACCAAAATGCTTTGCTCAGAGGGACCTGGGAAAATTCTGTCAATGTCTCTCAAAATACCAGGTCAGCATCATCTAGTCACCATCCAGTGCCTTTGATGCCTCATGGGGCAGGAAAACACAGGCAGTCCACAGGGCTGGAGCCAGGCCGCCCACTGAGAAGAAGCTTGGGCTTTGGTTGCCTGGAGTAATGTCAATAAATCAATAGTACACACGTCACTGCGGCCCTGAGAAGCCACACAGCCATATCATTGATCGGTGTGAGGGAGGTGGGGTGCAGGGAGCCAGCGGATGACCTCTGATGTGACCGCTCGGATTAAAGGTCGGCCGGACTGGCAGCAGTTCCATTGTCAACTGAGACACATGCCCATCAATATCTCTGTCACAGTCGAGTAAACAAATTTTTCCACTTTTTCCTGGTGCTGGCATGTCATACACAAATAATTTGTGAACTGCCGGAAATATGTAATGTAATTTGTAAGAAGGAGAACTGTAGAGCCAAGCTTCAAAATAACACCTGGAATAGCTTTTTATGTGGACTATTAGAACCGAGAAGAAGTGAGAATGTCTACATGAAATTGCAAATGAATTTACATAAACTGACTGACCTTCTATGTTTAGACATTTCTTACTTTTCATATACAGTATTTTAAAACGTATAGTAAAATTGTGATATTTGTATGTTTATCCATTGCCTGTTATGACACTGCTCAGTCTGGAGGGAACAGCATTTTGTTTTTACACATGCAAAACCAAAAAATAACAATAAAGAACTAAATACAACAGAATCTAAACTGTGCAGTTTAGTTCAAGGGAGCTTACCAGAAGCACTTTGCTCATTTGAAGAGGAAAACCTTGTGCAAAATTAAACAAACAAATGCCATGAAAAATAGCCTTCACTAGTCATTGGCAATGTTATTGTTATTGTAGTAAAAAAAATTTCAGCTGATAGAGTTTCAGATGGAGAATTTTATTTCTAAGAGTCAAAATGCAGATCAAACCATAAGAGTTGGTAAGCAGGTTGAGGTCGACTGAGTTCAAACAGGACAATGAAATGTAATTCAAATTTCAAACACATGGGAGGATACTCATAAAAGAGAAAACGAGAAACTGGATCTAATTCTCAGACTGTAGCTCCTGAATGAGACACAAGACTTCCTAACGACAGCAAAGGCACGGCGCTTTAAAGTTCCAAAAAGTTAATAATGAACCACAGCTGATACAAGGAATCCACCTGTAGAGCTTCTTACCAATACAGTTTGAACAAAACTTGTGATTTATTGTTCAGCAAAATAATACATGTGATACAGTGTAGACATACACCAGGTATTGAAAGGCAGCTCGACTACAAAGTAAAGACAGATTTTTACCCCCCTTTATACCATGCAAGAACAGCCCCAACAAGGTTCTGTGTGTATTGTTTTTTATATAAAAAAAGAATATGAGGTTGGATGCAATTAATTTTTTATTGTAACAACAAATTTTTTAGGCCAACATGCATACAACAGCTTTCTCTCTAACCGACCCCTCTGTCAAGGTCCACCCAATATATGTATGCATTCTGGTGGCCAATAAAATACTTACCCCGGGAACTGAAAGTGTACTGCCACAAGTATTATACTGTGTAAAGGTGCTGTGAGTGAATTTACATATTAATCTAATGCAGGGTAAGGAGGCTGAGACAGGAAAGGACAGTGACTTTAGATACAGTGGTGCTAGAAAGTTTGTGAACCCTTTAGAATTTTACATATCTCTGCATAAATGTAACCTAAAACATCATCATATTTTCACACAAGTCACAAAGTAGCTAAAGAGAATCCAACTAAAGAAATGAGAGAAAACTACTTTACTTGGTCATTTTTTATTGTTTTTATTTTATTTATTGTAAGAACTGCAACTAAATGTTTATAGTACAGTTGAATTTTAGCCCATTCCTCCATACAGAACAACTTCAACTCTGGGATGTCAGTGGGTTTCCTCACATAAACTGCTCACTTCAGATCCTTCCACAACATTTCAATAAGATTAAAGGCAGGATTTTGACTTGGATATTCCAAAACATTATTCTTCTTTAATCATTCTTTGGTAGAATGATTTGTGTGTTTAGGGTCATTGCCTTGCTACATGACGAACTTTCTCTTGAGATTCATTTCATAGTCAGATGTCCGGACATTTTCCTTTAGAATTCATCAGTATAATTCAGAATTCATAGTTTCATCAATGATGGCAAGTTGTCCTGGCCCAGTTGCAGCATAGGTCGCCCAAACCATGATACTACCACCACCACTATGTTTCACAGATGAGATAAGGTTCTTGTGCTGGAATGCAGTATTTTCTTTTCTCAAAACACTTCCCATTTAAGTCAAAAAGTTCTATTTTAGTCTCATCCGTCCACAAAACATTTTTCCAATAGGCTTCTGGCTTGTCCACATGATTGTTAGCAAATTGTTCTGGGGAGCAGGGACTTTCTCCTTGCAATCCTGCCATGCACACCATTGATGTTTAGTGTTCTCCTGATGGTGGACTCATGAACATTAACATTAGCCAATGTAAAATTGGCCTTTAGTTGCGTGCAAGCTACCCTGGGTTCCTTTGTGACCTCTCAAACTATTACACGCCTTGCTCTTGCAGTGATCTTTGTTGGTTGAACACTTCTAGGGAGGGTAACAATGGACTTGAGTTTTTTTCATTTGTTCACAGTCCTTCTGACTGTGGATTGGTGGGGTCCAAACTCATTAGAGATGGTTTTGTAACCTTTGCCAGCCTGATAAGCATCAACAACTCATTTTCTGAGGTCCTCAAAAATTTCCTTTGTTTGAGCCATGATACACTTCTACACACATATGTTCTGAAGATCACACCTAGACTGATTTGTATTCTTAAAATAAAACAGGGCCACAATTCACACCTGATTATCATCCCAGTGATTGACAACACCTGATTTATTTTCACCTTGAAATTAACTGGTAATCCTTGGGGTTCACATACTTTTGCCACACACAGATATGTCATATTGGATAATTTTCCTCAATAAATAAATAACCAAGTAAAATATTTTTTTGTCTCATTTGTTTAGTTGGGTTCTTGATATCTAATTGTTGGACTTGTGAGAAAATCTCATCATATTTTAGATCACATTTATGCAGAAATACAGAAAATTCTAAACAGTTCACAAATTTTCAAGCACCACTGTATGAAGGATGTTTGTGAAAGCATTTGCTGAACTCCCAGCCAATACCAATTCAATCATTTGCCTGACTAAATGCTAGCTCAATCACTTCCTTATTGCCTTAGTGGTCCCCAATGAAACCCCTATCTCCTCCCAGACTCTGCCTGTACTCATAATTCACTCATGGTTACTGTACTCAGATCATCAACCCGGGACATTGAGGCACCCTTCATGATTTGTCCTTACAGTGAATACAATCAAAATTTTGCCAAGGGGAGCACTGATGATTGCCTGTGGGCCCTCTACCATAGGTGGCACAGGATGTCAAAGCATACTGCCTTCACTCTGGTCTCCCACAAGGCTGAGGGTCAGAACACTCAAGGTGTCCACGATGAAACTCCTCACAGAGGGAGGATCTAAGTGTCCAATGCTGGTAACCAGGGGTGTTTGTGTGGTCTGTAGCCTTCCCAGTCTACCAAGTACTGCAGACATCCCTGGTGTAGTCAGGAGTCAAGGAAGGCACTAATTGCATAAGCAGGACCATCTTCCGGGAATATGGATGGTGGTGGAGGGGCAGGCAAAGATGGGGTTGTTGGAGTGGTATTACCAGTTTTAACAGGAAATGATGGAAAAACAGATTGATCCTGTACTGTGATGGTAATCTGAGATGCTAAGACATGGGTATACAATTTGTCTGACAATCAGGAAATGATCCATGGCCTTAGCTTCTTAGATGGGACCTTGAGATAACTATCCTGGGTTGATAGCAAGACTTCCTGAATAGACTGGTACCTTCACTAGGCTCTATTGTGTTTCTGTCATTACACAACCCACTAGACAGGTTCACGGGGAGCTCACCACATCACTTCACTGTGCTGCAACCATTCATCCACCACTGGAATGTCTGATGGCTTGCAAGACCACGGAAATCTCAAGCTAATAACCTAAAATACCCAAGAACCAAGTTAGTGCATTCATTATTGAGCTGTGCAAAATCTATCCAAGGAAGGAATCTACACACTTCACGTTGGTGGGAATGACAATAGGTATGAATTAATTTCATTACACCCTCCTTGAATCACCACCTTACTGTGGTAGAGGGATCTGAGTGCCCCAGTAATCCTAAAAGCTATGTTGTCAGGAGCAATTGCCCATGGTAGAGTGCCCCAAGGCAAGGTCCCTACCAATCAAACTAAGAGCAGAACTTCTGCTGCATTTCAGCATTCCAAGGGAGGCTGGGGACATTGAGACCAAATGGGCCAGGTTTGGTGCTTCCATTGCTGTTGCGTGGCTAGGCAGTGTGATAATTGGGAAATAAAAGACAGGTCATGTTTATCCTCATCTCGTACCCTGAGCTGTTTTTCTGTTGTATGTATTATAAGTTGGATGAATAGGCATTGCAAGATTAAATACTTGGGATTAACAGTTCACAGTAACGGGGAGTGTGGAAAAGAGGTGAAGAAGAGAGTGCAGGCAGGGTGGAGTGGGTGGAGAAGAGTGTCAGGAGT
>JAACJT020000110.1:12216655-12242916 GCA_009936485.2 Gymnarchus niloticus | reverse complement strand
CAGGGATTCCATGTGTTAAGCCAAACAAAATGTACTCATAGTTGAGATCAGGAAATACGTGGATATATTGGTTACTAAATGCAAATTCTGAAGTGACCTGAGCTGATGTTTTGAAATATATGAACTGACACAAAGTCAGTTTTACACCTACCTAAATTTTATTTTATAATTTTCTTTGCCTGCTTAAGTACTATATATATATATATATATATATAGTACAGGGATATATAGTACTTAATGCATGTATGTATACATTAAGCACTGAACACTAATTGCTATAAGTCCACAGAATGTAATGTTACTGATTACTCAAAATATTAAAGTGAATGTTTATAAGATGGTCTGTTCCAGTTCAGTGTCCTCTACAGTAGGTCATTTATGGCTGGTGGCACACAAATCTTTTTCCTCCTTCTATAAAAAATAAACCAAAGGATTCCATGTAGACTTCTGCCAAGACTTCTCTCAAGCATGACAAAGGGCATTTATTACAATCACACAAAACAATAAGCATTAGTGCACGTCGTAAATAAATTGTACTTTAGCTTAATATTTAACAATAATAATGTAGCTGTACATAGCAATGGCAGAGTACTTGTAGTACACAAGTCTCCTCTAACCTAGTTAAAAATTTGTAAATATGTCCTTTATATGAAGCTCTAAACAGATACCGAACTCGTAAAAAAATAAACAAGCAAGTTTATCTTACCTAGGCATTTCCATGGTCTGTAATAAGACATTTGGCTAAAAAGTTCATATTTACTGTGATCCTTTTAAATGTCATATCAATGTCTGAGTGAATAAAATAAAACTGCAAAGTGATAAAATCAGTTGTACCTCTGTGCAATCATGTGCCTCAAGAAATGTAAATTTTGACCAGAGTTTGGAAATGTGTTAGGAATAACAGACCCATATTAATGAATTCAGAATACCCACATAAATCTAAGGATTAGTGATCAATTAATAAAGAAAACTTGCCAAAGGAGAATTAATGGTACGTCCACTCCTTGTTCTTCTGATGGCCACTTCCACATTTGTGGTTGTCCTTACAAGGGAATTCATCTAAAGCAGGGCACATAGTCAAATGCATCCTTCATTTAATTCTGAAGAATGTGGACTAGTGGGTATTATTGCACAATCAGATAAATAGAGTAACATGCTACACTGTGTAATATGTATTACCTGATAATGCTTTGAATTATCCAGTCTTTCATCACAGATTTCTTCATGTTCACGGCCACTCACTTGTAAATCTTCTAAATTAAAGGACATAAATTAAAATATGTACACAAATTTGAAAACTTGGTTTGCAGCACATTTTACAGTTACCATTATTTGCTGAGTTTACCTGAAATTTCAATCTGATTGTTGTTTCCCATTTGTGGTGGTGAACCATTCTAATATTAAAGAGAAAATATTTTTAAAGCTTTCAAGAAAGCAACAGCTGAAATAATACCAATTTTGTGCAAAATGTAAAGATTATCCAAAAGGTTTCTCTATTTTCGTTAATATTCGCCATTTATTACAATGTATTTTTGCCCAATACCAGACTAAAACTCATACTGTGACTTGGACGTATTTCTATTCCTTAAAAAAAAAAAAGAAAAACGTTTTTACTGTTCATTACCATGCCAGCTAGAATAAGCTCTGCCTTACCTCTGCTGCAGGCACGATTTCGTCTGCAAATGCATGTTGCTCCTCTACCATTTTAATAGTATATTTTTCCTTCTTACATACAGTCTCTTCATTATCTATCTGCAAAATGCACATCATATAACAGTTCCCCAATAATGTGATTCTCTCTATTAATATTTTAATTCTAGAAATGCCATTCTGATACTGATGGTATATTATACTGCATTAAAAAGACCTCCAAAATGTACAGCTAGATACCTAAATGCATCCAAGTAATAATATATCAGTTTATGGAAAGTTATTTTCATAACGTCAGGTTCTAAAGGCTTGACTTATTTAAATACCTGTTCCAGCCTCTCCTTCTCTGTATTAACATCTACTTTCAAGGTATGGAATGGAGTGACTACATCCCCTAGGGTGAGGTGAACAGGTTCCTTATCAAACACCATGCTGTTGCTGTCTGCCTCCTTGAAGCCAGGAGGCTGATACTCTTGAGGGGTTACTGTGAAAAACAGAAAAATACTCAATAGCCAAATAGTATCTTTGCAAGTGAATCATAACTGCTAATGAATGTAATATGACTGAGGGTTAATGTGGAATTTACATTCATTGGTCTGTTTATTAAGTGTACCTGCTTGTTAATGCAAACAGCCAGCTCCTGCAAATAGCATGTCATGTGGCTGCAAATGAATCTACTCAGCACACAGACAGGGTCAAGGGGTTTAGTTGTTTGACTAAACATTCGAACTGCTAATAAATGCACAATGTAAGTGACTTTAATGCTGTGTGATTGTCACTGAAAAACGTGGTTACAGCAGATCCAAAACATCCCCACCCCTAGAATGCCTAGTCTTTATGGAGAATGGTGTAATGTATATAACTCATTTAGAAGCAAAAGTGGGTTTTGCCAGGTAATAGCTAGGTAGTCCTATACCTAATATGATGGACATATAGTGGTATTTATATCTGCTCGTAGACTGGCATACTGATAGTAAACATACATATCTAGCATTACATCATGTCATCAATAAGTTACACATTGGCACAGCTAATTATCATATTTCACAGTTTGTAATTTGTGTATGGTACTTCATATGATAGCATTAGCCAACTACCTGCACAAAAAAATCTGCTTTATGTATTAATCAAACACCATAACATCCTTAGAGTTTACCTTCATCATAGTAGGAGAGCTTCATATTAAGGAAGACACTGTCTGGTAGAGGTCCTAGATTCTGCATCAATGTATATAGCTTACGCACAAGTAGGATGCTGGCTTTCCTTATGTCACTGAAGTCCGTTTTCACCATTTTCCTGTTGTCGTGACTGAAAAAAAATAACTGATTTGCAGTTGATTAATCACAGGTCTACCCATCTATCCGCCCTCTAACCTGACTCTTATTCATGGAAGCACATGACAAATGGGTTTACAGCTACAACATGATATATTTGTCACCGTTTAAAGAATTCACTAAGGCTCACCTTTCAAAGTCCATTTGTGGCCCTTTTTCAGTGTACTGAATTTTAAATCGGTAGCATTCTGTAACTTTCTGTTGGCAAAAAAAAAAATTCTTACAATTACACATTATATAGTAATACTACACACAGCTGAAAAAAGTGCTTAACCTCAAATGCCACAAAAAAATGAAAAGCTGCATAAATGTTAAAACTGTAGATTGAGATAAAAAAACTCAAACATAATCACGTATTTCACTAACCTGGGGATTTTCTGGATCAGTATAAATCTGTAGAAATAACTGATTATTAATTGATTTCACCTTTAAGATGCAATATCTTACTGCCTATTACATCCACTGGCATTTAGGGCGGCTAGATGCAATATTAGGTTTTCAAAAAATTATACTTACAGAGAAGACTACCATTCGCAACTAAGAAAAGAAAAAAAAAATCAATTATCAATTCACTGTTTATTTTTAGGTTATTCAGTTTCCATAGCTATGGACAAACCTACGGAAGCAATACCATTACATAGATATAGTTTATAATTTCAAAGTGGGAAATTCTGGAAATAAAACAAATACAACCAGCAAATATAAAACCCACCAACACAATAAAAAAATAAAAAGCAAACTCATCATATCAGTCAACTCATAAATAAAAGGAGCAATCTGCCAAAAGTCTGGTTTTCCACAAATCTTTTAAATCTAAATGTGCTGAGACTCAACCACCAGTTAATCTTAGAGAAAAACACATTTAATCAATAATTGAGGCCATAAGGTTGTTTGTGCCTTTAAGCAAAGACCTTTTGTTCTTTTTTTATGCAACGTTAATGTGACTCTCTGAGTTAGGTGTCTGTGCCCATGACCGAAAAGTTCAAATCTCACAGCTGGCAAAAGTGTCCATATTACTGTTGGCCCTTGAGCAAGGCCCTTAACCCCAGTTGCTCAAGGGGCACTGGACATTGGCTGAGCCTGTGCACCAGCCCTTGGCTCTCAACTTGGAGAGCTAGATGGGAAAACGTGAAAACTATGAATTTCCCCATGGAGATGGATAAAGTAATGATACCCCAGTCATATAATAACTAGATGGGCAGTCAAATTTCCTCTGGAAAACCGAGGCTATTTCTAAGACTACATAAAATTTTCCTTCAATCCTACAGGCCATATACACATTTATTTTTTATTGGCAGATATTAAGGTTCCATGAATATATCAGCTTTGGCAGAAAACCCACCAATAAAGCACCCTAAAATGTCTCTTTAAACCTTTATGTTGAAAAGTGGAGCTCTCTCACTGGGGAAAAGCTGAGAAGCTGCATTATTACTGCACTGGCAATCATGGCCTATGGTTATTAACATCTATTACTGCTCAGTTTGGGGTCAAGTCATGATACTTACGTATTTTTTCTCAAGGGCATCAAAGCACCCATACATCCTGGAAAACAAGGTACAAAAAATTTAAGAATAAAAAAAACACCAATTATAGTGGAAAAACAATGCTTTAATTACAGCAAGAAGCATAAGCAACCACCCTTAAAATGATAAGATTTGCCTGACATTCAAAATATACATACATATTGTTTCTGTCCGTAACTCTATCAAACTCATAGTCCCCCACTGTAAATCTACATGTCAAAATCAAATAATGGTCACCCAATCTGTTAAAGAAAACTCTATGTGACATACACCCAGCCTACTTAAATACAGTAATTTTCAATTATTAAGGTTTTGTAAAAATGAAGTTAAATCCAAAGATCTCTGGGCTTATTAAGCTATTAAATCTTAAGGGGTTTGCTCTCTTTAACTCCTCCCTATATTTTACATAAGACCATTATGTAAAAGTTAATGTTTCTGCCTACATAAGCTTAGTTGTAAGATTGCAGTATTTACACACAGTGGCTCTCCCCAAACTTCTCACTACAGTATTGTCTTAAAAATCTCTTACCACTGGACAATCTGACTAGCTCCAGGACAGCTCTTCTCCTCTCTCAATATCATTACTTTTTGCTCTGTAAAAAAAGAATAGCCAGCAATGCAAATATACAATTCACAGTCTTTGATCAATAGGAATGTTTTCAGTCTATTTCTTACCTGGCAGAATCACAACAATAAAAAAGCATAAAATGGGAAAATACTGAGCTACTAAGAAAGCAAACTAAATGACAGCTCAAATTTTATTATTATAAAGGCAGCCTATACATTATAAGTGTGCATGATTGTGTTTTGATTTACCTTCCAGATATTTGTTCCCATAGGCTTTTTCTGGAAACAGGCCCCTAAGGTAAGTAATGCTGGAAACCGCTATAGCCAGCAATTTCTTCACAACGATCAAGGACTGCTGCTCTGTTGCAACTATATTTGGCAGGATCTGTGCAGACTACACAGGTAAAAAAAATATATATATACTATTACTATAATAAATACAGTGAGACGTTATTTCAGTAACAACGAATTATACATTGCAACCTTGGACTGCATATTTAGTACTGGAGATGGACGGAGTATTGTATTAAATCAGTGTCATTTAAAATGATTCAGACTCTGCCCATTTATGTCTCAATTTCATGTAAAAGATAGAACTTAACACTACGTTTTCTGAGTAAATTTTAAGATTCTAACATAACGACCTGGCAAGTCCTGGAACGTTGTTCACAAGCCATGGCAGCTTAGACTGAAATCTTCATTGGTGTACTGCAGAAACACAGAACGTCTCGCAAAATCAGACACCTTAATGATCAATTATGAATACCTAAAACAACAAGATATACATGTTTTTTTTAAAAAAAAAAAAAAAAAACAGGTAATCGCTACATTTATCACGTATTCAATATCAGAAAACAATCGGTCAACGGTTCTTTGTTGTCACAAACGCAAACCGTCAGAGTTTTACCCGAAAATAAGCACTGAGTACCTTTCATGTGTATTTTCAGAGCATAATCTTAGATTCCAACTCTACGTTTATCACTAGTTAAGTTAACAAGGAATAAATAATAAGCGCCAACGCGTGTGTCTACCTTCCGTGACGATCTGAGCTAACTTCTCCCTCATCTTTCGCGCCACATTTATGTGGTAACCGCCGTTCCGTCCGTTACCGTAATTTCTGGAGTACCAATATTTTTTTTGAATGGTCTTTAATGCAGTGAGTGCAGACAAGGTGGAAGTGGAAGAGAAAGATCCGATGAACCCCTTCGTTTTTGATCATTTTGATTTTATGATTCCTGAACGAAATCACTTGCCTGTGATCAAACAGTGAGAGCTGATGTATTATTTTGATGCAGTCAAAAACTCTCCAACTGCTTTGCAACCATACAGACTACCTGAAACCAAGGAAAGGACTAGAGATGTATTTCTTTATTTAATTTCAAGTTCTACTTTATTAATCATTTTTCCAGCAATGTTGACATGCTACATCTCTTAAAGCAAAGCGCTCTGGCTGTCATATTTAAGTTATGTTTCATATCCTGGCTATGCATACATTAATCATTGCATTTGTCTATTTCAAATATGTCAGGGGAGAAGCAAAAGAGTATTCTTTCATTCTGGGCACCGAAGGGTCGGCCCCCTAAAAAGGTTGCCAGGTCAGAGGCGGAGATGGTAGAAGAGACAGTGGCCTCGACAGTGGAAACAGGGAAGAAGAGCATTAAGTGGAGCAGCGACCTGTAAGTGTACTTTTAAAAGTGATTGGTCAGCCAAATGGCCATTCATCACCATAGGCACCGCCAACTCCTACTACTGGTGCTCTGCAGACAGGAGAACTCCTGTGCCCATCAAGGTGTGACAGATGTGACCAGGCATATAAGAAGTAAAGGACATCTGGCCAAAGAACAAGCACTTCAGTCAACAAACAGCCCTGCACAGTTTTATGCGCCAGCACTGATGTGATGTGATGTGATGTGATGTGATGGGATATACTTAAAGAGGGGTATTCAAGTTAGCAATTGTGGTTGTGACAGATGTAATTTCATTCCAAGCCAAGTTTTTGATGAAACTTGAGAGCCCTGTGCTGCATACATCACATATTTGCGAATATCACAACAATGCTACATTTAAATATTAATTAAGAGATCAATACTCAGATGACACCGATGACATGGTTTATCAGCTGACAAATATAAAACAATACAAAAGCACGCTAGCAGGGCTCCGTTATAAAACTACATTTCCCGTGCCATTATAGGACACGTGCATGTTCGTTTGCATGTTAAGCAAAAGATAATTTAATTAATCATTATCTGTAAAAAACTTTTATATTAGATAGGGCTTTCCTTTAGTCTATTGGTTACTGTATGTGTCTCTCACAGTTGGCGATTCCACACGATGATGTCACTGTCGTCTTGCGCCATTTTAGGTAGAATAAAGAAATAGTACAGACGTTAGAGGTGTTTCAGCTTAGGATAGGGACAGAACGCTTAAGATACCCTCTTTTCAGAAGTGGAAGGTAGGGTATATTGGTTCATCCAGTTAGAATATGTCCTTAGAAAATGAGGAATCTGAGGCTCATTTGGAGTCTGAAGAGGAAAAACAGGTGGGTTATTTTATGTGTGCGTGCTTCTGCTTCTATACACTGTAGGGATTTAAATAACGTCTGCAAACGTGAAAGCTAGTTTAGTGAAGCCTGATTGCTTTTCGTGTTGAAACCCTTGAGACCACGGCCGTGAAGTGAGTGGCAAGTCGTTTAAAATATTGTGTGGTCGCACTCGTCTCTGTATGTAGTTAGTCTTGCTCGGGCTTTCCCGGTGCTATTGGTTTGAGCGCCTAGCTGACACACCAGCGCGTGGACGCCATTGGTCCGAACTGGCCTCGAGACACGGCAGTGGCTTCCGGTTTCGCCTTGACGCGGGGAGTCAGTCCAACAAGCAACTCTGCAGGAGGCAGAGTCTTGAGGGATTGCTCTTTAAATTTAGATATGTCTGTCTGAACAGCAAGAATAATGCATAAATACATGCCTGTCAGATAGCTATT
The DNA here is from genome assembly GCA_009936485.2 of Gymnarchus niloticus. NCBI lineage: Eukaryota > Metazoa > Chordata > Actinopteri > Osteoglossiformes > Gymnarchidae > Gymnarchus > Gymnarchus niloticus. The sequence continues at coordinate 12,234,863 of JAACJT020000110.1, read as the reverse complement.
TGGTGCTGACGGTAATAGGGAACTTTCTGTGTCATTGTTGGCTTTTAGCTGGAATGGTTATTGCTGTGGCATTGATTGTAAATCTTATTAATGTTATGTGTATCACTATAATAAAGTGCTAACTTAGATAATGAAAACATTTGCTTAGTAGCGAGATATTTGTTTATTTAAATGCTGACATTATTGACTTATTTAATGTGCAATTTGAAACCAGCTTTTCCACTTGGGGTAGTTTGAACTCAGCGAGGGATGCTTGGAAAGTACAGGACAGGGCGCACATTTCGGCAGGGTCCAGAATTATCACGGTTGATTAAATATTGTGAAAGACGGAGATTAGTATTATGGCTGGGCATTTTCCAAGAAGAGGTGGCTAGTCGGAGACTGTATGTGACTTTATTGCAGCGTAAATGGACAGCCAGTAAGTGGAAAATGTGATTATGTGGCCATACTAAATATTAGTTTAATAATTTATTTAAAAATTAAAAAAAAAATTAATAAAAATCAGTATTATAAAAGTGGATCAAATCTTGTAGTTATTGTTTAATGTAATGTATGGTAGTCAGTTGTATGATAAGACATTTGAGTTGTTATAAATGTGGGATTTGTTGGAACCCTCTGGTGGTGCATGCTTATTCAAAAGAAGGCTATGATGTGGCACATGGGAAATCTCTCGATATTTAGCAGAATTACTTCACTAGCCAATTTATAGCCCAAAATCCTTCTAGATATGAGTGTCTTTTTTTGCATTTGTAAAGTCAAGCTTGAATTTTGAACTTGGAAATTATTAGTATGGATTAGCTACTACTTGTTTATCTGACAATGTTTTTGAAAGTTAACAAATCAAGGCTAAAACCAAACTATGTCCTGAGTGAGTATATTCCAAATGGTTTTTATGTTTGGGCAAGGGAAATCATAAGATAAGATTACCTTTATTAATCCCACACTTGGGAAATTTGCATTGCATGTCTGAGGACTTAACATGTTTCTGTTGTGCTTTTAGCTTTAGCTGGCTGAAAGAGTTTTCAGTGGCAGTATTAGTTGTCCATATGTACAGCGCAAAAGTCCCGATGCATTAGTTATGTCATGTAAGGCTACAGTGTTGAGGTTTTACAAGGCTTGTTTATGTTCCAAAAGGACTCCCAGGAAAAGAACTCTAACCTGGTGAAAGCAGAAGAGGCCAAGCTAAAAGCCAAGTATCCTAACCTGGGACAGAAACCTGGGGGATCTGACTTCTTAATGAAGAGACTACAGAAGGGTGTATGTTGAATATCTCCAGTCTGTTTCCCTGTTGTTGTTCCTGCAATTCTCACCCAGATTATTAAGTTAATGCAAAAGTTACATTCTCTTTCACAGTTCTGTTCTGCATTGTAAAAGTTTTTGTGTGCAAAATATTATTACTATGACCTCTCAGACATACTTAAAATTTTTGATTTCTTTGTATCTTCAATACATTTTTCAAAGCTCTATTACCTATTCCTTAGAAGAAAAATATCACATTTTCCTAATTAAATTGCTTTTGTTAAACAGCATACAAAAAGACAGAATGACGTAAAGCATGGTATGTTAAGACTAAGATACCCTCATCGACCACTTTGTTGGGTACATCTGCTTTGTACTGGGTAGGACCCCACCATTTGCCTACAGAACGGGCTGAATTCTTTCTGGGAGCATTCTTTATGGAGTTTGGTGCATGACATTTTTGCTCCTGTAGCCTGAGTGTTGCCTTTAACATTCCCTTCTGACCATTCTCATTAATGATGGGTTTTTGCACTCAGAACTGCCACTGATTGGATGTTTGTTTATCACACAATCTTCTGCAAACTCTAGGCATGGTACTGTCTGAAAATCTCAAGATGGTGCCTGTTTCTTATGTTAGAACCACCACCTCTGGAACCAACAGTCATAGCCTGTTCAAGATCGCTTGTATCCCACACTCTGTCCACTCTAAAGTTTTGCTGAACAGTAGATGTACCGGCATGCTTTACATATTGACTTGCAGATTTATGATAAATGAGCTGGTGCACCTAATGAAATGGTCACTGAGTGGTTATACAGAGGCTGTCTTTTACATTCTGCTAAGCCTTGTCTAGTTTTTATGTAGAAGAAAAAACAAACAGAAATTTCATACAATTTGTGTCTTACATGATTACCCTTATTGGCTTAGGCAAGATTAATGTAAATGCTTCAGCACCATTTTTCTCATGTTTTTCAGATAAATTAACACAATGGCAACTGCAAAAAACTGTAAACTACTATAAAATGTTTTTTTCCAGATCCAGTGTTTTTGATATACATTAATCTAGTTCTTGGTTTCCTTTGCAGCAAAAGTACTTTGATTCAGGAGACTACAACATGGCCAAAGCTAAGATGAAAAACAAGCAGTTGCCCACAGCTGGGCCAGACAAAAACCTGGTGACCGGGGACCACATTCCTACACCTCAAGACCTGCCCCAGAGGAAATCATCACTGGTGACCAGCAAACTGGCGGGCTAGCAGAGCATGTGCTTCTCTTCTATTTTATAGTCCTCTGCCAGGCTGCTCTTGATGTGATCATCTGGAAAAGTCAGTCCTTATGATTTTGGGGTGGAAGGAAGGTTTAAGGAACCTTTTCTACCACTTGTACAGTGCAGTCTAACATCCTTTGCTTTGCAAATGTCGCTTCCGTCTGTTTTTGGTAATCTTGAAGGATCAATAGCGATGTTACAGTGGAGTCCAAGTAAATTGACCTTTTATTTTTGATGTACAGAAGAAAAAAAATCGGGATAGGTTGCCCAAGTCCCATTTGTTGAAATGGTATTTGGTTTCATGATGGTAGTTCATGTAAAACCAGATTTGCCTGTTTATGTTCAGCAGCCATAGAGAAGAAGAAAGTCATGTGCACAATTAATGGTCACATGGCTCCAAACAAATTTCAAATTATTGATGAGTTGTGCATTTCCCAGTGGTATGTTTGACAGATTTTGTTAATGACCCATTGCCACATAGGGTCTTTTTTTATCAGCTTCTACACCTTAAACTCTACCGTCTAGTCCAAGCGTTACTACAGATCTTATATTTGGCTTGGATCAATGTGAGGAGAAAGGAAAGCTGAAGCTGTCTTTTTCTATAATAGCAAGGCTAGAAAATGAGTGCTTTCCTCAAACTTTGATAAGGGCTTAAATCCTTCTTGAAATTACTTTAATGACTGATCAGTTGTTTCTTTGAAAACCTGTGAAAGCGGCAACCAGCAAACTGTGCAAGTGAAGGAACATATCCTGCATTACTTCTGAGAGTAACTGTGTAAAACTCATTCCGCTGGAATTCTAGGTTATTATGGGTACGTCTTGACTGCTTGTATAAATATTTAAATATTCAAAATAGTGTGGCTGAACCAAGGGTTGTTTAACCAAAGATGGTGTTTCAGTATTTTGTTTTTTCAGTGAAATATTAAAAATAGTAGTTACAACAAATTAATTTTAGGAGGCCTAATACTATTGGAAGAAGTGCACTATATGTTGCTCTATATATCTATAATTTACAGAAATGAGACTGTTTTCTTTAGTCAAGTTAGCATAACATGTCCTACTACATAAAGGAATACTCTGTGTTTTCAGTGCCGCCTAAACGCAAAAGGCCTAATACTATGGATGTATGTCATATTAGAACGGAAGCATCTCAAATAATGAAACCATTTATCATAGGTCCCTTACAAGTGGCTGACAGATTAGAGCTCATTTTTAATATTTATTTCAGTATTGTATCAAACAGTTGAATTAAAAAATAAATGAAAGTAGGGAATCCATTGTCAGTTTGGGGTGTGCAGTTTGCACATTATTCCGACATTTTTGTGCATTTCTCTCAAGAACTCGGATCAACACCCACAATCCAAAGACATGGTCTTTTGGTGAATTGATGACTTCAGATTTCCCATACTGAGTGTTTGTGTTTGAGGATGAATGCATGCACCCTGTGAAGGACTGGTGTCCTTCTAGGATGTAGTCTACTTGATCTATACATCCAGACGTGACTCCATCTGTAAAAGCAGAATGGCTTATTCTTTGAGAATGGGGGAATAGGGAGTATTATGTATTTGCATTGAAAGACTAGGATGCAAAAAGGTTTGCATACAAGCACTTTTACAATGAATGTATTTTGCACTTCTTGCTGTTTTGGGTATCTTTATATATGAAAGGCAAGGCACAGCATTTATGAATTTGGGCAAGCCTATCTCCAGAGAGAACATGGCTTAATACTCCCAAATGCATCAATGTTAGGAACCCTTAACACCGTAGAGAACAGTGGGTTGTACAGTATAGACCAATATTGAAAACTTTTCATACTCTAGACCTAATAGTGTACAGAAAGTTAGTTTGCAGGATTAAGTTTCCCAGTCAATAAGCACAGCATGAAACTGAATCGGATGAAGCTTTCATTCTGTTATATTTACAAAGCATCGTTGCTCTTGTAGAGGCTTACCTGGTTGTTTTGGGGATTGTTGATCCAAGGACTCAAAAAATGCATTCAGACCTAGTTTTTTTTTTATCATAATCCCACAATGCCTACCAAAACTTTACACTTAGCTGAGCCAAAACTTAAGTCTGAGCTGAACATTTTTTTCCCCTTAAAAAAAAAAAAAAGCTTGTGTAGTAGACTTATTTCTGTATCTGCTGGGATCGAGTTGGCTTTTTTCGGTTCTGTTTTATAACAGCCTGTTAGACTTAAGAGGGCAAAGCATTTGCATGCAATTTGCATTGTTACCATCAAGTTTCAAATTGATCTAATTTCTGAGTTCAATTTTTGTGAAAACTGCATTGAAATTTTCTGTGTTTCAGAAATGGACAAAGTTGACTGTTATATCTAGAGTTGAAAATAAAAGGTTTATAACATGTACTGGATACAACTAGAAATAGCTATAAAATATCCCACAATGTCTGGATCAGTTTACCAGTTCATTAAGTCATGGTGTTAATGACTTTATTGGTGATGATTATAAAGCCTTTGCTCATTTTAAATACTTGTGATCTCAATTTATTTGGTGCTGCTGTACCAACAGTAGGAATTATGCCTAAGTTATTTAAACATTGCTGGTGGGAACTCCTCATAAATAGGAATACACAACGATTACAATCAATGAGATAATATGTGCATCTGCGCACGCGTGCACCCTTATGCAAGTTAGTACATAATATTAGTTCTCAGGTTAAGAAACTATTTTGTACAATATCACAAGAATATGAGCTCGTCTCAGTCATTCTTTAAATAGAAAACCCTGTTTTGTTTTTATTGTTGGATTCCATAGAACCACATCTCTAAGAATATTGTTCCCTTCTAACTGAACTATATCTTTATTTCCTGTAATAGTAGATTTTGATTTTACACATCTTTTTCACCCATTCTACTTGCTGTAGCAGCACAGCAAGCTATAAGAAGCTCTCCTGCTCTCTCACAGATCTGTACCATACGCACATCACCACACATCATGTTTGTGTGTGCTTTCCTGCTGCTGATAATCATCTTTACGTGGAAGCACTCTTACCTAGAGTATTTGTTTAAAAGATTCAAACTGCCTTTTGCCCTCCTGTACAACTAGAATTATTCATATATGGAAATATTTAGACTTCAGCCCACATAAGTAGCAGCCACCTATCTGCTGATTGTTTCGCTTATGTAATAGCTCTCCATTAAGAATCCAAAGGCAACTGAAAATAAGCCACCATCTTCAGTAGGAACAGCTCAGGAAATCCTTCACTTGATTTTGGAACACAAATATAGGATTTTGCATAACATGTTTATGTTTTCAGTAATGTGTGTTGCATGTTTTTATATCTGATGACTGGATTCTGATATCAATCCCAGAAAATATCAGAAGTTCCTGAATCTAGTATGTGGTAGAAGTTTAGCGGCCAAGAGAATGGCATTATTTGCTTCATTCTTAACCAGCAACTTACTGTAATGTAAATGCTTAAAATTGAAGTTCAACTGGCAACAGATGATGACAGAACCTGTCTTTGTTATCGAGTCACTAAGTGTTGAAAGCTACAGGTACTGATGGTATGTGTTTATCTTGATTAGTGATATGTTTGTTTTATCTGTTCTGCTTTATAGGTGGTTAGGGGTTATAGTCATTTCAATGTGAAAAGGTATCTAGGACCAGTGTAGCTTTTTTTGTAAAGAGGTGTTTACACTGAGATGTACAAGACATGATAATAACACCCAGCAACCACATAACCTTGGATTTTCTCGCTCCACCTCCATGACCTGATTGTATTTCTGAAGCAAATGTTCTGTTTTTTCCATTGCTTGGCAACACTAATGTCACCCTTTAATATGAGGTGTAAGTGTGAAATATTGCTATAGTACTTCTGCCTCCACTGAAGCGGCTGAATAATTGCAAAGCAGGAATTAAATGTGGGATATAATTTAGAAACTAATTTAAAAATAAACAGTTTTCAATTGAGTCTGTACAAAAAAAAGTTTCAGTGATGTGGGAAAAGTAAACAAGTTTTTGTCAGTATTTGAAATACAGTTTCACATAAACTGGAGTTTTGTCCCTTGGTTTTCTCTTCAGTTTATTGTTTTTATTTACATTATAATATTCTACTGTTTTTAAGCAACTGTGTGATTATTCTTTGTAAAAAAAAATGGCATTGAACAATTTCAGTCATTCAATATGTGAAATATAAGTGTAATTATTATTAGATGCCATCAAGTTAATGTGGACTTCTGGCAAACATCAGGCTTCCAAATGACATGGCCAATGAAATTTTTATTTATTTATTTAATTTAAATAGAGAATATTTTTAATATAAAGTGATATATTAATTGTGAGAAAAGCATATACCTGGTCAATGACTACATGATGTAATCAATAGAAAAATTTGGTTTAGAGAATATTATCTGTTAAGATACAAATGTATTATTCATACTTTTCCTTGATAGTTAATCAAATGTAAGCTTTCAGTCTAAAGGCAAGTACAATAAAATAAGCATCAATGTGCAAAAAATAGGGAAGTAGTGCAACATAGGATATAACAGAAATTATGTGTTTTGATTGAGTAAGGAAGTGCTAAGTGGGAGGAAAGGGTTACACCTAATCGAGTTTGTTGAGGAGCCGGATAGCTACAGGAAAGAAACTGCAGAGCTGGTATAGTCTTAGTGACTGTGCATTCATTCTACTTCTGTGGTGGAAATTTGGTAAAGAGGTGGCTGCTGTGATGGGTGGGATCCACAGCAATCTCGCCAGCTCTCTTTTTCTCTTCTTGGTAGTGCAGAGATCTCTGTCAGATGATAGCTGACAGGCAATGATGTTCTCGGCAGAGCTGAGCACCTGCTACAGCCTAGTCTTGCGGAGGAGGAGATGGAGGGGAACCAGGTGATTCCAGAGAAAGACAGGCAGAAGGATGTCAACTACCAATATCCACCATCTTGTGTTAGAAGGTCTCATCGTTAAATATGAGGCCCTCGATAGTTGTATTACCCACAAACTTGAGAATTTTGGGAATTGGCATGCACAACTGTAGGCATTCGTGTGAGGGGAGAACTGGAGAGGAGGTAGAGCACAACCCAGGTGGGATCACAGGCTCACGTACTTTCCTGTCAGGAAGTTAGTAATCCACTGACAGGTGCTGGGCTAGCTTACTCTGGAGCAAGTCTGGGAAAACAATACCAGTCCACTGCAACAGTACATCTGGATCGTGAGAGGAAACATCAGTGGTCAGGAAACATCCACGCAAACAATAATAAAACGAAGCCAAAAAGATCGCATAGGATGACGCCTCAATGCCACCCAGTTATTAGCTAAAACCCCTTTTTCATCGGCCACTAGAGGGAAGCAGAAGGATATAACAGGGTAACAATGCACAATTATCCATTAATACACTGTACTTTGCCCAAAACAATTTCAGTTATGTTGTGTCAGAATTGTTACTCATAATAGGACACATAATTTCTCAAGGGCGACATTTTTAAATAAAAAACGACGACATCCTGGCTTAAATATGAGATATCAAGTTATGATCCTGCCAGTCCACGTATTGTTTCAGTAAAATGTTACCAAAAATGAACAGATTTTGGAGGGCTAGGATTTCACTGTGGCCTATAACGTGACAGAAAAGCAACAGTGGCCCCACGACAACAGCTAGGAAAACCTGAAGCATCGTAGACTGGCCATGTCTGCTGTGTCCGACGTACAGGACATGTCTGACGTGCGCTACACTCCTTCATTCACGTATGCCACAGAACCTCACATGACCACATTTGTTACCAGACACGTTTACTATACTTTTAAAGGGAGGCAGGGTCTTTAAGAATACTATGAAGTGATGTTGAATTAAGTTAACAGCATTGTTAAAATAGAGCCTAATATAATTGTGTATATAAGTTACAAGATACCAAACGTAAACCCGTTTTTCTACGTCATGAGTAAGTTTTCGTGTTTTGTATGTATACAGACTTTGAAACGTCACGGCCCGCCCCCGCTTCAGCTGTATAAAGTACTCCATTCATTTCCGCTCACCACGTCGCGGAAGAAACGCAAGATGTGAGGTATATATGTATGAAAGTAAGCGGAATATCAGTAGGGAACCGTAACTAAGCCGTATTGGGTAGATATCCGCGTTAGCACCGCCGCTGTACCGTGGTAGATCTTCTGTAAATATGAGTCTACGGATCGCCAAGCATCCCAAGTCTACCTTGGTTGGCATGTGTTACTCCAGCCTGCCACAAAATGGAGTTGTGAAGAGCAGCGTTCCGCAGAGCGTCGGCGTATCGGCGGCAGCCGCCAATGCGCCTTCGGCGGAGTCGTCCGGGATGAGAGAGGACGAGCTGGACAACTGGACGAGTGAGGTGGACGGCTGTCCGTGTTCGTCAAAGCTGGGGAAGAGGGGGTCGCAAAAAGTACTGTTCCTGGGAAACGGCTTTCCTGAAAGCACGAACGGGGATGGCTCCTTACCTTCCAGCCTGGACTTGGAGTCGGCGAGCTGCGGACACATTTGCGAGTCTCGCACTAGTGTTGTGTTGCTGGAGCAGCAGACTCACGACCTAATAAGGACGTTCTTTGACGAATACACCGGACGGTGTGCAGCTTACCGGAGACAAAGCAAGGCTCTCTCCACGATGAAGCGAGTTGTAGCCAACGTCGTCGATAAACACAAGTTTGCCTACAGTGGTAAATATATATATATATTTTTCCCCCCTTTGCGACACTGACCTCTGTAGCTGTATGAGTTCGTGTGGCGTGGGGTGAGTCCATTTTGCCTGTGAACTTCAGCTGTCGTATTCAGTTCGGTGAAAGGTGAAAATTGTACTGGAGATCGATGCCAAACAATAGGGAGTAACTGGGATTGTGCACCTCCGTGCTAAAAATGGAGTAACGGTACCGGTGGGTTACGTTCTGGGGGACGTGGACACTTGGCTCAGGTTTTAATAAATGGTCTTGAATTGTGTATAGTGTGAGCCTGTGACTGAAGTCCTCACCTTGTATGCCTGTCATAGTTTGATGTTGCGACATACAGTGAGTACTGCTGCGCGTACTTTCTAGCTACCAACATTCACCTTTTTTTTTTTTTTAAAGTATTTTAAAAATAACCAGTTTTGAATGTTGCGTGTGTACACACGTGCCGGCAGACATACAGCTATTATTATAATTTTTTTTTTTAACCGTAGTTTCTCAGAAAAGACGTGCCGCCTTGAGTTCCACGTAATCTGGTTGCCTTATCAGCAAAATTCAAAAGTAGGCTGTTCCACTGTGGGGAGGGCAAAGTGCCCTCCCACGTTGTAATCTGCTGTTAAAGCTGCAGTCAAGTTCATACTTCACCCTGCAAGTTTTTGTTTGTGAGGTATAAATACTTTGCATTTGTATAAGCTTTTTACTTGGATCACGTGGATTGTGTTGAATTGTAAATATTAGCTGGTTTACATGTATGGATTACATTGCCCCACAAACTGAACTGTAGCAGAGGTCATCTGTCTTGCTGATTTTCCTTCCTTGATCACTTCATTTGCTTACTCTACATGAGTAGAGCAGAGGTCTCTGTGGCTACTTCTAAAATGTTTGTCCTGGTTTTCCAGGTAAATTGTTATCCTTAAGATGGTTCTATAAGATCTACCTGGTAAATTCCTGCTTCAGTGTCTCCTTTGCGTTAAGGAATCTGCATCTTTGGATGGCTGCCAATGTATTTTTCAGACTTTTAAGCTGTTAATAGTTCCATCTGTATTCTGTGACCAGTGTCATAATAAGCTTTTCTGAGTACACAAGTTTTAGAAGTGAAATTCCCCTTAACAGGAATACTTTCTTCTGTAGGGAAATATTGACGTTGTTTGGTCTTATATTTACTGTTGTCTGGATAAAGTATTCAGTTGTCGCGTTTCCCTTTTAGGTATGATTCGAAAACTAAGTTTGGATCAGCAAGGGGATGACATGATCGTAATTCGAACTGTGACTCAGGAAATCTTCAGTGACGGGACAACAAACTGGGGGCGTATAGTCAGCCTTGTGGCATTTGGGGCAGAGGTGTGCAAACACCTGAAACAGTCTGGACGGGAGCACTGCATTGAAGCAGTGGGACACCAGATATCCTCCTACCTCTTCTCAGAGCAGCGACAGTGGCTACTTAACAACAAATCTTGGGTATGTATGGTCTGTGCATATCTTCATACATGCCAATGTCAAACAAGATGCAGGACCTCAGTCTTGTTCATTCTCACCATGTGTACGTGATATCTAGACATAACACAAACCTTTCCCCCCCAGAGTTTAACTTGTATATTTTTTCCTTCCCACTGTTCAGGATGGATTTGTTGAGTTCTTTCATGTAGAAGATACTGAATCATTGATGAGAAATGCTCTTTTTGCAATTGCAAGTGTGGCGGGGATAGGGGCAGGACTTGCATTCTTGATAAGATGATCAACGGCTGGACAATCGTCTGATGGTGAAGCCTGATCTACTGTTTCAGCATGAGAAGCCCTGTAACTTACCAGAGTGATCACCCACTGATTTCTCACTACATGTTGACTTTTCATAAAGTTACTGTTTTCGGTTTCTTTTTGACATTCTCAAATGTCATTTCAGTGGTTCTTTTACAGATATTTTGAATGCAGTTCCTTTGTATTATATAACCTTTCAGCCTTAACTGTGTTAACATTGTGAATCAATGGATGTTCTCACAAACGTTTAACTAATTTCAAAGTTTATTTAATATAGGCAATTTTATTTTTGTATTAAAATGCTACTTTGAATTTGCTCCACTTGTTTCATTTACATTTTTAGATGCCAAATTTTGGACAGTGCATAAATCAATCCCTACATTCTTCAAGCTCCTGTGAGTTCATTAGCACACTTTTTAAATTTTATATAAACTTGTGCCTAATCTGTACCTAAAGCAGATGTTTTAGTTGAAATGTCAATATTGGGCACATGCGTTTCTTTGGGGGGAAAAAATTCTACAGATCCTTTTTTGAGAAGGGGGCATAAACTAAGATTTAAATAAATTCCTGTATTCATTTGGGATGGGTTTAACATAGACTTGGTATTTTAGTTCTTGGGTCCTAAGTCCTTGATCGTGTTGTTTACCATGAGTGTTCTCCTCTAGTTTACATACAATAAAGTTAAATATGATGCGGTCGCATACAATGAAGGGAAAATTGCTTGCTGCACTCAAGATTGTCCTTTGTTGACTTAACATTGACACAGGTGGTACAAAGGCCTGATACCCTCCCTGAGTTCAGCTACTCCAAAGTCTGGATTTACTTCATACATAAATTTGTTGTAAATTGGTACAATTGTGCAGTTTAACTCATGGTTTCTTAATTCAAACCCAGTTCATGCAACTAAACAGTGGGAATCTCTGGTTCATACCCTTTTTCGCTTCCCCCCCCCCAACATTCACCCTAAAATTGCCTTTTGATGTTGCATATAATATTCATATGTGCAGCTAACACATGCTCTGAAAGCTTTGCAAGACTGTGTCTAACTGCCTGCAATAACCCTGACCCTATCGGTGAATTGTTACTTCCCCTTGTATTTTAGGCTAATGGAAGACTACTGGAAAGAAAAATTTGAACTTGCTCAAAGTGGAACCTTAGAACATACCAAATTTTTCACTGGAATTCATTCCAAATACAATCCAATGGTTTGCCACAATACTGTACAGTGTGTATATACCCTTACATTTTTTGGATTGTCATTTTGGATGCTTTACGTGATCAGGTATAAAATTCTGCAGTAGTTTTTAAACCCACATTATGAATAATAGTTCTTTTTAGTATTGCCAAACATAACAAATTTTGAGTTGTGTATGCAATATGAACAAATTGCAAAAATAGATTGTGTATCTATCAGTGTCTGAAGCTTTACCTGAAAGAGAACCATTGCTGAATAGGTACAAGGCAGGTAACCTTTAGTATTGGGTAGCAAGGTACCATTTAGCTTTACTTCCTACAAAGGATATTTGTAACGCAAACATTTGCTCTAAAGTCTGTAATTCTTTTCAAATGACACATGCATTTAGTGTCATCATCATCACTTTCATTATTCCTACAAACTGGGTCTGGTTTTCCCTGCCCTGACACCTGGCCAAAACTGTACCCATATTCTGCATTTTGATCCTTAAAATATTTTTTGCATTTTTGCTGCTATCATGTCATTTGCATTTGCTTGGCAAAAATAGAAAAGTTAAAATGGTGTCATATTATTTTTAGATTCTGGGTTTTCTATTTCGCATGAGCACACAGCTCTGCTAATAGGAGCCATTTCAGGGTTCAACTAAACTACTGTTTGCAAGACTGAAATGCCAAAGAGTGAAGTGACTTTACAACTGATGACTAAAACTCAAAAAAGGACCTGTTAAGATGTGGAAAAGGCATGTTCCCTTTCAAGTGTAGTTTTGCACTCATCATATCATATGACAGTTGTCTGATTCATCCATCCATTTTCTATATCCTTTACCCAATATGTAGGGCTACAGTGAAGAATATCATTCTATGTGGCACATTCACACTGCAATTTAGAGACACTGATTTACATAACTGCAAGTTTTTGGATTATGGAAGGAAACTAAAGCAGACAAAGAAAAACCTTTGCCAGCTTCATACATAAACAGAGTCGATGGAGGGAATCAAACCCACAACTTTAGAGGTATGCAGCTAGACATGTTGACTAAGCAACATGGTGGTCAGAAGATAAAATAAACAGAAGGCTTCAAGTCCTGTGCTGTGGAACTCATCATGAGTTTGCCCGTTTCCAGCAAGTCATGTAACAAGTCACTAGACATGTGACTTGTTAATACTTTGGCACATAAAATCCATATCATAATGTCTGTTCACTTAAGACCTCTAGAGATATTTGAACGTTACACAATAATCTGTATAGTCTGTAGCACCCTTATTACAAGTGTACAGCAATCCCATCTCCTGGGGACAACTATAACAGCTATGCATTATTCGATTTTTAAAAAGCTTGAAACAGTACAATTACATAAACAGCAGCAAGGTCTCAGTCAGATCAGCCAGCTGGACAAGATTAAAAGACTCCGTAAAACTTTAGTAATGACGTGAACGTTTGGTTTTGACTCCTGTTATAAATAAAGTACGAGACGACCTGTGCAACTAACTGGTATTTTCCAGTTTATTTTGTGTTCCAAGTGCTGAGATGTGGCCATAAGATGAGTACAACCAGTGTCAACACGAAGATCACATACCGCACGTCGTCAGGGTTCCACGCCTTTCTAGATAGAGCAAGTAAAATCCGGGAAACTTGTCTACGCCCTCTGAATCGCCCACGCCCCCTTTGATCTAGACACAACGTTTTAAAAGTTTTGCTGGGCAATAATATCACGAAATAAAACATTCGTACCACATATCGTAACAACACGTTAACCATAGTATCGATTTAAACGCATTATACAGACATTCTATTCATGCTTAAAATCCATTAACACATTTTTCAAATAGATTTTACATTACTATATAAATATAGTAAATTGTCAATGCATACGCCGTCTGCCATCTTACCATCATTGAATGAAAATTATTTGAGATTTTTACTGTATGCTTCCTTTTCACGAATCCCAGGTATAATTAATATCTATGAATCTAAAAATCGACTCGTCAAGCTCCAAAAAAATTACTAGGCTGGATAATCTTTTTAAGTGATAACCCTCACTTTATTTTATCCAGTTGTATTACCCCACACTAGTATGACATAATTCACCTATTTAGAAATAACACAATATTGTACATGTGGTGCCGGATTACTTACGTGCGATGCTGCACAAAATCTTTGCTTTTTAATTCTGATGTTTTTACTTTATGAACCCATTATCCGATCATAGCATACATGATCGCATGATAGGTTCATAAAGTAAAAATAGCAAAGTAAAGAATTAGCAAAGATCGCATGCAGCATCGCACCTTTGTAATCGGCTTAAATGATACAATTAATTAAGATTGCAATATTTATATTGTTATAATACTAGAGGCAAAGGTACAGCTATGTTACGGTGACATTAATTAACGTTAACTGTTCTACCATTGTTATCAAAGACCTATATTAAATCTGAGCTTAATCTGCAAAATGTAAATTATCAAACGGTATAACACTTTATATACTCCAGAAGACATTTTAAGGGGAGATGTGATGGAAATACCATTGTATTCGTTATTGCACATACTTGATCAAATGTGTTGTGAAAAGATCAGACAATTTTGGATAAATTCCGTTTCCTCTGTAGCGATTAGGAGCAGCTCCCAGATAAGGATTCAGGGTGCAGGTTATGTACGCCCAAATTCCATAATGAACTGATAGCTCCCCTACACGAATCTGTATGCACGCTACCTCCGTTGTGTGATGTTCAAAGATAAGCCAGCCAAAGAAAATCAAAATCTGGTACCTACACACCCGAGTTATGCTATAACTGTGAAAAGTAAAGGGTAAAAAATGAATAGACAATGCACCAATATATGCCTTTCTAAGCATTACAAAGGCACACATAAACCTTAAAAGTATCTGTTCATCAATGAAGAATTATATTGAAGGGATCTATCAAATGACCTGAGGGCCAGTTGCCAATAGATAAGGGAATCCTGGACGAGACAAAGAAGAAATTCGGTTTGCAGGCCAGACTTAAAATTATTTTATGAACATGTTGGTTATTTTTTTCCATCTACTGTCCTTTATTTGGCCCACAGGCCTGTACTTCGAGACCCCTGCTGTATTGGAAGAGTAGTCATGGACTGAAGCAAAAGTTTACTCTATAAGAGATATATAAATTGGAAGTGTATGTATATTACATACACAGTGAAATGGCTTGGGTGACCGTACTTGCTGCACTTATCCTGAGTAATTCAGACATGAATAAAACTATGATTTTTAGTTTTGTTTGTTTTTGTCCAACTGAATAAACACATACTGTAGAATTAGAAACCACCAATATTTAGATAGGAAATGTAACAAGCATATTCTGTTTTACTTGTTGGGATGTCAGCACGTCAAGGAAATATGCTAACATGCTAGAATCCAAACCTAGCTGTAAGCCTGTCACCTGAATTGTTTTGTTCACCACCCTGTTTGCCAGGATTCCTTCCTGTACACCTGCTTGCCGCACAAACACAGGGCCAAGCTGCAGGCACTGGGCAACGCTCCATGGTGATTCTACGCAGTGGGCCACACGCAGGCATGGAAGCTACCTATGTGACGTCTCTGCTGTGTACTTTGCTGCAGCACTGTGTCAGGCTGTGTTCAGGAAGGACATGCAAACTGCATGAATTGACTTGATATGGAAAAACACCAGTAGGTTTGAGAGCTGAGGATTCACAGCTCACCATTACATGAACATTATTTGGATAAAATAAACCCAGAAATAGTTATATAAGGTGTAATTTATTAACTGAGTAGAAATACAACAAGAATTTAAAGTTATCTTTAATACCAGGTTAGAGTGAGTACAGCCTGATAGAGTACTTGAGTTTATAAGGTAAAACAGAATATAATTCTGAGCTCTCGAGCAGACTTCATAGGACTGTGTATTTTCTAATAAAGCTCTGTTTTTTGTTTCCAGATGCCAATTTGTTGAAAAAGGAGAACTGCAGTTTTCTGGAATCATGTGCAAAACAACAGTTATGTTCAGATCTTCTGTTGTATTATTGAACACACTTCTATGGTGGTTACATTCACTTTTAATGAGCAGCTGTCACCCAGGAGCATATTGTTTCCTATCTGCTACCTGCAGATACAGTTGAAAGATGTTCCAAAGATTGAAGCCTACTTAGTTTAGACTCCATAGACTCCACAACAGTCCTCTTTATACAAGAACAATTAAACTGAAATGTGCTCCCGATTTAAAGAACAGGTGGCGTAATATGTGTGCTCACCTTACATCACCCACCACCTTACTGTGTAGAAAACACACCTGACACAGCAGAGTTGCCTTCTGTTTAATGCTAAGTAACCACTGGGGAGTGTCAGCACATAGTAATGGGCATCTTTTACAATTGTTAGAAAAATTAAAAAGTGGATAGAACATCTGTGAAACAATAGGAAGCCTCAAAGGGAAAAGATGCATTTCTGAAAGCTCTGGGTAATGCAACAATGTAACATTATATTAATGAGTTCTCCTAAATGGGTTTTATTTATGGGAACTTAAAATAGTTGCACAATGAAATGATAATGATAAATAATTTAGAATGTTAGAGATACCATGCCGAAGATACTTCATCATCTTTCAGATATTTATTTTGAGATTTTGAAGTATTTTTGAGCATTTTATATTGAAAATTACGAGTTATGTGAGTTAATTTGTTTCATTTTTATGTTGCAGCAATTGTGACCTTTAATTAAGATCAACATTGCAGAAGAAGCTGAAACAACATACTGTACAGTTCTGATAATTATGAATTTTGTCACGACAATTCATTCCAAACACATCTCTTCTTTATTACATAGTGCATATGAAAATGGCTCAGCTGTTTATCACACCATGATGCCAATCCAATAATATGGTTTTTTAATTATGTCTTGGCTGCAATTTACTAAATTGTTGATTGCTATATTATCCGCTTTAGGATACAGTGGCTTAGTGGTTAGCACTGTTACCTCATGCCTGCAGAGTTGTGGGTTCAAATCCCATCTGTGTGGTGTGCATGTTCCCTCTCTCTGTGCTTTATGGCTTTCCTCCTGCAGTCCAAAGACATGTGATGTAGATTAATTGGTGTGTTTGAGTAGTGTATGTGACTGTACCCTACCATGGGTTGGCACGCCATCCCTAGTGTCCTGTGCCTTAGTCTGCTTAGGATAGGCTCCAGGCCCTCTGTGATCCTGAGTAGAATGAAGCAGTTTGTAAAATGGATGGATATTTTATCTACATTGATTTAGTCAGCTTACAGTTGTTGGTACAGCTGAATATGTCCAACAGCAAATGTTCTGGTAAAGTAGGGCTTTTTCAATTAATATGGCTATTGCTGATTTAGACTTGGATGCACTTGAGCTTACTCACATCGACATGAACAGCTTATGCCACAAGCAAAGCATAACTTTGTTCTCGAACTATAGAGGACTCATATTCTGTATATTTTGATTAAAAATCAGATTGGTTTTAAAGCAAAGGAAAGTATCGCTACTCCAGGTGCAAAACTGACAACCATGCCCTACTTCTTCAGTATGACCTTATTTTGCAGTTGCTTGTTAATATGCAGTGCTAAATTCATACCATTGTATGAATGACTGTTTGCAAGTTGAAAAATGAAAAAATCAATATGACCTGATAAATAAATTAAATAATCCTATAGTGCTGGGATATTTACTACATCGCTGTTCTTCCCAATAAGCCTAGTTATTGAATATGTGCAAGGAACCTTACTCTTTATACAAGTCTCATAATATTCTTACACTGTAACCTACTTTGCTGCTCACAGAAACCAACGGAACTGAAATTGGCTGCTGCAAATGAGGAGTGAATGAGGAAAAAGCAGATGATTGGCCGAAAACTCTACTGCCTCCCCCTAGTAACAGCCCGCCCTGTTGCTTTAAACAGCTACAAAAACAAAAAGCTTCTCAGAAGTCAGCTGACGAAAGTTCCCCTAGCCAGCCAAGGGCAAATAGCACAGAATGACAGTCAGAGGAATATAACTAAGGCAGTCAATTCACTACTGTGTCATAATGCGAATTTACTTATAAAAGCCCTTGAACTCTGTGAAAAGGAAACTTATCAGAAAAAAAACATACTTGTGTTGATAAAA
>JAACJT020000110.1:12188606-12207367 GCA_009936485.2 Gymnarchus niloticus | reverse complement strand
GTTCCCCTAGCCAGCCAAGGGCAAATAGCACAGAATGACAGTCAGAGGAATATAACTAAGGCAGTCAATTCACTACTACGAATTTACTTATAAAAGCCCTTGAACTCTGTGAAAAGGAAACTTATCAGAAAAAAAACATACTTGTGTTGATAAAACCAGAAAGGAAGAAATAGCTCAAATGTGCAGTCTTGTTCATTTTGTAAAGTGCTTTTACATTTTGAAATGCTACTCAGTGCTCAAGTCTTTTATTTTAGTTCTCAGTTAATTGACTAAATAACCATCCAGGGTGTCCCTTGTCAAGTATGATGTGTTTCCGGGGATAAGGTCCAAGTTTACCATACCCTTCTATAAGTGGTATGAAAAATGAACAATGTACGGATGGAGCTATTCAGTAGTGGGGTGTATTACAAAGCCAGTTTTTATTCCCAGCGTTAACTTTACACCTGTTTAACTTACCCCTGATTACCATGATCAGAGGTAAATGGCATTATGATAGTGAGCTACAATTCATAGTAAAATTCAATTCATAGTAAAATTCAGAAGATAGCCTCACAAATTTTTGTTAATCTAGTAAGTTTGCTTTGTAATACACTCCATAAGTCTTGGTGTACCATGCAGTACTATGATTTCCCTGTACTTGTACAACTTTGCAGCAATGATTGGACAGCCAACAACTCCCTGGTGAATATAATGTTTGTGACCTGCAGAGTCGGTAGGAAATTTATTCCTTCCCATAGCAGTATAGTGCCATAGAAGTCCAGTGTTCCCTTTGATTGTGGTTTCTAGCCCATAGTGGAAGGAAATGTCTGGGTTTGTTGGTTGGAATTCTTTCCCTGGTTACATGGTGCATCCTTAATGAATATGTTTTGTATGGAATCTCAACCAATAGATCTTTTTTCCTTATATATGCCTTCCCACTGTCCACTTTAAGAACTACATTTATGTTGTGTTTATTTCAGTTTTAAGAAATGTATCGTCAACTGCATGTCAGCTGTTTTTTTGAAACTGGGACTTTTTAGCCGATAACTGGTTTATAATAGGTCCCATTATATTAAATGTTGCAGATTTATTTTACTTTGTTTAAATTACAAATTTCAAAGTCCTGGACAGGAAAATTACAAATTTTAATCAAATTATACGATACAGTAGTGTTTTGAGGGTCATGTGATTTTGCTACATCTCCTTCCGATTCTTCATGAGTTTTAATGTATTTTCTACTAAATATTTTTCGTAGCTTTTTTTTTGTTTGAAAATGGCCATATCAACTGCCACCCCATCCAGGGTGTTTCCGAGGCCCCCATGTTGCCAGGGATTGGCTCCAAGCTCTATCACAGCCCTAAATAGTATTAAGCAGCTCGGAAAATGGATGGATGGCATATCATCTGCTTGGTTATGGTTGCCAGAGCATTACCATTTGAAATTGGCATTTATTATAGCCTGTAAACGTCACATATATTTTTTATGCAATCAACCTCATGATTGCTGAACAATGCACACTATAATGTACACTTAGTGCTGATGCTAATAATGGAATTATAATAGTGCTTTGAAAGTAAGCGGCATTTGTGTAGTTTCTTGGGTGTCTCTCTAGCATAGGTCACACAGATACAAGTGCAAACCTGTTTGCTGAAATCTGACATGGGGTGCATCTGTTTGGTCCTGAAGACTCATTAGAGCACTTAATCTAAATCATGCCTAAATATCATGCCTAAATATGTAAAAAAAAAACAAAAAAAAACAAAAAAAACATAATGCCCAGAAAACAATGAAAATATATAGAATTTCATATAATCTTATTTCCCTGAGATACTCTAAATTCATGCTCCCTCAAACTTCACAGTGCACATACCATATAGTAAATATATTTATGTTAATTATTTTTTTGCAATTCTGCACATTTCTATACTTGGGCTTATAAAAGCACCTATAAAAAAAGGTACATGCAAACCTTTTCAAATAATTACTTTTAATTTTCACTATTCTGGATATTCTTGCACTTGACCCATAGTGTTACTAGGTCTAACGTCTAAAGTTTAGTTTTGAATGTTTGGGAACTACACATTTTTAGACTTGTATGTTGAATTCCAAGATTGTTTTGTGCTTTCACTTTCTAGCCTTTTGCATGACTAAAACCTCACCTAAGGACTTGTTCTTTGATATTTTTCTGCTCTCATCAGAGTTGGTTTAAAAAGTCAATATATGAACGGCTCAGTTTAATATTTTAGGTTAAACATCTCTAAAACCACAAGAACACTGTTTCTCACTGGGGTCCTCTGTGTTGAAACTTTATCTTTACAAGAAAAAGGATAAAAGGTTGTCATCTGGCTTTACAATGACTCACTTTATTACATATAGTATTTAATTTTATTCCAGGATATAGTTGGCTTCAAATTGTTTCTAATGATTGCCAATGTGCGACATGTTTAGCCGGTCTTTTACTGCAGGCAACCAGCAAGCATGACTGCTCAACCTTAGGAAGAATTTACACATCAATCAGACTAGAATATTCTGACCAATCTCAGCCTTCATTCTCCCAGGCAGAAATCTGAGAGTAATATGCAGATATCCTTGCAAAATATCTTATGATTTATGGGTACAAAAGGTCTGTAATGGACATAAAATGACTGCAAACAGAGGGTCGTTTTTACTTAGTGAAGACGCTCTGCTATATTATTTCAAAGCCATGTGACAGAAATAAAGAAATTTTGGTCACTGATTTCCAGATCAGCCAGAAAACTTAACAAATACACCAGCCATATGCATTTTTCATGTATTACCAATATGATCACATGCTGATAAGTTTCATCATTAATCCACCTACAGGTCATTTCTGAACTGAACACATGGCCTTTGCTTTACTTTAATTAGTGATCTGAATCCTAGCACTGGCCTTAACTGGTTTTGAAATAACTGAGTAACACATAAAACTTCGGGTAATTCAAATTTTTTAGCTGATGATTTTTTAATTATTATTATATTGGGGGTATTTTTTCAGTGCTTGGCCACATTTCTTCTCTGGATTTGTTTCATACCGTCCATCTAACACCTGCTTACTCAGTACAGAGTAGCGGAGAGCCCATTCCACAAAGCAGGACAACGTCATGGATGAATACCAGGCATAACTCCGAGGAGTCCTGCAATGGCGATACCCACTGTGAAACTGTGCTGTCCCACGTATTGTTTCACTTCTTGTCTAATGCCTCCATTACCTATGTACGTAATAGACTGATGTTTATGAATGTCTTCGGACTTCGATAATAGAGCTAACGTTCTGTTTATCTATCGTTCGGGACTGGAGATGCCACAAAGCGGAAACAGGCGAGGAGTGCTGTCGTGCAGAGTTATTTTATTTCTCCAAACAAAAAAATGAAGCCACACCGGCATCGAGCAACAAAGGAAACAAAAAAGGGCCGCCGGCGCTGAGGAACCTTCATCTGGCGGCGTTCGGAGCAGTTGCTACCGTCAGGCTACTAGGAGCGGATCGGTCGGTCCGGTCCGTCTGCAGGAAGAAGGGGAGGAGGTTCGGCGAGCAAGTCGCACGGTCTCCCCACTAGCCTCGAGCCGTCAAGCTGCTTCTAATTACATTAAATGGGTTAACCGATCGTCGGGTCTCCCCTCTTCCGGGATCCCCCGAGTCCTTCAAACCCCGGCGCTTCCGCGTTTGGCGGCAGCGATTGGAGCGCTGAGTCCGTCTGCTCACACGTGCGTTCGGCAAGCGGCCGCGATTGGTGCGGCGGGGCGCTGGCATTCCCCCCCCCCCCAGGCTCTGTCACTACCAAAACATAAAAAGCAACTTTGGGCCAGTGAACTGGAACGAGCACTAATAAATCGGTCAATATTTTTCCACCTGTCCTTAAAACATCTAAAAGTACATTTCTCATCTGGGACAGCCGCATGTGTGTTTGCTTTGCCTCCAGATAAACACACGTCCAGTGTGCTGAGGTAATCATGTGGCTTCCTACACATTTACCAAGGCTCACTGAGCAGACAAGGGTGGACTAAGGCTGCTCATTACCTGTTTTCATGCATGTTGCTGGTATCTGGATGCCTTCCTAACATCATGAACTAGTGTGGATAGCTAAGAATAATAATATATTGTAAAATATATGAGTTTTGCCCATTAAACTTCATTAAATTTCAATCTGTTTTGCGACTTGTGTAACAATCACATTCGAATCCAAGTGCAGCTTGTAGGGTTTTATTGTCTGCTACACAGGCAGACTGCAACAGGCTGGGTCAAGCCGACCAAAGCGTCAATCATAAGGGAAAATCTGTAATCATAATCAAAGGGGCAGGGACAAGTATCAGAAACCAAGAAGTCAGTCAGATCAGCAACTAAATCCAAAGTGATGGGCAAAAATGGCAAAGATGAAAAATAATACAGCATCAAACATGGTCAAGGATATTCCAAAGCAATACTTAGAATGTGGCTCAGCTACTCAAAATACCTTGCACCTGCCTGTGGAAGTGCGAGGTTTACATAGGGTATGTAACTGCCGGTAGGTATCACAGCTCTGGGGATGTCGACCATTCTGTTGGAAGGGGTTGGTTCAGCGGGGGCGTGACAACATGCTTGATTTTCTGTAGCATGTTGTAGAAAGTTCTGGAGACCACCAGGCAATTTGATTACTCCAGCACAAGTTTAACTGAAACATTTTTTTTCTAATAAAAAATATGTATGGAATGCATGGTGCGAATAGTTGAGCCAATGCTTGTTGGGCGCTGGTGTGCTGATAAAGGGCGCCTTGCTATGTATGTTTCAAAATGAAAAGCTGGGTGACGTCATAAGCTCAAGGGCAAAAAAAATGACTCTGCTGACACCAAGAAGGTAAACAGTCAGATAGCCCCTAGTTTAGACATCAAAAGAAAGTAAAAATCAATTAAAATACTTATTTTGAAATCCCAAAGTATTAAATGACCATGTTCAACATGGCCAAAGGGAATTTTAAAAGCTGACATTTTTTAGCTTTGTTTCTTAAACATCATGGCGTGTCCATATCCAGTAGTTTGAAAAGCACAGCTTTAACTTGGACAAGCCCAGCATAACTGTCACTGTCTAATCCGTATGTGTCATGCCAACGAATGGTAGGAATGGTTCTCTCAAAGAAGCACAATGCATCTGCAATTTAATTAAATTCCGTTTACATTAGCTTGTGTTTCTGTTTACTCATGTCTAATTTTCTCAGGCTTCCTTGTATGATGGTGTTTAGTGCGCAACAACAATTATGTAATTTTCATCAGTAAACATTTCACTCGCTAATTATCAATTTTTGCTTCTGCTGGGTTTGCCCAGTCCTTATCATGTCTGTGATCTAAACAAGCACCTTGCAAAGCTTTGGGCCAGAGTGTTATAGATAGTGCTGTGCGATATGGAAGTATCTGAAGCACCTGTGTGGTCTGGGACTAAACCAATACCGGAAGTTCCAGGCTCAGTATATAAAGCAGTGAGCAATGCCCAGGGTTCAGTGTTGCGGCTCCCAGAGCAACTTTGTGATCTTGTTTTGTGCATTTAGTCTGTAATGTCTCAGTGTTCATCGTTTTGTGATTTGTTTTGTTTAATTTCTTTTAGTTGCATAATGTAGTTTGTAATGTAATGTAGTCTACCAAGTTGAGTCTTCTTCCAACACATCTTCCAGAATCTACCATTCAGTCAGCCGTCCCAAGGCCATGTGGTTAAATTCTCTCTGTGGTGACCTGTCCAATGGAACAGAGATTGTTAGGCAGAAAACATGCGAATATGGCTTGTATGGTTCCGTTTGTGGTGTTATGCCTCTATGTCTTGACTGTTCTTAAGACAATAAAAGCTATTTTACTGAAGTCCTTGAGTTCCACCATGACTGAAGACCAGGGAAGTGTCCTGTCTCCATTTCTGTTTATTCTCTATACAAAAGATTTCAAGTATAAAAATTATCCTATGATTCTTCTATTATAGGCTGTGCTGGCAATGGAGACGAAAGAAAAAACAGAAGGCTTACTCCGAACTTTGTCACGTGGTGCACCTTGCCATCAGTAAGACAAAGGAGTTGGTGGTGAACATCCACCATGCCATGGCAAGGAGAAGACATACACCAAACTGCATGCAGCAAGCTACTGGAGATGTGTTACCAGTCCATGATAGCCAACTTAATATACTATGCTATGGTTTACTGGGGGAGAAACATCATGAAAGGGGATGCAAGGCAATAAAAAAAATTGATGATGAAACCCGGCTCTGTTACAGGGTCAGTCCCAAATACACTGGAGCTGATCACTAAAGGAGGACAATAAGAAAAGTATTGGCCTTGAGGACCAATGTTGTCCGTCCTTTTCAAGCACTTTAATCATCAACTCATAGCACCACAATGTTCCAAAATGCATTACTGGGGCTGGACACAGAGAGCAGGTGTACATGGCTTTGGGACAATACACAGTGCACAAACAACAGTTACACAATTACATAAATTGAAAGCATAAAAATATAAATAGACAGGGTGTGTAAGCATGATAAATTGCATGCATAGTAAAGTAGGGTGTTGCTACTTGTTTAGAAATGCAGTCGGGGTGGGGGTTAGGACACGTGGTCAGGAGGCATTGTGGTGCCTGACGGTAGCAGGCAGAAAACATCCCCGGTATACCTCTTCTTGGCACGCCATGGTAGAGTTACCTGATGGCTAATGATGCTGAAAGAAAGCTTTCTGTGGAGGGGGGATGAGGAGAATTGTTCACGACGTTCTCCAGATTTACAACAACCTCTCATTTCTGCTACTGCTGCAATTCACAGGGCTGGTTTTCCTCATGAATCACTTATCAGAGTGGTAGCAGAGAACACCAGCTTTTTAGAAAAATTAAATGTTTAATATAGTGGCTGTGGGTGCAAAGGGGCATGTGCCCTGACTTCAGTTTGTCTCCAGAGATCCGTGGCTTTGTTTTGCACTAAACTAATAATTTCTTTAATTTAAGAAGCATATCTCTCAGCATCTCTCTTAAGCATTATTCTTAAAATAGACCTGGGAGAAATGGACTGTGATGAAGATTTAAGCAAATTTTTTTTTCCATCTTGCTTCACAGTGCTTTGCAATTATAATAAAAATACAACAACTTAACTTTTCTTCCTACCCATGGGTTCTGTCTCCCAGCCTGTTAACTCCATCTCCGCTGGAGATCACCACGTGTTTCAATTCACAATTCACATGTAGGAGGAACTGCAGAGGCATGGTGTTCATTGGCAGACACACTCACACAAGCAAAAACAAAAGAAAACAAAACTTTCACACGCATCACCTTTCATTCTAAACTTCAAAATCTGCACTCTCTTGTAGGGTGATTGTAATATTTTCAATATGTATGAGCCATCAATGTTGATGTCAATCATCTGTTTGACCATTAACAGTGAAACTCACAAAGCAAAAAGGCTCTTGTTCTTCATTTTTGTTTTTCACTTTTTCTGGGTTAAACTGCTGACCTGTAAGTTGTCAAACAGCTGATTCTTCTGGGGCTGACTTACATTTAGAGCGGCGTCGTGGTGGCAACCACAGCTATTTTGACACCAAGGTCCTGACCACAACTTATCCCATACTAGGGGGGAATGTGCTGAGGTATGACTGTCTATTCTAAAATGTGCCTAAGAAGCTACTTTCCGTGTTTAATTGCAGTTCCAACAAACATCACAGACTGTACGGAACAGATCCTTCATGTGGCCCTGCATTGTGCTCTTTCAATATATGCCTGCAGTTTAATTGATGTTATCAGCCTAGTTGTTTATACAGATTGTATTTCAGGGTGGCTGTTCAAGGTCAGTGTACTTAGGGCCTATAGAAGTCCATTCCACTAAGAAAATACCGTCTAGCAGACCCAGTGATTGCAAGGAAGTTTGAATTATATACTCTGATCAGTATTAACCCAATTAGAATAAAGTAGAACACTTAGCCAGCTTGCAAGAAATAATGTTCACCCTATCATAAGGACAGAAGGACTAATAAGGCAGGTGGGTTCTACTGTGTTGTGAAATGCATGGGTTCTCCTCAGTGGTGATGATCTTGCTGCTTCTTTATGGGCAGGTTTCATCTGTCTTACATCTATCATGATGTCAGGGGAACATGGTAGTGCACCAAAACCTCGGGACAGATTTTCCACGGTCATCTAACCCTCAGTGTTTCTCTGATCCATAAGTACTTCATCCAAGCTAAACTATATGGACAAAAGTATTGGGACACCTGCCTGTGCAATATCTCATTCCAAAACCAAGGGTATAAATAAGTAGCTGGTCCTCCTTTGCCTCCACTCTTCGGGAAAGGCTTTATGCTAGATGTTTGAACATTGTTTGTGGGATCTGCTGCCATTAATCCATAACATCATTAGTGAGGTTGGGTGTTGATGTTGGGTCATTGGGTCCCTTTCTGTTTGTGTGGCCTGTGACATCACAACGGAACTCTTGTTGTTTATAGAAGCTTTCATATCACCATCACTTCACTTGCAGTTAACCAAGGCAGAAATTTGATACTGACTTTTTTGGAAGGTGGCATCTTATGATGGTGCCATGTTGACAGTCACTAATCTCTTCAGTATGACCCATTCTGCCAGCAGTGCTTGTTGCTGGCGATTGCATGGCTACCCAAGTCCAAAAGTATGTGAACTCCCCTATTAACTGGTGTCCCAATACTTTTGTCCATATAGCGTACATTTTCCCCATTCTACGATGAACTTTAACTTCAAGATTTGTTGTACTTGTTTAGGGTGCCATTCCTATTTTACCCCTTGTATACCACTGGGTATACAAAGAACATTTCAGGTGTTGTATCTTGCTCAAATGTGCAGTAGCCTGTCCTAGGATTTAAACAAGGTACCTTTTGGTCACAGGTCTAAGTTGACTCGGAATATCTTTTAAGGCCTTCATGTAAAAGTGATAAGTATTTAGATTATGTTGTCCTAACACAAGAAGTGGTCGGTAAATACATCCTTTGTGGCTATATGGGCGGCAAGGCATAAGCTTGTGAAGAATACACATCTGGACTGATTAACTACAAATGGTGGGGGAATTTCTGCTGAAACAGGTTTTGACATGCAAGTTAGATTCCTGGAGAAGGAAACATGACCTGATAAATTGCAAGGGGCAATTTGTGTGAGATACAGAATATCCTCCAGGTGCAACAAACTATTAAGTTGTGTATGGGCTTGTTTGAGTGATAACAAATTAATGGGACAGTCCCTGGATCTAATCAGTTAATGTTAACTTCTTACAGTATATCGTATGTTGTGGCTACGAGGGCTGGTGTATTGAGTTATGGTTAGATGGTAATTAGGACCAGCCAACATGGACATCAGAGGAATAATTGGCACTCATACAACAGTTGGTTTCAAAACAGTTCAAAGGATGCATTGTAAGCCAAATCCTTAAGTGTTTCAACAAAACATTCACTGGCAATCATGCCTCATTTTTGCTCAGCTCCAGCCAAATAAACATGCACTGACTCAGCATTATTTCACAGTTTCGATGTAAATGGCAAAGCCAAAATGGTGTGAGAATTATTTGCATGCATGCATGCATGCAGAGGCATGGCAGGGAGTGATCTAAATTGATAAACCTTGTTATTAACTGAGTGCAACTCTACTATGATTAGTCAGAACAACCTGTAGAAATATGAGACATGCTTCATCATGTCAGGAATTTTTGTGGGTGCACTCTTGTTTTTTTAAATGAACATACAATCACAAGTAAGCTATGCAGAGCATTGTTGCTCTACAACAACATCACAAACGGTTGTGTTTTTGTATTTTTGTGCATATCGTATATGATACGTCACTGGAGAACACTGGCTGCATTTGTACTGTACTGTAATTAAGAATTAAATTTTTGGGGAAAATAATATATTTGCAAGTTAATATATTATTCTTTTTTGTTTCCCATGCATTCGCTTGCTTTTTTCTTTTTCTTGGATTTTTATTTAGCCAAGTTACATTCACTATTAAAGGAATTTGTGCCTTTTTCACTTGTTTTTCCACTTCTATGGAATTTCCACCAGCTCCATTTTCCCTCTATGCCTTTCATGCCTCTCTGTCTCCCATTTAACTTTCATCAGGTTGTTTTTCTCTGTTTTCCTAATTTTCGTTCCTTAGCAGATGCACACCTCTGACCTCACTTGATCTCTTTTCCCCACCATATCATGCGGTCTTGGACTCCACTGCTAACATACAGAGGAAACCCGAAATGTGAGCCGTGAGGTACTTACATTCCAAACCAATTATGTCAGCATTGCCAGCAGTGATAAGACCGTGGTACTCCCACACGCTTCCCTACACAGGTTCTTAGAACAAACATGTGGGAAGCTGTAAATATTCCTGAGGCAGATGTACAATCATTCTACACAGAATGATACCCGAACTGCTATGTTAAAATGTTCAGTCTCCCTCTGATATGGCCCATAATCAGCTTTATATTTAAGAAGATTTTCTTTCCGAATTTAATCTGGCTGGAATAAATCAGCGCAAACAACGGTTGGGGGAGGTGGGGTGGATTTGGGTTGCAGAGGGATAGACTTCAAAGTGAGTAGAAATATGACCCTTTTGAAAAACACAACAGACCCAGAGCTGGTATACATGAAAAATAGAATAAGGGTAAAAATACAGTTCTTATTGTTCAATGGTTAACTTGTTATAGCTATTCTGTTATGCATTCCATTCTGTCCATCATAAAGTCTTTGTCCTCACTGACTTTCTGAAGCACATGGGTGGGTCCCCTGGGATTTGATATAATAAATAAAATATTTTATAATAGAGAGATTTCGGTCCAAAAGACATCACAAAACATATGGTAATGACAGTATACAGTACTGTCCAAAAGTCTTGAGCCACCCATCATTTCTTCATATTTTTCTTCCACAGAGTCACACTTGTATTTTTTTTAATGTAGTCTCGAGGAATAGTTCTCCAGGTTTCCTGAAGGACTCTCAAAGTTTTTGGCTCTCGTTTTCAGTCCAGTCTCTGTACCTAACCACTTTCAGAGGAATGTTTTTGTTAAGCCACACAGTGACCCACGTATGAATAATTCAACCATAACAAAGCCATCTAACTTAAGGCATGAACCAGTGAAGAAACAGGTGCAGATGATTATAGACGATCAGATGATGTTGCAATAAATCACTGCACCTATAGTCCCATTTTCCTAGCAAAATATAAAGAAATGATGGGGTGGCTCAAGACTTTTGCACGGTTCTGTGTATGAATTTAACATGCAGCTCAACATCATTGTAACATTGAATTACGTTGATGGTAAGACAGTAGTGTCAGTCTTTTTAGAGAACAAAGTGAAATGAATTATTCTGATGCTTCTACAAGAAGCAATGTGTAGAGAATCTGAAGAAGCAAGTTATCTTATAAACATGTCAATATGTGTAACAGGTGTGGGTGAGAATGAGGTGAGATGAAATGAAATAAAAAGATGTGTGTCAAAATTTTTACAAATGCTTTTAATGGGAAATCCCAAGAAGTCTCTGTGGAAGTCCAAGCTGGACTTCCCAACATTTACGGTAAATACCAAAGCCGATGCTTTCAGCATTGCTAGGTTTGTACCCATTGTCTGTTCCAGACCATTAGCAGATTCAGCTATTGCCCAAGAATCTTTTCATGTTCATATGATAGGCTCAATAAAGCATCTTAATCTAAAGTCTATAACCAAGAAAATGTAACTGAATTATATTAATGTTAAATTTATGTTGATATATTTTGTCTGCATGAACTTTATCCTACTGTAATATTTTCAAATGAATTGGTACTTTTACTCAATTTTAAATTTTGAGGAACAACAGAATAGGATTTGTTTTATTTTAAGAAAAAATTATAGTAGTGACATTTCATTGTGCGGGTAGGTGTTTTGTCTATTTGTGATTCAGCGGGGAGACATATGCAGTTGATAAGTACCTGATCTGAATGTATCAAATTTCCTCCGCAGAGAATAGAAGAAAATACATTACAGTTACAAGTATGACTCACTGGTGCTGTTCCTGAATTGTTTTAAGCAATTTTAACTAAGTACTTAAAAGGATGTTATTGTTTTCTGAATAAAAAAGCACATTTCATCAGAATCTCAACTGATGCTTTAAAAAATGATCACTCATTTATTATTTTTATTACACGTGCTCAAAATACTAGTGGTAATATGTAGGTTTAACGTACCTTATTAAATTTGGCTGTGATCTTTCAGTTGCCTCTGAAACATGGGGTTTTCCCCTAAGCTGGGGGGAGATGATTTATTTTTTTTTTGCTATGATTGGAAATAAGGGCTTCTCAGATCTCCTGAGAAATGTCGGTCGGTCTCAGTTCTCCTTTTCTTCGAACCATTACCTGCAATCTATCTATTCCAAAAATAATTTTAAAAACCTGAAATGAATCAGATGCGGTTTTGTGGCTTTACCACCCCAAAAATAACTATTAAGAATAGAAACGACTTGACCACGGGTTTTCCAAAATCATAAACAATACGCACCCCCACAATATGTACCCCCCCCCCCCAATAAAATTTCCTTAATGAAAATTAACGTACACAAATAAAGTTAAATTAATATATCAAAATATACTTCTCCTCATAACACTTCTTACAGTTGTAATTTGTATGATTCTATTATTAACATTCAACCAAAATATTGATACAGCCTAAAGACAATGGTTGAGTTCAAGGCTTTTTCTGCCAATGCAGCACATGTGACAGTAGTCATATTTTGTCCAGAAAAACCCTGCCAAAGAAAAAGCTCTGTACTAACTCTGTTCTTGTAGTTCTGTCACCACCTTGTGGCTAAAAGTCCACATTTTCTCTCATCAAACTGACTCAGCTAGTGAGTTCTGGAAAGTGCCCTATTACCTAAACCAGTTTTTTAGACTGCATTTTGTGATTCCTGAAGACAAATGACAAACTGTGTGTTTAATTCCAGGGTCACATAAGGATATAGAAGACATCTAAACCTCTAAGGAGTATTCAG
Organism: Gymnarchus niloticus; assembly: GCA_009936485.2. Taxonomy (NCBI): domain Eukaryota; kingdom Metazoa; phylum Chordata; class Actinopteri; order Osteoglossiformes; family Gymnarchidae; genus Gymnarchus; species Gymnarchus niloticus. Next base: position 12,194,420 of record JAACJT020000110.1, on the reverse strand, counting down.
TGGCGTGATATGAGAGTTACCAGACTGCAAAGGAGACAAATATTGCCAAGCAGTCAACAAGTGAGACTGTGGGAATTGTGACTGACCTCCCAGCAGAAGATAAAACTGGCAACAAGGCAAAAGAGGGGACCTCGAGTTACCCAACCACTCACACTTGGAGAACATCTGGTGGACGACAAAACTACTGCAGATTATCAGGGTGTGTGTATTTTTGCATCTGTTTGGGGTGGGCCAGAGATTTGTATCTTTAGAGAGAAGTCGCTGCTTTGGTCTTTTCTGTGTAGTTTGCAAAGACGATAATAGCGGATTCTCGTTTAGAAAGTAGGACAGCAATGTCAGCAGTAAGCCCATGAGGAGAATGATGGCGAACTAATGACAGTCAATACTTAGTTTTGGATTAAGCAACGTTTGACCGTAGCATAAAATTCTGCTGTGATAGAGGTCACATCACCATGTTTATAGTATATTTCTATTGCATATACTGTATAAGACAATGTTGAGAAGTTTGCAGATGGAAATATGAATGTCCTGTAATCATTCCCTTGCAGAGGGACTACGACTTTTCATGCCTGTGACTCTGTACTGGAGAATTTCCATTGTTTGGATTGAAGGTGCAGTTTATAACACGGATTGTAACTTTATGCCTGAATGACATGCAGTAAGTAAAGCAAGCATATAGCCTTACACCACAAATATAGTGGAAGTGATGGAAAATATGGAAATCAGATTAATATCTTTCTGAATTCCTTCAAATTTCTGTTTCGTAACGTGGTATACCAAAGTATGCATTAGACAATGTAGTCTGAGTGCCAAACAAATGATTATTACTCTTGTTTGCTTGCAAAAAAACAAAACATTTTTGCTAATACAAATGTCAACCTTCCTCTAGTCTTCACCTGATTTAATAGTAGTTCATTCATATTCTTAGTACTATTACCTGATTATCAGCTTTATGATTGCAAACTTTGCATTTGAAGTGAATGACATAAAAGATACTGTAGTGGGGACACGACATTGAGAACAACACTGATGCAACAGCATGGTCAGTGTTTACATGCTCTTTAAGGTACATGGTGTTGAGGACTAACGAAGTGGACAGTGGTGATTTATAGATTGACAATTATTTAAATTGGTTGATGTTTTTTCCTGTTCATCTCGCAAAGCAGCCTCTGTGTGTTTTCCTCCACCTACCCACACCCACTGTAGGAAAGGCCATCAGTCTCCTAGACTTTAGACAGAATATTGTGTTCCCTTGTTAAGTACTATAAATCTTAATGGTACTAACAATGGTCTTCTAGGCTAGGTGGAACCATAGCCATTATGGTATTCTCATCGCCTTAGTGATGGGATCCCAAGATTATAAATGTTAATCTCAGACTTGAGAGGACTTTTAGGGAGAGCATTTTGACAGGGCGTTCGAGGGCTCAACATTGTATTCAAAGGTGTATACGTTGCCTAGTTTGAACCTAATAAAGCTTCTCCAGGATCCTAGGCCTGAGCGGTGTTCTGGACGACCCACCCAAGGTACATACAGCTAAAATACACAAACCAGCTCCGGGAGAGCGTTTGTGACTGATCTCCACTTTATCTATGGTCCTTTGATTTATCAGCGGTTTCCGACGAACTGGACCACCGAGTGGTCTCTGCTACACCCACACACCAGGAAGCAACATTTTATTAACTTCTAGAAAATCAGTATTGCAGTACTATAATCCTAGACACTCTTTGGCATTTCAATCTTCTTAACCAATTGGTCATAAATAGCCACCTTAAAGGAATCACGACCATGAAATAGTAGTTGTGGTCAGAAGGAGAAGCTTCCCCCCCAAAAATATATGCTTCCTATAATTATCCTACATAATATGTTCACACTGACACAAATAAAACGACTTTGAATTAAACAAGGACAGGTGGATCCTCTGCTGTCCACTAACGTAATTTCTGAGAACCTTTTCCACAGTCCACCTTGAGTCTTCTATGAACATGGCGCATGGCCAATCCTGACAACCATTCATTACTCATGCTTATTCTCAAATATATCTTCTCACTGCAGAGAATGATTCCTCACAAGAGCAGGTTGTGAAAGACAAAGTAACAAAACTGCTTTAGTACGCACAAAATGTTGAGACAGGACCTCTTGTCCGTCTGCAGAAAAGTGTTGCTGGCTGACATAGCAAGAACCCATCCAGAAAGTTGAATTTGTGCGTACACTTGATACTTACAGCAAAGCCAGCCATTGTATACACTGGATGTACATAAAGCAAAATGAAATGGTACACTTCATTAAAAAGGGGTAGCCATATTTTTCCATGTCAGGTGTAGGTAAAAAAAAAAAAAAGGCAACAATAAAAAAAGAAATACAATACTACATTTTTTTTTTTTTTAAACACATTGTAACCTGGAGTTATGTACATCTTTTATCCAGTGGTCAAGATCAACCAATCTTTCATACAATTATCCCGTACACTTGGAGACATATCTTGACCACCGGATTAGATGACTAGCATACCCCACATACCATCATAAACTGATCATGGCTGGATTAATGCTAGCCTGCAAGAATTCCTTTTGTCCCTTAAAACTGTCCAGAGTGAGAAGAACGATGCAGCACCTACAGCTCAAATTCCAGGTGATGACATCAGCTGAGGTGTCTGTAATAAGTCTACCACCTAAGTCAATTGTTCTTTGGTAGGCTGTTATGGCAGCAATTAGATGTACATTTGCAAGGTTAGAGTCAAGTGTGTGGTCAGAGTTTCTCCTTTCCTTCAACACCTTGAAAGTTGCTGCTGGGGAGAAGAGGGGCTGGCTGGTCTTCATCTGAATCGAATTCAACGTTCTCGTCCTTGACCCAATTCCCGCAGCTATCCTGAAGCCATCCTGAGCTGAAAGACAGGCAAATGCAACAAAAATACCAGTAAGCACTTGTTCTGTGACAACAGTTATATAAACACCGATATTGTCCACTACAGTATACACAGACCTTTTCTGTAGGTCATTGATAAGGATTCATTATAGTAAAACACAGTCTTGACCGTTCAAAGGAAACAAGACCTTTGGAGACAGTATTGCTCAGTGAGTTGTTTATCGGAGTTGGACTGGATTACAATTGTTAGAAATTGCAAATTAGTCCTAGAACGTTATTTTCATATACATACAGATCTGCAGACATTATGTATATTAGACAAGTTTAGAATATTTTATACATACAGAGACATAAATTAGGCATCTATTTTTAAATTAGATGAACTGTTTTCTGTAAATGAATGAATAACTAACCTTTTCAGCTTGAGATAATGTTCCAGCTCTCGACGCCTATCTGCCGTTAAAGGTTCTAGGTCAATGAGACCTGCAGAGCAGGACTTCTTACCCGCTTGCTCATCAATCATGGATGGCTGGTGTTTCTGGTGCACTAGGAAAACCAAAATTTACCTGATGATATGAACCACAGGCAATTTTTGACAGATATTACCAGTTGACACTCACAGTTGGAACCTTCTCTGCTGGAGTCACTGGGGAGTGGAGTCTGTTCCACACTGATCTTTGCTGATGCTTCAGGGGCTGGCTTTTTGTACGACAATCTTTCACAGTCCAGATGAGAAGTGGACCCTTTTTCTGATGTAGTACTTAAACAGGGACACACCACAACACACAATTAGCTTGCTTGTAATCTAAGCACCTCAGTAAAACCGAAAATAACCTTTCCAGAGGACTAAAATTTTGAAAAGAAATTACATTACCCAAAAATGCCAATCCAGCAGTTGCTCATTATAAATATAAAATACACATAAATACCACAACAAAATACTGTATTAAAAATTGTGATTTATCCCAAACCTGATGTAACTTACGTAGGCTTCTTGTGACAACTGCTGTATGGAGCTGACTTCAGCAAGGCATGATGGGTAATCTTACGTGTCTGAGCAAGTAGTGGAGCAGGGCTAATGTCTTCCTGTCGAACAAAAATCACAACCAAAGGAGTTACATTTAATCTACACCCAAGCTGTACGCGTCCATTTTACATTGGAAAACAACTTCAACATTGCCAGCTTAAAAAACGAGCATTCCCATAACATACAGCAAACTGCTGCTTAAATGATGATGATGATGATGATGACAGATTACCGGCCTGCGCTCTTCAGCCTGCATATATGCGTGATGTCGCCGTTTTTCAACTTCGTTCTGGAACGTTGCCTTCTTCCTGTAAAACCACTTGAGCCCTGAGGTCAAGAGAAGGCGTTAGGGAGACAAAACAAACAAAAAAAAAATATATTCCTACCAGGCCGATCGAAGACGCAACAACTTGTTAAACTCACCTTCAAGATGCCTCTTTCCCTTTCGGTGGACTGTCAACACGTCAACAGTATCAAAAACAGGGCGGTAGGAGCACACTAAACAAGTGTACCTGTCAACAGAATCACATGTAGACGTGTGTTCATATTGCCTTTGACCCACATCTCTGAGCAAGATTCACTTCATGATGAATTGCCATTACCTTCCATTTTTCATAAGAGCGGCTTCGTCCTCGGGAATAAAGTTTGACAAGAGATCTGCCACACGCCGCTTCTAAAAAAATAGAACAATAAAAAATAATACTTTAACTGTTTACAGTAAGTGAAACTACAAAAAAACTGCACCATTTTGCAATGACACACGTTGTTTGACAAAGCTGCTCATAAGGCAGATGAGTTAAACCGAGGCGATAAGGTACCGCTGTCACCATCATCGTGGACATATACCTTAAGTATGTTCAGTTGACTGGGGTCATCACCCTCCCGCTTGAAAGACATTATCGACACAAGTCAAGCTTTTCCCTTTGGATAGTGTTTATTTGTTGTATTCAATCGATATATCAATGGTTGTACCAGCGTGTTTCCCTTAAGATTGGAATTATGGGATTCGAGTCTTTCGACCAATTGCATTATGACATATCTAACTCTATTTATATGTTTCCGGCGCAAAAAAAATGCCATAGCATCATACTTGAATTCTTTTCTAAACCAATTTTGCGCGTTAAACTTGACGCTATAGAGATCGCTTTTAAAATCAGAAAACTGAGCGTTCTTCCTTGAGTAGTCTCAAACTACATATCCCATAACGCACCGTCTCGGCGCTTTTGATCAGTGACATCCGTGCGAACTACATATCCCATAACGCACCGTCTCGGTGCTTTGATCAGAAACATCCGTGCGAATGATCGCTTTCTTTATTACGACGAAAAAAGTACGTGTTATGTTGCTATCGGAGCATATAGTTTCAAGAAAATCCTCAGGTACACGTAAACAGTTTAAACAAAATAATATTGTCCGTCAGCCGGTTTTAATACATTATTTGTGTCGGGGAGAGGCAGTCGTTGGCATGGTGTTTAAGATGAACGAGTTGTGTATACAGTAGTCTCTATGTAGGAATACCTAGTTGTTGCTCATATAAAATTTTAGGAAAGAGTATTTGGCTTCTTGTGCATCAGTAAATTTCACGTCAAGTCACTAGGCATTAAGATCACCATAAAACTGTCTACATCATGGCTTGATTGCGGTCTTTGGCAGCTCTTTTGCTTTGTGACCCCAATGGTCAGGTGAGTTCTGCTTTTTTTTCGGGACGTGGTTCGGCATGGGCCGGCCGACTCAGTACAGATAACTGAGACTAGGTACGAGTAGCCTGGTGAACTGGGGAGAGGCACCCAGTATATTATACTAACGCTGACCTGGGGAGAGGCACCCAGTATATTATACTAACGCTGACCTGGGGAGAGGCACCCAGTATATTATACTAACGCTGACCTGGGGAGAGGCACCCAGTATATTATACTAACGCTGA
>JAACJT020000110.1:12156821-12188506 GCA_009936485.2 Gymnarchus niloticus | reverse complement strand
AGAGGCACCCAGTATATTATACTAACGCTGAACTGGGGAGAGGCACCCAGTATATTATACTAACGCTGAACTGGGGAGAGGCACCCAGTATATTATACTAACGCTGAACTGGGGAAAGGCACCCAGTATATTATATACTAAAGGACACGTCGTATATTAAGCCCTGTCTGTTGTTGCACACTCGTCGAAATGCGACACCAGTTATCCCGAACTTAAGGCTGTTCGCTAGCTCTTTCGCTCAATGTCTTCACACTTTCAGATTTTCGATGGAATACGTCCGATTGCTGGAAATCAAGTCAGACTGGAGCTCCTCTTTGAGTGACTACAAAGTGTAGATCGTGGGTGTATTCACCAAGCGTCCAGACAGGGGACTTGTGACATACCGACAAAAATGATGGCTGAAGAAGTCGATCTATTGAACAGTAAGGTCGTCCAGCTGTATACGTGACAAAGTGGGGGTAGCACACGAAAAAATGATTAAAAGCACGAGTGGAATATCCACAGTACACTTTGCTGTGGGTCAGACAGAGTGACGCAAAAAGTGAACCTGCCGCTTGGCCGTTCGCTGGCCACCTGAGTCCCGGATCATGTCTTCAGAAAGTGCTCCCCTTCCAACGGGAGCCAGGGGTCGTCCTGCGGGAAGCCGGTCGAGGTCGTACGGCAGTCTGGTACAATCTTCCCTGTCCCCAGTGCGACACCGCTGGATCGAGCATGACGTTCAGCCCGGAGAGACGCTGCAAGGACTGGCGTTGAAGTATGGAGTATCGGTGAGCTGGTGTTGGATGTCTTACAGTGTTGATCATCTAGGCTTTTGGAATTGAATTCAATGGAATCTGATTTAAAACTTAGAGCATCTCATTAAAAAGACATGCCAAGCAAATCCACCGGGGCAAGAACGGCTAAGGTGGCCGTAACATGGCTGATAGAGATGCGATTTAATAATATGACGGTGTATTTACGTTAGTTGTAACTATTTCCTGACACCCTTTGTCTGGAGCCAAATGCACTTGGTCACAATCTTGAGATTGCCTTCTAAGTATGTTTGTTCCTTCATTAAAGGACTGGATGGAGCTCTGTAGTTTGCATCATGCGAACAGCAGTGAAAGCCTGAATATGCAGGAGGGGAAAATACTTAAGTTATATTCTGAGTTCTGGGAAACATGCATGAATGCCTTTTGTGTGTGTGTTTTTTAGATGGAACAAATTAAAAGAGCTAACAGACTATACACTAACGACCACATTTTCCTGAGGAAGTCCATTTCAATCCCTTTGCCGGCTGACTTTGATACCTTCAGCCATGGAGTCTCTGCTGACGAGCAAACGGATGAGTTATATTCTAATGAACACAGGGAGTACCAGGGTAAGCAGAGTAACCTGGACAGTAAGAAAGAAAAGGATCAAGTAAGGTTGCCAGACGGTCCTGAACTCTCACCAATGGACTTCCTGAAAAGAATGGATGCTCAAATCAGTCAGTCCAAAATGGCAGCCATTAAGAAGATTTGTGAAGGAAAGTTGCCGTGAGTATTGAATCATTTTGAACATGGTGGTTTGAATATAAATAACAAGCCATAGTATCATGGCCTAAACAAACCTTTTATCCAAATCAGGCATTTCTGTGGTTCCTCTGGGTGAAACATAGCTCAAGATTAAGCCCAGATTTACATATGCGTACACTTGTGTCTTACTACTTATAGGTCTTTGTAGTGGTTCCAGTAGCATCTGGTCTATAGAGGTTTTTATTATTGAATTTTTTTTTGTTAATGATATTAGGCATGAACTTATGGACATGAGCACAAGCTAGTGGAAAATAAGTAGCTAAGTACATCTGGCATTTAATGTGCTTGTGTTCACGGGACTGAATTTTGTGCAACTTTTTTTTCTTCTCTTATGGATGTCAAAGTGAAAAGTGGCAGACCTCATCTGTGTGTGAATTCTCTCCGTCGGTTTAGATTTGCTTGTCCCGAAGACTCTCACCTTCGTGGTACCCCGGTGCATTCGGCCGCTGGCAACACAAATGCAGCCTCCTCCATCACCAACCAACGAGCTATGCTGGGAGCTGTTCCCCTCACCATCACCAAACGTACGAAGGTGCTGAGGCATCAGGAGGATGAGATCTTTCAACTGTGATGGCGTGCATCTTGGGGGGAAATCTGCTTCTCGAGCCACCATTGTCTGTTAAGACGGCACACGTAATGTGATGGTGTTATTGTTTTTTACTGGGAATGATGAGAATTTACTGGCTGGTAACTATTTTGCCAATCGATTTTAACACTTGTAGTTAAGATCAGAGGATTTGTTGTGAGACGACCAGAATAGGAAATTAAGTGCTGTTTTGAATGTAATATGTACCTTTAATACAAGTCAGCTATCTCCTGATTATCCAGTGTTGCGAGCTTGGTGTTCTTACTTTTAATTGTTAATGACCGTGCATATTTCAGATGGATTAAATTGAAGTATGTGCTTCAATGACTTGAAGGTACATTTCAAAAAAAATTCTAATTCCTGAATATTTTGAATCAGTGGTAGACTGCAAATCCAAGAAAGTACAGATCTATAACTCCTTTATCTCCGTATTTACCTAATTAGATCAAAGTTAAAATGCCATTTTTGTTTACCACTAAAATTAAATTCTTACAAAATTTGCAGTATTTAATCTTCCTTGATCTTATCCAGACTGTTTTCCAAGTCTTTAAATATTTAATCTTAGTCAAATAAATGCAGTTGAAATTGATACATATCGAATTTGTGCTGCTGCAGGATTGTTTTTCTCTGCTGTAATTTGCATTTCACTCAGTTGTTTCTCATCACTGTAGTTTTGCCACATTTCCACTGAGGAGTTAAGTGTAGCTCGAGTTCTGGAACAAGCAGGGTGCTAAGGTTAAATGTAGTGATTGGAGAATTTTGAAATGTTTGGTGACCGGAAATATTGTACACTTTGAAACACAAGCTTGTCGAAGAACTAATCTGTGGTTAATTATTGGTTTCCATGCACCAGCGTGGAGATGTTGTACTACCTAACCTGTAATGTTCTTAAAAAAATAATTGCCAATGTCATCAATATAAGCCCAACGGTTCACCAAACTGGAACTTTTTGGGATCTGTTATCAGTAAAGACATTGCCATAGCAACAAATAGGCCTGCATCTCAGGCTTCACTAATAATGTTCGTGTCAGTTTTGTGTGAACTTCACCCTGTTAGGATCACCTCAAGATGATCTCCATATTAAGATGTGCCGTGTAGTGACACACTCAGAGTTGTGTATTCATGTCTGTTTATTTATTCCGAGGTGAAGTGTGACTGTCCACGTTGGGTTCTTTGTATTTTAAAGATTATTAGTTCATTCTAAGATTGCCAAAATGTCAGTCTATGCAAATTTTGGTAAAATATCATTTGAAAGATGCCAATGAATCTAAATGATGATTGAAGTGTGTGTGTGTGTGTGTGTGTGTGTGTGTGTGTGTGTGTATATACTTTTTAATAATGCATTAAGTATCCAGTTAATTGTTTTTTCAGATTGTAGTAATTATAATTTTTCCCACCTGTCTGTCAATCTGAAGTGCCCTGACTACTGGGTGTGTGGTTTTCTAAAAAAAACAAAGCTACACAAGCGTGCTAATAATCTTGCTAGTGCACTTTTATTTGGATATCGATGTTGCACTGTCCCTCCTCATTATCAAAAATACAGAACTTTTTGAAATAAATAGCTGAGTACTGAAGGCAGTCACTGTTCAATGTTTTTCTTTTTTTAAACATCTTTCAAAAGGTGGACAAACAGTCCAGTGCTTCATTTTGTAACTCTGGCTGGCGTCCTGGATTTAGATTTTTTTTAATCTAATCTCTGCTGCTTGAATGCCTCTCAGCACATCAGTCACCAGTTAAGAGTTTTAAACACCGTAGTAAAGTAAGTCGCACGGATGAGGGGGAGATGCTTTTCTCTTTAAGTCGCTCGGGAAGTACACAGCATGGTGTTTTTAAACATATATCGTGGAAAACTTTTGCCTGTTTTCAACTTTTGTCATTAGTTGACTAAGTATCTTTTTCCCCTTAGAGTCACAAATGACAGTCTAAGTTTCTTATTTTTGGTTCTCAGCGAAGTCATATGAAAAGAACAAATGCGTATTTCATCATTTTGTGCAAAAAAAAAAACCAAAAAAAACAATAGAATTCTCATCGATGGAATTAACATTTGTATATCTTGAATTAAAAAGTTGTCAGCTCCCGAGAGGTTCACTTAATTTTTATCATTCAAACTTTTAGTATTGCCACAGAACAGGTGTGACATTTCGTGTCGGTTTGCACCTTTTTCATTGGTATAAATCATTTTAAACCTAAACCCTACTTTATTGCAACACTAGATGGCGGTGGTGTGTTCAATGTACAAAACTTAATATATTATTGCTAGCCTTTCTGCCAAGATAGTCAACCATGGAATGATACCGTTATGTCAAAAATATTTCTGTTTGGAAACGTTTGTGACATTAATGCAGTATTCCTTGTCAATGTTAGGCTAGTGGTGTGTTTTTATCATAGGAAGCTCAAAAGTTGCATAATGAAAATTGCATTATTGCATGTGATGCAAATTTTTAATTCCCTACGGAATTAAATATTGACACAATTCCTCTCAAATAGGCAACATTTTTGCAGTTGTCACAGTGACATTTTTTGTGGCCTTAAAAAAATGAGATTAAATAAGACAGCTCATCTTACATTTTTGTGTGGATATTAGTTCTTGTGCAGTAATGAGAGACCCTCGTCCTCTCTTGATTGTCAGTCTGACTTTGGATCTGAACTCCAGTAATGTCTATGCCTTAAGCAGGGCAGCCAGCTCATAATTTGTCTTCATCTACCAGCTTGTTCAAGCCAGTGCAGATCTTGTTGAGGTTGGAGCAGAAGGGCCCGTTTGGGGAGTAGAGACTGGCGAGCAGCTCTGGGTCAGAATAGTGGTTAAAAACATGGTTGATGCGCCCGTGGGATTTTGGGGAGAGGTGCTTGTCCACCAGCTTGAGGAGCATGTCGCGGCACTCTGTCAGAATCTCTGACATCACGGTCTTGTCGAATGTGAAGTCCACCTTAACCGGCAGGGAAAAAGAGGCGATTTAACCTTTCGTCACTGTATTGGACAAGGTTCAGACTATTTAACTAATAATGTATATGAATGTGTGTGGAAACTGTGTGTATAATATATATCGGCAGAACTGGCAGGTGCTAACTGTGTAATGTTTATCAAGCAGCAGAAAAATTTGGATGTTATTTAACGATTTTTAAATCGTACAATATCAAGATTGACTACAAATGCCAATGTGATCACGTAAAGGTGCCTTCGGTGCTTCTCACATGCTTTAAACGCTCAGTAGGAATAAGGATTCACTGAAATGAAGCTGTGATAAAGTAATCATTGCATTGTAAACATTTTTGCATTGTTGGACGCTCTTATTTTGCTGGGTTAATAGAACGATAGAGCATCTGCTTTCACACATTTGTACTTCTGTTATCTTGATGAGTGTCGCATGAGTTTGGCTACCTCATAGAAGCTTATGGCGGTCATGGCACCTTGGTGCAGTTTCTTTTTGAAGTCCTGGGCCAAGCTGAGCTCCTCTGTGTTGAAGCGATTGTGGCGGTAGAGTACGCTGATCTTCACGGCCACCTTGATAAGGTCCTTCACTACTTTCTGGGCCTCTGTGCGGTTGCCTGTGTACTCCTTTGAAACCGTGTATAGTTCATCGAGAATCTCACTGCTGGTATCGTCAATGAGTGCCTGAACCACAGTTTTGCTGGCCATGTGACTAAGAATCTTCTTCTGGGCCTTCATGGCCATGTCCTTTGAGCTGAAGGCGTCCATTGAGCTTTGGAATAGAAGAGCAGACAAGGGATCACATGATATGGTGTGTCTAACTCATTAGAATAACACTACCTTTGTATGTCACCTTTATTTTGCTATGTTCTCATTATGAATGCCTAAAATTACCTTGCTACATATATGACTTTCTGGATACTATGGTAAATTTGCCATCAGAGGTTGAAGCGCAAGGGGAAGCCATGGTCAATAATGAATGGCAAGTGAAATTATTTCTCTCACTGTTAAAGGAAAGTATGAATCAACAGAGACTTCCTGATGGCAGGTGGCACTGGAAGGTCTGGGATTTTTATGTTTGAAGAACTCTTGTAGGAATCAGTACTCTTTCGGTTTAGTTAGTTTCTAATAGTGCTGCTTTATTGAAACCTTTGAAGAAACTGAACGACAAAAGCAGAGCAGTATCTTCAAGCACTGATCTGGACTTTGGCTTGGCAAAATCGTCATTGTAATGAATTTTGTATATAGAAGAAAAGTGTAGCAAAAATGTATAATCTTCCATGGAACTGCCAGGTAAGAGGCGCATGTTACTTGCTCATGTACACAAACACACAGGCAAGTTTAATCCCTAACACATACTGATTTAGGTCTCATCCTCTGCATATTTTCCACAGTTTTTTACGTAAATAGCACATATTCATCCAGAAAATAGCTGTGATTTTCAAGTAATGCACAATTTACACAACTTTTTTCTTCTGATATACAACACATTTACACACTTGTGTGTTTTCCCTTTCTCTGGTTATGCCAAGCCTTCCTACCAGACTCAAACAACTGCTTATTGCACTAGAACCACCGGACACAGGAACATAAATTTGCCTGCGAGACCCCAGTACAGAAATCCCCATTAGATAGGCCTATATAGATGTGTTCATGCCTGAGCCAGCCAGGTGTATTTCAGAACATGTTACTGTTACCTCCTTGAGCTTGATCCTGTGACCTTCAGATTATTCGGCCTTTTTGTTACGTGATGTCCTTATCGATTTATGATCCTAATGATAGTTTCATACTTGCAGGACATCTACCTGATCGCCATACGTATCTTATGTGTGTAGCCTTTTGCTGACAAACCCTTAACAGTTTACGGAAGGGTTTTTAAGAATTTGAACCAGGGACCCCCAACACAAATGCATATGCATATATCTTACTGTGTAAAATTCTTAGGCAGGCACAGAAAATGTTTAAGGTCATATATCCGGGCAGTAACTTTATATTTTCTCCCAAGAAAGCAATTTTACATAAGTTATATAGAAAATGTAATACAAAAAGAAGTAAAAAATAATTTCTTCTATTCTAATAATGTTACTAATATTTATTTAGATGTCTTGAACTCCATACCTTTTGTTCCCAAAGCTCTCTCTGAAAGCACCCTAGGCTTTCCATGTGTTTTTCATTTCCACCATCTTGAGCTTCACAAGTTCGTGACGATGTTGGATGGTAACTGTGAATACTCTGGGTTGCCAAGAAGAGATGTTTTGAAATATCTAAACGGACACACTTTGAACAACATGAGCGTGATTTTTGTTTCTCTGTGCTACAGAGATGCTTGCCTCAGGGGCAGAAATGTGAAAAGGTGGGTACCGCGGGGACTTGAGGCAAATCCTCCTTAAAGCCCCAGTTGTGTAGAAGAAGAAAACATTGTTTTCCCCTCGGAATTGCAGTGTCCAAACACCAGGTAAACACCATCTATTGTTAGCTGGAAAAAATCCTCGATCTATTTTATAATGATTGTAAAAACCATGCAATCTCTGGGAGTCTGATTGGTACAAATCATTTTAACCTGGGAAAAGCACTGTTTTTGAGCTCTTTGAACAACTACTTTAAGCTTGTTGAACTTGATTAGAGCTCTACGGTAACTATCTGTTGTTCGGTATGGAAAACCTAACAGCTAAACTGCTTAATTCCAGACAAGCTAATGAAAAGGTCTATCTCTTCATCCTCCAACCACTTATCTAGTATCTTGCTGTGGTAAAAAAACATATTACGTTTGGCCTTATGTGTGCTTTTGATTTAGAAGCAAGAAAGACTTTTAATAGCATAAATCAAGCTTTTGATCAGCCTAGAATTACATATAGCATTTCAACCAGCAAACAGAATGGATATCTGGACCATACTTTCATGTGTATTACGGCTTTACTTGTAACTCGAAATCCCTATTTTCTGTCACTGGTTTGGAAATGGCTATCAGATACAAGGTTTGCTTAAAGTGTATGACCTGCTCAGACAAGTACGAGGAAGAGGATTTTGGGATACATAGCAGAGACAGGTTCTTACAAGCCTTCATTATCCAGCTACCTTTCGAAAGTAGACATGCATAACCACTCGATTGCTAATAGCAAACTGGAGGACGTACCTGTGGCCTCTTGAGCAAGATAGCAGTGTTTCCTTGGAATGTACATGCACAAAGTATTCAAAAAGGCATTATATAATAGCCTGCACCCGATTCTATAGTGGCCATTGTTTGTTTGTTTGTGCATGGTGCTATTGTTTTGCGTCTTTAAGAATTATTTATGGCGGCCTTATGCCTAAGCTAATATTATGGTTTTGAGCTTCGTCATGTGTCAACAGAACCAAATCTGAAAGTATATAGGGTACAGATTATTACATAATGTAAATATTTAACTATGTGCATGTCGGAGTTGTCTGGTTTCCATTCCCACTTAACTGAACAGCCCAGTTAAAATTACATAAACACTTATAAAGCCTGCTAATTCTTATTCTGGCTATTTCGTCTGAGCAGTGGAATGTCAGAAGTGTGTTGAAAATCAAAACATGATTTACAATTACCATGACACAAAGCCTGCGTAGTGATTAGAAAACATTAATTAGCCATATTTACGTGACATGATGAATGACAGCGACGAGCACACCGTAACAACTATTTAGAACGTTCTGTTGTAATTCCATTCCATCCAGATTTAATGGCCATATTTCTGTAAGGATTTTAGGGGCCTGTGCAAATACAATCACATTTCCTGAGCTTAGAACTAAGAGGCATGCGGCTGAGTGTCAGAGTGTAGTGTAAATGTTAGTTTCACCCTGTCCACCTCGTTGTTGTTAGGACTTATACATTATGACAGTAATGCCGGGAGGCCCTGGTTTGGACTAATCTCCAGATCTGCTCTCTTTAATGAAGGTACCGTTAAAATATTTTAAAACTGCTGATCGACTATAGTGAATAATATTGCGGAACAATTAGATAAAATGTGCTTAAAATGATATGTGATCAGAAATTATATCAGCAGTATGATTTGTGGCATTGCATGTTTGGCTAGCTTTGAATTCTTCCAGGTCCCATAATGAAAGCCTAATTGTGCATATGTGCAAATACACGATACATTAAATACATACCATGTACTTATAAATTCAAAGGAAAGCATTTAGCAAATACAACTGTACAGGCTTATGCCTATGTTTTTGGGATGCAAATCTTTTATGTTTTGATAATGTTGACACTAATTGATGTCTTTAAGTTTTCTGTAGTGCATTTGTGTGTGTGTGTGTGTGTGTGTGTGTGTGTGTGTGTGTGTGTGTGTGTGTGTGTGTCCTGCAATGGACTGGCATCCCATCCTGGGTGTATCCCAGCCTTGTACCCTATGCTGCCTAGGAAAGCCCCCCCCTGCAACCCTGACCAGAATAAAGAGTTGGATGGATGGATGGATGGATGGATGGATGGATGGATGGATGGATGGATGGATGGAAAACAACAGAAATGGCTGGTGTGTGTTCACACCCAGAATCTCAGGAAACATTAACAAGTGATCCTAAAATATCATGTGCTGCTGTACAAATCAGTTCAAATCACTGCATACAACATCATTACAATATTAACTTAAGATGCTGATCATTTCTTAAAAACTTAAATATTTTAATACTTTTTATTGCTGAGATGCAAAATATGATCCTTATAAAGTTAACTAAAGTATAAAAATGGTGGGATACATCTATGGAGTCTTTGTATAGACTGAATTAGTCCTGAAAATGACATTTCTCTAGATACATCTCTGTACTTTTACAGTTTAAAATTGTTTCATAACTGAAGTACACCCAGTGCCTTTTATAGTATTGAAATGATTCTTAAATAAATATAAGCATTTACCTTGGATGAAATCCATTATTCTTGTAATAAAGTGGATGCAAGGTAAATGTAATGCTCAGGCAATGTAATTTGCAGATGTTCAGACATTTTAAGTGAGGTACGGATAAACTTTACAAGTGCTGAGTTTTTAAACCTACCGTTGTCTCTTCCAGATTCCAGTGTTTACTCATCTATTTAAATGGTTCTGACAAAGTGGAGACTCCATGATAAATGGGCATGATTAGAGAGATTTGTATGAGTGAGGTAAATATTTGGCATACCAATGATGATTGTTATTGGTAGTCCTTGATATCTGTGCTGGGGCGAACCCTGCAATGACCTGGGATTGCTACAGTGAGAGCATCCTATTGTTTGGAGGCTGTAGAGTGACTGACAACATTGTCATTGACATGTGTCTTATTCACAGCACCTCACTTTAGAGTCATTTTGAAATCGATCATCTGACTGTGTGTCATCCATTGCCAAACCCTTGGTCAGATTTTTGGAGGTTGATTGCACAAATGATAATGGCAGTGAATTGCAACCAGGCAAATGAAAGTCTACTGAAGTAGGTCATTTTTACGTGTTAAAAAGCACCTTCCTCACTCTGAAAGGAAGTGAAACTCATCAGTTAGGGAAATCTGGAGTGGCAAATCGTGACCACAAAGATGGTGTTTCAGTCAGAAAAATAAAAGACTGCATTGTATCTAGTCTGTGATAGAGTAAAAACTACTCTTGCTCAATGATCTAATAACACTGATTATCCTGAACAAAATGTGGAACTGTACCGCATGATCCACTTGAAAATTATAGCTTTGATATTTTACAGTCAAATAGATCATGCAGAAAATTGGCTGGGAAAAAATCTGCTGTTTAGCACTTGGAAACACCCCGGGAAAATTGCTGTTATGATTGAGCTGCTGCGACCTCCAGCAGTCATACCTACTGCTGAGCGAATGGAAGCATCATTCTCACGACGTCAGCAATTGAGAGAATAGAATAAATACACCTATACTAACCTGTGATCGCAGAGTTAAACTTTCCATTCACTTTTACTTCCTGCTGGACCTAAAACACTGTCATCTGCAGTCTCTTAAAAACAGTACCCAAAGTGTCTTTTTCCTCCCAGGTATGTTATTTAGAGGAGAGGACAGACATGTCAAAGGTGTTAGCATCACTACTGACTTTAATAAGAAGCAGACACTTCAAGTGAAAGCCCAGAAGTACCTCACCTCTGTCTCAGAAGCTTCTTTCTCCCCCGTGCCTTTGAAGCAGGTCTTCAGCATTAAGTTCTCGTATTGTGGGGGTCTTTCTCTTGCCAGCAGAAATAATCAAAAATCCCTGTTACCAAAGATGTTCGTGTGTCTGCCTTTGTTTTTTTTTTTTTTTAAAGATCTTTAAGAGTTGAACTTCCTTGAGGAACTAATTCTTCAAGGCACGCCCCTAAACGTGTTCTACCCTCTGCCTTGTGCACGCTTCCCTCTCTGTCTTTCTCTTGGTCCCTCCCTCTCTCTCTCCAACTCGGTTTGCTGACGGTGTGGATTGCCTCTGCTTGTCCTAACAAGTGTGATCCACAGAAAGAATTTAACAATAATCCATCCGCATGGTTCTCTGAAAGAGGGTCAGCTTAACCCTTGTTGTGACAACCATTTGTAGGAATTTGGAGATTGTCAGCATGGGACTGTTACTATTATTATTATTATTATTATTATTATTATTATTACTGTGACCCATGCTTCTACCACAAATTAATAATAACACCTTTGTTAAATTTAACGCCATTAGTTGCCCCGTGTAACTTGGGTTGCCTAAATGCATAATCTGACTGAAGTTTCTATTAAATGCAGTTGCTGCATCTGAATCTTACCAGATGGATTCCAAACGATGGTCAGTGAAAAATAATGTGCTTCTTTTGACAAAAACTGAAATGTGCCTTTCTCTTTGTTACCTCCCCTTGTGCAGTCACCACCACCTACAGCCACACTCATAGATAAATCAAAAGGGAACAACACAGGTCAAAGTTTCGAATGAATTAAATGAAACCAAAGATTACCTGCTATCTCATTATGTTTAACTGTTCAGGTTTTGATGCTGTATGTTTTTAATCTGATCATACCGGCACTGATTACAATGATAACTGATTCCTTAATTCCATTTTGACGCCCATTCAAAAAAAAAAAAAAAAAAACCCTAATGAGTCAAAGGCACGTAACAAGTGTAATAGATGAAAATGATTATGCTCTTATTGTCTTTACTGACTTGTGCAACACCTGAACACTTTTTCACATACATCTAGACAACGAGATTTTTCAAAAACTTTTCTTCTAAATATCATTGTCTTGTGTTCTTGGACCATTTATAACTTTATAACTTTTAGTATAATCATACTATTTAGTTAGAACATATATCACAACCTGACAACTGCCAGGCAAATGTCTATTTTCCAAATAAATACAGTCAATAAGTAAGTGGTCTGAATAATAACCATCTGGACATGATAGCTGCTGATTTCAGACCAGCCCAATAAAGTCACGTAGGCCATGGGGTCCTGGTTTCCCCGTGTCTTTGTTAAGGCGTCATTTGCCGTGAGAATGATGGCTAGTGAATTATGAATAGCCTGCAACTGTGTTACTTTTTTTCTGTTATTTTTGTATCAGCTGCCTGCAATTCTCTGGTAATGTAAAACTCTGCAACAAGGCTAGTCTTCTTGGCAACAGACAGGAAGTGCAGTTTATGTGGTTTCCTGATCGTTTCCCCTTTATCGCCTAATGACATCTCATTCGGAAATGGCTGCACTGAGAATGCTGGGTGGCGAAGGATGGGTGTCGGAATGCAGCGAGCCTCTGAAGTGGTGCTGAGAAATTGTATTTACGAGTAGCTTAGCCGCTTAGCCTTTTCCCCTCCCTGCAGCTCACCTGTGCTGCTCAAATTGTGGTCACACATGACTCATGTTGGGTTGTGCGCCATGCATCTCCTATGCATATCAGCACATCATCTAAACGGTGACATCTGTGTTGCTTAGCAAATGCTGATTCATCTGAATGGTTCTTGGATCAGCTTCAAGGGCTGGGTGGCTTTCAGTGTTGGACCCTACTGCACACGCTTGACATCCAAACCAAATATGGTATTCACTGTTTATCTTCCGAAGTCTGTTGACATCTGCTACCTTAGGTCTTATACTTCTACTATTTTTTACTAATTTTTATTGATATTCATACAGTTTTTGTGCTTGCTTTCCACCTTCTGGTTAAACACGTAAATCTGGTGGAATCCTACAAAGATCTTTTTAGTACGTGTACTTTAGTTGTGGCACGTGTATCCTAGCATCTGAAACCGATGACCTTTGCGGTCTGTTTCTATCTCAGTGATACACTGTAGGCTTAACATGGGAGTAACACGTGGCTGGGAAATTACTGAACTGGAACAATTAACACATCACGGCACAAATTGTGCATTTCCAGTAAATGCAACAGGCAGTTATTTTTAGTTCTTTCCTTCAAAGTTTTTTTTTTTTTTGAAGAATTAAGTGGTCATGTCAAATGAATTATAAAAAGCCTCCTTGCAATGTGATGTACAGTACCTACGTGCGAAAATGCAAGTATCATCAATTACACAGGCAGCAAAGTATTGTTAATTCTGAGGTATATAGTTTTGTTTATATATATTTTTGACATTTTAAACATTTCTAGCACATGTAAATTTCCAGTTTCAATTCTCAGAACAACTGCACTGCTATATATATCATTGTTTTCCTAGATTAATTTTTGATTTAATTTCTGGGTTGTGATTTACAGAAAGTGTAAAAAAAAAATGAAATGTGATGTCCACTTTCTGTCTGAAGTTATTCTGCTGCTGAACTGAGAGTGTTACTTGCCATTGAAACACATGATTTTAACAGGCAGAAGTTGTAGCGTTAAGCCAGGGTAAGTAACTGGACTGGTGTGTGATTTTCAGGAACTCACTGAGAAAATGCAATGGAAAATCACAGATCTGCAGTTATATCTCATGATTGTGTTAAAAGCAACTTTGAGGCTTCTACGAAGTCACATTCAGTTCTTTCACAATACTGTGGCTTTTTCTTAATACATATATAATTTTTAATCACTTGCTGTATTGAATAGAGTGGTTTATTTTTGTATCTACTTACAGTTGAACCAGTTTTATTGTGTAAATTGATGCAGTACTTGGAGCTGCATTCTTGTACAGTAACCAGTACAAAGACAATGGAGGATGGCGAAAGTCTGCTCATTTTGATACCACGTTCTTACACCAAATGAAAAAGAATTAATCTATCATAGTAATATAACTTGTATAACAGATGTGAAAATGCTGTAATATTCAAAGAAGTCAAAAGGTTAAAAGTGAAATTTAAAATATCCAGAATATTGTTGCCTTTCAGACTTTTTAATTTAAGTGCTGAACAGTAAAACTCAATTCTCTTTATTTCCGATACTTTACTGTCCATTATGCCCCCCCCGAGCACAATCAACAGTAATAAATATGGGTTTAGGGTAGATGACTGGCGAGATACCTGCCTGTGGAGCCAACAAAAAAAAATACAAATTACTGTATGATTATGTTTATTCGTATCTCGTTTATTATGGTGTCATTATTATGGAAAAAGACAATCAGAAGTTACAAAACATATTCAATGAGTCATCAGCAGCTATATTATCAGCCAAGTATGACATGTGTTGCAGATGTGCTGTTAATGGACTATAAGGCCTTCAACCTTGAGACTGAAAATGTGCCGTGAATGTAGTTTGCTACATGCTTATGACTTATCATTTGTTATTTTTTCTGCAACTTAAATGTGTTTGAGTAAATAAAAGAGAACCCATTGTTGCAGTACAGTACCTTTCTTCAAGGGCATCTCAAAAATGAATTGCTCAAGACAACATTTCACATCATAAAATGTGGATAAAACATATTCTGAAATTTGTGTATTTTGACATACTCAAACCTGCTTAATAGGTAGCACATAACAGGGAGCAGTTGCTATATTTTATTAATATGTGTTAATCCATATGTACATTAGGGCCTATAAGAAGAGGGGACGAGGGTCCCCAGTTAGACTCATGATGTTCTCAAAGCAAACTACAGGCAATGCTAGGCCTTGGAATGAAGAGGGGGAACCGGGTGTACTGTTTTCTAAAACTGTGCTTCTTGTTTCAGATTTCTGGACCCACATTCTCAGAGCCACCAGCAGGGGGAGTGCTCTGTTGCACATTGCTACCCTTAACTTATTCTCCTTTGTTCTTAGTCTTCTTGGCCTTCTCTTTGTTTTGGGGCTCAGTGGAGATGGCAGGGGTCTCTGTTGTGCCCTCAAGGGGATGCGAGGTGTCAGGTGGCAGGTCAGTGGGGGTGGGTTTTCCCTCTGCTTGCTCCTCGTTGTGTATATTGAGGTTTGAGGTGGAGTGTTTGGCATTAGTACAGGTTGAGCTGCAAGTCCAGAAACAGTAAAGAAAATGTTAAGGAAAATTTCTTTAACAAAACCTCTATATGTAACCTCAGATTAATACAGTACATTAAGAATGAGTAGCAAGAAAACACAAGATAAATAATGAATAATGTGCGAACTAGGAAAAAAACAAACTGACTTTGTATTCTTCTATCACACAACGTTTTTTAAATTTGACAAATAGCCTAACACAAAATAGTTCACTGCCACCAGTCAATTACCAGGCAGTACCATGTTAGTGTCAACGCAACGAAACATGCTCAATATTTTCCAGTAGATGGCGCTGTGGGTAAATGTTCATTTTGTTCTATTCTGTTGCGTATTTCTATGCATTGGTCCTGGTAGGCAATGAGATCCTCATTCTCTTACCTATTAGACCTCCTGTCCTCTGAGTCTCGTTGCTTGCTGCTATACTGGAGATCTGCTGGGGTCTTGAATGACAAATCCTTCTTCCCCTTCAGCCAATACGTCTTCATATAACCTTTCCCCTGAGCATGATGTTTTTTTTTTTTCGTTTTTTTTTAATAACAATTTTGATACACTTATGTCCCATCTGAGTTCTTTTGAGAAGTTTAAGAGAGGTTGTGAATCTTACCTTGACAAAGATCTTGCCCCTCTCTTCAATGATGTATGGTTCATGCTCCAGGTGGTCCTTGGTGGTCTGGCTGATATGGATCTGCATTCCCTGTGCAATTTACAGGAGAAAAATCAATAACACGGATCTCTGAGTTGCATGAGAATAACTCCATACCTCAGCCCAGACCACGTCTTTGCCCTTTAAATTGTGCCTATTTCCTAGCACCGGTACAACTGTAGGTTGTGAAAACAGATAGGATGGTCCTGGATCTCCAACATATTGATTACATTTCTGAATTGTGTACAAGTTACTCAAGTAAATTAGTAAATCTAGAACGATTTCACATCCTGGTAACCGAGACAACCCTTCAAGATTTCTTCTGTTATGTTACGTTCCAAGCAGTTTTCTAACAGTTATAGTAAAATGACATTGGGCGTATAGCAATGTAGGAGTCATGCATGGCACCCACACTCACCACCCCATTGCTCTCCATGCGGGAGGTGGTGTTAATGGTGTCACCAAACAGGCAGTAGCGGGGCATCTTGAGACCCACCACCCCAGCCACCACCATGCCTAAGTGGATCCCTGCAGGACCCACAGTACAGCAATGCCAGTGTCATTCTGTAAAAAGCACTGGTGTTAGAAAGTTTGTGAAGCCCTTCAAATTTTCTCTCTGCTTAAATATGAGGTAAAACGTGATCAGATCCTAAAAATAAAGAACACAATTGTAAAATATAACAAACGCATTATGCTTGTTCATTTATTCATTGAGAAAAAGGATCCAGTATTACACATATTGACTGAAAAAAGTAAGGCATGTGAAGCTGAAGGATGAATTCATTTGAAGGGGAAGTTTTAGAGTCGTGTGTTTCAGTCAATGGGATGACAATCAAGTCTGAGTGCCTTGCCCTATTTAAAGAATATTACTGTGGGTCTTCGCTATTAAAGTCTGATCTTCACCTCACAGGTTAGTGGAAGTGAGTCATGGCTGCATCAAAGGAGATCTCTGATGACCTCAGGAAAAAAAAAATACTCTTCGTGTTCACCAGGCTGGAAAAGGTTACAAAACCATTTCTAAAGAGTATTCACCACTACAATCCAGTGTTTGGTAGATGGTATAAAAATTTTAGGAAATGTAAGATGGTTGATACTCTGCCCAAGAGTGGTTGACCAATAATAAGCACTTTAGAAGCAAGGTGTGTAAGATTTCGAGAGGCCACCAACAGCCCCAGAATAATGCCTAAGGATCCGCAGGCCTTCTTTTCATTGGCTAATGTCAGTGTTCATGACTCCATCATCAGGAAAAACACTGAACAGCAACGATGCACATTGTAGGACTGCAAGTATAACAGTTCTTTCAGTCTAATGTTGGCTAAAGACAAAGTGAAAAAGCAGGAAAGCTATTGGAAGAAAATTCTGTTGATGGATGAGTCAAAAATAGAACTTTTGGCTTAGATGAGGTGTTATGTTTGGTGAAAGGCAAACATGGCATTTCAGTATAAGAACCTCATCCCATCTGTGAAACATGGTGATGGTAGTATCATGTCTTGGACCTGCTTTGCTGTCTCAAGACTAGGATGGCTTGTTGTCATTGATGGAACTCTGAATTGTACCGGCGAATACTACACAAGAACGTCAGGGTATCTGTGTGTGAACTGAAGCTCAAGAGAAAGTGGGTCATGCAGCAAGGCAACGACCCTAAACACTCAAGTCAGTATATGGCAATTGTTAAAGCAGATCAAATTTCATGTTTTGGAATGGCTGAGTCTGATTCCTGACATTAATCCAATAGAAATGTCATGGAAAGACTGGAAGTGAGCAGTTCATGAGAAGCCCAGCAACAACCCTGAACTGAAGCAGTTTAGTAAGGAGGAATGTGCTAAAATTCCTCTTGGTCAACAGTTACTGCAAATGTCTGATTGAAGTTATTGCTGTGTCGGGGGTCACATCAGTTACTGAAAACAAAGACTTGAAAACTTTTTTATAACGTGATATTGGGTCATTTTTTCAATGAATAAAAGAGCCAGTATAATGTTTTGTGTCATTTGTTTAACTGTGGTCTCTAGTTTTAGGACATATACAGTATGAATATTTGAGGCTTCTGAACAATTCCACAGGGATGCTGTACCATGCTGACACCAGAGCTTCCCACAGAGCATCAAGAGTCCTTGGTGGTTCCAAACACTGAACCTGTCCATCAAAAGATGCTCAATAGGACTGACATCTGGTGAACATAGTGGCATAATGACATGTCAAGGGGATTTATCCTGTTGGAATCAACCCCTTGCCATTGGGATAGACACTCACCATGAAGGGGTGGATCTGGTTTTCCAGGATGGACAAGTGACCTGGAGTGATCAATAGACCTGCTTCTGGTTAGCTTGTGCCAGTCCTTTTATTTCGCCTTTCTCATTTGTACCTTTATTGGTGCGCCACCTGGCTGCGGGGAAGAGCTAATTGTTCTACAAGGGGGTGGTGCTAATGTTGTGGCTGATCAGTATATATACATATATATCCGCAGTATATATGTGAGCAATTTATTTTAAAATTATTTACATAGCAAACATACATAACAGAACACTTTTAAAAACCTCTTTCATAAATTTAAAATGCATAACTATAATTTTGTGTAAGCTTTTGGTTCTGATCTTGCTCAAGGTTATGATATCAGGAACATGCAGTAATGTAGTAAGTTAAGGCTTATGTTGCACAGGTGTTAAACCAAGATAACGGTAAATCTTTAATTCATATTCATGTAAATATATATTTGCTGTCATTCTCCTTACCCATGCGAATCTGAATGTCATCTCCAGTTGAAGGATCTTTGAGATGATTGATGGAGCTCAGCGTATCCAAGGCCACGTCACAAATGTGATGGGCATGGAAAGTGATCTTATTGGGCACCCCGGCCACCACCATATAGGCATCTCTGATAGTCTCCACCTGGCATTAGAGAAGAATATGAAATTTTGCCATCCTTACCAGAAATGTCAGCTATGTCAAAGAAGGGTAGTGAATATTAATATATTCTCAGCGTTCAAATTGCTGAAATAAGTCTCATAAATTTGAACTGTAATGGTTAGGAATAAATCAAACACTTATTGAGGTCTTATAAATCATTGCTTTTAAGCTCCCTTAATGGATATTGTAGGCATATTTGGGGATGATGATTTTTTTCATCATATTGGATGAATATTCAAAGATGATCGAGACCGAACTGCTATAGTCTTCTCCTTTGGTCCTCTCACCTTGTAGACATTGTGTTTCTTACTGAGCATGTCAAAGACTATGTAGATCTCCTTTAGCATGTCCACCACCTGCATAGGGGTGATGTGGATGCAGATCCTGTTGAACTTCACCATGTCACTGAAGAGAATGGTCACGTCTGGGAAGACCTGGTAGCATGTGTGGGGAAAAAATGTGTCTGCTGTTTTTATCTGCCATTCCATTAAAGTCCCGGATTTATGGAAAGTTAATTTCAGGCTTGAGCTCATGGGGTAGTGTTGAAATCAGTGACATGTGCATAGAAAGTGAGCAGTTTTAACCTGTTTTAATGAAATGTATTCCATACAAGTTCTGCAAGCAATAAAGAGCAGGGCTACTTTTCAATTATTTGAACTTTATGTCATAAAACAAGACCATAAATAGAGCCGTGAGACATAGTGGAGGTGGCCTAAATACTGTTCAAATTTAACAGCTGACAACCAGTGATTTAGAAACTGTATTTATACTGTCAAACAGCTCGATCTTAGCTGCAGCAGGCCATTAGCACCTAGACTGTACCTGGCAGGTCTCAAGTGCTGTGATCCCTTTTCGTAGGCGATCGGCCACGGCTCTGGGAATCATGGCATACAGCAGTGAGTCACCCCTCTTCTTCTCCTCATCCAGCTTCTTAATAATTTCCTGCAGATGTGTGTACTTCTGCTGCTCGTGAGGAAGTAGAGGCAGAGGGGCCGGCCCCGAGGGTCACATGTCTCTGCTATACCGAAACTTTGAGTCCAAGAAGAAAGGTGGAATCATGGACCACCTGTTTCTGTTTCGCCACTTGTCATTGTTTATCTCCGCCCGAGATGCTCATACGTGACAGTGTATGAGTCTGCACGAGTGAAAGGCAATCAACACGTATTCCCTACTGGGTTGTGTCTTTGGGTGGGACGGTTTTTGTCAGGTACCTGGTCCAGAGCTAGTTGCAGCTCAGCCGGCTGCTGAGTTCCTGCTAAAATGAGCTCTCTGCTGGAGTCTTGGAGGTTCAGGTCATTGACGTACACTCCCATCTTAATCATGTCCTCAACCGTTTCGATACTATATCAACAAAAAGAGGGTTAAACAACAGTTCCTGTTTTTTTGTTTCATATGAATGCAGCTGCTGTTTCCATATTCTGGATGCTTAGCTAAACTGTTTTTTTTTTTTTTACTAAAGTGATTTGGTTGTCTTTTCCAATGATGCAGTAGTAATACCCTTCCTTTTATTTCTCAGAGAACACCCAGCAGAACTTACATGGGGGTTCCCAGAAAGATGAGCGAGTCCCACTGTGGGATGTACTTCATCTGACCCTTGAGGTGAAGTGGCTTTTTGGACGGTTCTCTCATATCCTCAAAAATCCTCTCGCTGCACTTTCCTGCCATGGGGAAAAAAAGAATCACTCCTGTTAATAAACAGTCCATTTTTAAGTCATTTTGCAAGCACATCTGAAATATAGTGGTGATATGTGAAAATGAGTTTCGTACTGTGTGTATACGAATGTTCTGAGCATGGAAGATATGGAACACATCACTGTGATTTTTTAATGACTTCCCTCTGTGTTTTCTGCAGTACGTTTTACTCTGCAGGATGGTATTTTCTGTTAACACCTAGTTCGAATGTGTAAATCGTTAATCACAGCAAGGAGGTATTTAAAAAATGATAGGATGATGTTTTAGAAATGTCAAGGTAAGCGATCACCGGAATTACCTTGACGTCCTCGTTTTTTACCAAGAATGGGAAAGTCTCCTTGCTAGCCACATATACCGTTCAGCTTAGTCGAATGTGTCATTGGCTCCTCCCAGCCAGAGTTAACAGAACTGTTATACTGAGTCAAGGCACTGCTGTACTCCTGGTCTGTCCCTTTCATAGCCAGCATGGCTTTGATGTCTACGTTCACATAAGTGAATGGTCATGTCTGCTGCTTCATGCTCAGGTGTAGAGGTTATGCCATTTTTAAAGAAAGTGTGCTCGGAATCGCACTAAAAATCTCAGGCACTTGTGTTCATACATCTACTGGAGACCTGGATTGTACAATAATTGCAATAATGAATGATATAAAACAGATAGATCCATTAAAAATACGAGACATACATGTAAGAGGAGAAAACAAGATTCAAAATGATAGTTCACATTAGGGTTGACACTGTCCATGCTGGTTCTAATCATAACCGGGTCTTCGGTGCCTGTCTACCTCTGACTTCCTTCTTTGGTTTTTCACTTTCCTCTGTGTCTTCTGGCTCCTCCTTAGTCAACTTTGGGATATTAACTTTCTGCTTACTCTCCAACAGCCTTGGACAATAGCTCTAACACATTGTTCAAATGGGTGTAGATCTGCAGATCAATACAATGTACGTTGCATGTTAAGATGTCCTATTTACATATACATAAGACACATTCTCACTGAAGGTTAATAAAGTAGCTGCAGTAAAAGATGAATAAAGACTAAAATACTAGAACTCACGTTGTCCCAGTTGAATTTTAACATGGGTCGAACAAGGGCGAATTCCTCATTAACCTTCTTTCCTTGCAAATCAGAGAAGACTTCCTTGAGTCCATCTCCAATGCGCTACATTGTCATGTCCCACTGGAAAATGACACTGAAGGGAAACATGTCAAAGAATATGCCCCTCTTCATGGGCAGCTTCTCGTACCTTGGGCCAGTCTTCTGCTGGGGCATGCGTTGCTTAAAGGCGGCATTGTCCACGTTCATCTTATAGATCTGCAGGTGAGAAACAGTCCACCAACGCGAGTCACTTCCTTTGCTTCCAGCATCAAATAAGTAGATTTATAGTGACATTCATAATGTTTTTTCATATGCCATTCCTTCCTTCTGCAACAATATTTTATTTACACAAACATATTCTCCCAGCAATATTTAGAGTATACTAATTGTGTAGTTTACGAATTTGTATTCAAGTTTAAGAATGATTTTTCCAAATGTACATAACCCCATTATATTGTTATAGATTATAAAGATATCTGAGTACTCAAATCAGGCAGATGCTTTACTGGTTGGCCAATACAGAATATGTTCCCTCACTTTAATACTCACCACATAGGTTATTTTCTCTGTTCCTCTTTGGATAGAATTTCTACCTCAATATCCGTGTTGTAAAACTGTTGCCCAGCCCGAGACAGCTGTCCTAAAAGGGACATTAGGGGGTCATTGTTTTAAATACTACAATAAGTCTTGTTTGATTACTGATTACTCTGAAGATTAGTCTACCTTCATGCTAGACTGCACTGTACATGGCCAACAGTGAAATCATTTAAAGCAAAAGAACTGCCGACCCCCAAGGCATTGTTTTTAATGTGCGGCTGGTTAATTACGTTACTTTTAACAAACTGTGTGAAACCTTTCCAGGTGCTACAGTAGTGCAGCGTGAGGCTGGTCTCACGTTCCTCCTCGACGCAGAAGCTAGGTGGCTGAACCTTGGGGAAGGAGAAGCTAAAATACTCGTGCAGGTTGTTCAGCTCATTGATAAAGTCTTGGACGTTGCAGCCCAGTACCTGGCACCCATTGACAAGCACACAAAAACAGGAAACAGACTTTAGCTTGTTTTTTTAATGTAGGATACAGAGAAAAAAGACAGGGTAAAAGGTAACATAAGGATTCTGGAAGGTCATTTCCATGGTACCTTCAAAATCCTCTCATAGCTATAACTGCCAATCCTCTTTACCAAGTAGACACCAAAAGCATACATCAACTCAGCATGAGTCTTGCCCAGGACTTCTCCAGCTGCCTTGGCCAAACGGAGGATCAGATTATCACTAGAATGACGCAGAAAGTCAAATATGATCATTTATTCATAAGATAAGGGCTAAGATGGATGAACTACATTATTGAGAAATTAGCTAAGGGTATATTTCAGGACTAGCTATAGGTTATTTTAGTTCCCAAGGGAATCATTATAAAAGAAATGGAATGTCTTCAGACCACAGGATTAGATATTTTTTGTTGTACTGCTTGATATAACTTTTCAACCACTGAAAGTAATTGGTCAGTAACAAGGAGTTATACAAGAAGGGAATTGTTTTTCATGAAAACAAAGTCTGCCGGAATGTAGGATTACTTGTAATTCTAGTATGGTTGAGTAATTGGTTATTTTGGCACGGTAAGTGTGGAAGTCATCTACACCAACTGTGGTAGAGCACACCACTCATACCTGCTATGTCCAGGGGGGGAGTGGAGGGACGCCATAAATATGTGAGTGTGTCAAATTTCCACATTAAAATTTGAGGCCTGTGTAAATTCCAGGAGTTTAGTCTAACAAATTACAAAACAGAAGAACACCTGGAAATGGCCTTGAAATACAGTTCAAATACAGGAAAAACTGCCAGTTGACAGGTATGCTTAGAGGGTATATTTTTGGCTTATTTCTCCTGGAGTCATAGAGGTATCCTACACCGTTGCTAGTCCTCTAATGCTAAAAAGGAGCTATATTTGGAAAGCGATGTGTAGTATGGCATACCTGTACATCTGATGCCGCACAAACTTTAAGTGGGGGATCTCGGCGCGGGCCTCGATCAGCCTCCAAACATCCTCTCCATAGGACTCGTTGATGTAGTCATTCACTGCTTCCAGGTACAGCCCATACATCTTCAGTGGGTTTGGAACCTCCCTAGGCTCACTGACCAGCAGTGTCAGCACACAGCTGAGGGACTCTTAGAGGCTGATCTGAAGCAATATTCTCATTCTTGCTGCCTTCTGAGCCACCGAACCTGCTCTGATTACTGGACTGCAACCGGCAAGACCACGCTGTCCACCAGATGGATACAAGACTTGTCCTTTTATATCTATTGTTCTACTTGGACTCATTAATTTGTCCTGCCTGGTGCTGACCTGAGGAGGACAGGCTTCCCCTTTGATTCTGACTCCTCCCAAGGTTTCTTCCTCTTGAGGGAGTTTTTCCTTGCCACTGTCACCTTTGGCTTACTCTCTGGGGACTGTGGGCCCAGGACTATGTAAAGCGCTTTGTGACCGTGCTTCGTGTTAAAAGCGCTATATAAATAAAATTGAATTAAAAATTGAATTGAATATTAATGAACATGATTACATAAAGCATAAATATTTAATGGAGCTAATGTAGGAGTTGTTTGCTGTATTAAAATGACACAGAATTATAAAACGAGCAGTAAATATAACAGTATATTATATTAGTTAATACAGATCACTACCATAATAATTATGATCATTATGCTAATAACATTACTTCTTCCCTCTTTCGTCTTTGCCAACATATACTGAACTTCTACGTTGGTCACCCATAAAAATACATTTCACATTCTCTCTCTTTTAGGAATATCACTTAAAATCTATATGAAGAAAATACTACATAAAGGCATTATGAGTAAATAAAGAGTTTTCCCTGAATTTATCAGAAATACACTTCCTAAAAATGATGGTAGTAAAATGGTATTTTTCACTTACCTTCAGTCCCTTGGTTCTTTGAAATGAAAACATCAGAGCAACAATGCCTAGCCTACAAGAGTTTAGGGCTCCTCGCTGACACCTGTTTATGGCATCTTTGCCTCTTGAGACTTTTTTGTCGAGACAATGGGCAGGCGAGCTAAAATCGGAGGGGTAAGGTATGTTTCTGGCAGGTAGTGCAGCTAAGTTCTAGGTTGTAGAAAGAGTATCATTCACATACGTATCATGCTTGGTTCCTGTTTTGGTTTTGCCAGTGTCAGATGGGTATGCCTGATTTATAAGCATGTGACCTTTAAGAAAGCTTGATAATTCTTCACTCCTCAGACTGTCTTCCTCTAAGCACCTTGTTAATATGAGTCGAGCTGAATCCTCATCCTGTGAAAAATCTGAAAAACTACATAGTTTCAGGTTGGCCTTAGAAAATATGTCCTGTGCCTTTTAAATATTTTTTTATTCCTATCACCCCATTTCTGTTCTGCATTAGAAATCACAAGCTTACTGCTGTCACCACAACGACCTGATGAAAGAACACTGAAGTCAAAAACAGATTCTTGTTCTTAAAGAAAAATTAACTCTCTGAATCATTTCCAGTGAACACAAATTAAGATTATGGAATGATGAGACAAAATAGGCTCCATTAAAACACTAGAATATCTGAATCTGAACATGAAATGGTTTTCATGAGTAAAATAATTACTCATACTGTCCAGCTAAATCTAGTCTTCTAAGCAGAGTTCTGCATAAACGTGAATATTGTTGTAATAAAACATTTAAATTGAGTTACAGTTCTTTGAGGCAGGAAGTAAATTGCCAAATACTTCCTGGCTTTTGTATGAAACCACCAATGCAATTAAGCTCACAGCCTATTTAAAGAGCATATTTAATTTCATGTTGACAGTATCAATTTTGAACAGAGATTCAATATGAGTGGGAAAAGATTAAAAAAGGGAATGCTTTGCAAATGTTGTATGTTGTGTATTGCACTTTAAATTATTACTTAATATGAGATCTTTCAGTTTGTAAATATGTATATCAGAAAAACTCTTCAGAATTATCCTCATACATTTTGTAATTTCAAAAAAAAAAAAAAAAAATCACTGCAGTATGGAATCCTGCAAAGTTTTTGTTCACACTCGGTGAGAAACAAAAGCAACAAATATTTGTGCACTTGTAATCTGTAGTGCACAAATGATATTTTATTAAACTATATATAATACATATAATAACTAAAAGATTGCACTAAGTTTAAAAAAATGCTTATTTTAATAGTACTTTCTGCTGTATGAAATGCTTACTACAAGACTTCAGTATTCATTCCAGAGAAAACACGGATGTTTTCTTAACTGTAAATCAAAATGCACCGTATTAAGAAAAACCTACTTAATTGCCATGGCAGGTTACTAGTTGACAGCAATATCACTCCCAATTCAATGTCAAATCTGCTTACATAATTAGTTGATGTGCTAATTAGCACTGAGCTACTGTTCCACCTTAGAAGTTCCTATCCATTCATCCATCTTCCAAGTACAAGGTCCTGAAACCTGTCACAGGAAACATAGAGCACAAGGCAGAGGTACAACACAATCAAGAGAAAGTCCATTGCAGGGCATACATACATACATTCAGCCACAAAGTATGGGCAATTCAAAGGCACTGTTGTACCTAAGTACAGGTCTTTGGCCTGTGGGAGGAGAGTGGAGTTCCTGGATCAAAGCCACATGAGATGTTGAGAACATGAGAACGCACACAGGATAAGGGCAGGATTTTACCACCCAAACATCGAGGTGTGAGGAAAGACTGCTACCTATTGCATCACTCCACCACCTAGGCACTTAGTGATTTGTTTCAGTTTAGTTTACTGACTGAAAGAAGTGGTGGCTTATAAGGACCACAGTTGTCTTTCAAAGATATGAGCTGTATGGTTTAGTTTCTGTGCCATAGGACAGTAGATAGTAAAATTTAAAATAGCCAGAAGGGGTCACTGTTGCACTGTTACGTTAAAACAGCTTTCTCCTGAATTTATTTGCATGTTTTTATACAAGTTCCTTTGTAGATAACATAATCACTCAGCTCAACCAAGTCAAAAAGCCAACCAATGTACCTGATAATAACAAAAGAATAAATAAATAACCCAACCCAATAAAAGAATTTTACAATACCTCAGTTTCACGGGTTGTCTATTATGCATATCCCTGAATGTTCAGATCTATATAAAACCAACACATAATGCACAAGACACCTTTTAAAGATTAAATGAATGACCTGTCTGAGAAAAAACTGAACATACTTTAGAGTTTTCATTTTAGATGTAGGGGATGCTTGTAAATGTAGGTTTGTTATAATATCATATGAAACCAAAAATCATAATAAAATTATTACCCCATTCCTTATTTATACTGTATGCGTTGAGACCTAAGATACATTTCAGCTATAATTTGTGTTAGTTATGACTATAAGTTGTTTTCTAAACAACATGCATAAAGTTTCTGTACTAATCACTGTACAGAACAGAAGTTCAGAACTCTATGAATACTTTTTTATAGGTCTGGATTCTGAGGCTTGAATTACATGAAGCATTTTCAAAAACAACCTGAAGTGAGATATCATACTATGCCAAATGAAAACTGGATGGAGTAACAGCAGGAATATTAATCAGAGAAGGAATCTGGGCAAGCAGGAAAAAATATTCTGGCTTTAAATGTAATGGGCTATGTGCAAGTTGGTTTTAACTGAAGCTTTTACCAGGGCTGCTAAATGATTTACTGTCTGTTTAAATATTTTACATATGAAGTCCCTGACTTTTCAAACACCATGAGTTTAGACAGCTACATGTCTACAGCTGTTTTGTCTTTTGTCCATCCATCCTCTATCTGCATGTGCTGGTCAGGGTTGCGGAGGTGCCTGGAGCCTATCGCAGACAGCACAGAGTAAAAGGCTGGGAGATCAAGTCATCGCAGTGTACATGCATGCATGCACTCAGTACAGGCACCAACTTAGTAATGCCAATTAGCCTAAATCACATGCCTTTGGACTATGGCAGGAAACCAGAGTACCTAGAGGAAACCTGCAAAGCATGACAAGAACATGCAAACTCCACACACACAGAGGTGGGATCTCAAGCCCCCAAAGCTGGAGGTGTGAAGTGACAGTGCTAACCGCTGAGCCCCTCTGGTCGTTTTTTAAATGATTTGTTAACAGGCCTCACCAGACATGAAAAAGCACATCACAGAAGTATTATAATGGAAGTGACGCACCTCTCCTGCTAGTGCTAAGCCCTTAGGTGTGATGGGTCTCCAGAAGGTGGTGTATGACCAAGCTTCCAGCCCTGTCTCATCTCCCGCCAATACTCAGGATCATTCTCTGGCAGCTGCTGAAGGAGGCTACACAACATACCATACATGCTACACTCCTGTTTACCAGAACGATATCTTTTCATTAAAATATTTCACATATTTGCGAATGGCTTGCCTGATTAGGAGATTGAATGTTCTCCCCATGTCATATAAGCTTCCTCAGAGAACTCTAGTGTCCTCCCACAGTACAAGGACATGCAGTTAGACTAACTCGTGTCTTTAACTTAGAACGTACAGTATGACTGTGTGTCTGTGTAAGTTAGGTGCCCTGGACCGCAATCTAGACTGGACCCCAGCATGCCTGGGATAGGGTCCAGGCCCCTCGTGATGAGACCAGCACAAGCAGTGGGGGTTACAAAATGGATGGATGTAATGCCTGAAGATTACACTGATTTATAAATTCAAGGTTATAAATCTAACAGATATTTCTATTCTTATTTTTAAAGGCTAATTTTAAGGAGATTTTTTAAAAGTATGGTATAATGGAACGTAGGTAGAAAAAAAGGTTTCGGACGGTAAATTTCAACTCACAGAGATCTGTGTAGGTTTTGCCCCCAATCGATTTTTGGCTGCACAAGCCTTATTTAATCCTAGAATGACCCTGTCCATGTTCTAAGAACTATAAACTAATTCTGAAGGTGAGTTCTGAATCCTCATGGCTGACAGCCTTTGTACAGCAGGTTGAGAGCCTTTGCAGCTATGACCTTCAGCATAATGGTCAACTTGTATTTTCAGTTAATTGAGGGCAAATAGTTCAGAATTTTGATGACTTCCATTAGTTTTGTGTTTCAGGTGTTTGCATGTCAGATGGACATTTTCTTGACCTGAAGTGTCCCAGAGCATGAGCCTAGGATTTTTGTGTTGTGTTGTGTTGTGTTGTTGTGGCTGTCACCAAACCACACACCTTACCAGGCACATGATGTTTCCAAAATGCATGATTTTCCTGATTTTCCTGTTAGGTTTGGTTGATTCCGACCACGAACACACGGGCGGTTTGCTGCTACTCCCACGCCCTTAATACTGCAGTGCCTCGTGGGAAGCCAGGTCTTATGCCGTCAGCAGCTATGTTTTTAAGTGCCAATCAGCTCACTCTTTCTAGCTGCTCCTTTGAGAGGAAATGCTTTTATTGTTTATTTCTGGCTTAATTTGGTATAATACCAAAGCATAGTCATAGAAACTCTCAAATGAGCTGTCCATGTGTTTCACATTTTGAAATTTGAGACAGACTTACACAGGCGTTCATTCTAACACATGCGAAAGATAACAGGCTTATATTGTCGGAGACAATCTTTACAGCTTGTATGGCTTGCTCATCGCTAACATATTGCTCAACAGAAGTGTTTGATTATTATTATTATTATTAATAATAATAATAATAATAATAATAATAATAATACTACTAATAAAATTATAATCATAACATTTGTGGTGAATATTCACTGTATCATCACAACATTCCAAAGTTGTGTTTTAAACTATGCTTCAAAATCTGAAATGGCATTAATAAGTAGTGCAATTAAAACTTTGAGATATTAAAAAAAAATTGTGAGATATTACATTCTGTGTAGCAGAATGGAAGTTCCCAGTTATGGAAGGAATGTACTGAAAGTATGTTAATGATGTTTTAGAATTATTTTTAATGTATAAAATACTAATTCTAAATTAACTACGGTTTCCGTTGTTTTTCTTAGCTGCCTACATCACTAGTGGTGAATGCTGATCACAGTCCAGATAATTATTTTTCTTGGAATCTTCAGGGGTATACAGTGCATCAGAAGGTACCGGCATTACTGGAGACTAGAAAATATAACATGCATTTTAAATAACATTTGTACAAAAACATACAAAATTGGTATTTTGCTCATACTGTTTCACAGTTTTTAAGCTCTAAGAAGATTGTTCATGCCTTTACACCCTGGTAAAATCCCTGTTAAATACAGCACTGATCCCAGACCTGTGACTGGCAGTCGACAAATGCTGTGCATTTGTGATGAAAGTTGTAGAAGTGCTGAGTGTGGACAGCCATACATCGTGTGGCAAAATGTTCATCAAATCGAACACTGTGCTATTGCATGTCAGTGGAGTACAAAGCAATTTTGTGTCTGTCATGATAAAGGATGGCATTATCTATTGTTTTTTCATCAGCTCTTTGAGTCTTTGGTAAATGATAGGAAGCTGGGATTTTTCTGTTAAGCACAAACTCTTCAAGACCATACTTGCTAGCCATCACCTCAAATTTCAGAACATATGAAAAATGTCAAGACATATTGAAATAATTATAAAACACAAAAAATACAATATTCAGCTGCTGTATTATTATATTTTGTATTAACAAAAGACAGGAAAGTTTATTCTGCAATTATCTGCTTATGTTATGTTAATGCAGTACTTGGTATTTTATTTTTGTTTCCGAAACCTGGTTGTATTTTTGTAAATAAAGTGAAATCTCAATGTTATTATTGTTCATTTTGACTGCACATCTTGGGTCTGTTTTGCACTACACAGTTAAGACACGTAAAGTAATGTGTAATTTGAACACTGTTTGAACTGTGTTGGAGGGCTATAGATTAAAAATCCCTCACAGTTATCATAAATCAGAGCCAGCCTAAGATTCTGCAGCATGTGTTCTTCAAACGACGAGAACATTCTACTCAGGAGTGTGATGTGAACTTTACACAGGGATATTATTTTTACACACGACGTATTTAACTTCCTCTGTTATGGCCTCTATTTCAGGTTGTACCATCAGCTCTGTCATCTTGCAGACTTGCCGGCTGCCAAGAGCTCCTTTCTGGCTCGTGGTGCTCAGCCCACCTTGGGGATAATGCTGTACCAGACGCACAGAAGGTGTGGGCCGGAATATCATGCGGGGAGCGGTAATAACATAATAAGCAGAATGGGCTGATGGTGTGAGCCACACCTACTACACCATTGCTCAAGGCTGTCTGTGACTTGTTGTTTTATTGGCAGTCAGGAGGCCCACACCACCACACCAAACCAATAACAAAATCATAGACTAATAGCTTTCCGAAAAATGTTTTCTTTGAATGACACGGTCTTCTGAAGTCTCAACTGTCTTTTCTGCATTTTCTCCTGCAGCTCCGTCTTTCTGCTCCGTCACGCAAGTTCTTCTCAACATATTCCATTCATTCTTCTCCTGAGACTAATGTTATCGATGTGTGCCATGGGAGCGCCACAGGAAAACCGCAGATGTCAGCTCGAGGTCAGCCTGGCTTCCATTACTTTAACGCATTAGTTGTTCAGAGCATGTAGTCGTTTGTACCTGGCAATAATCATAAGCACTCATTCTATACCAGTCTCCTGTGTCTGGTTAGCTAAACAGATGGATAGCCAGTGTATATTTATCTTGCAGAAGCAACTGGATGAAGACATTATTCAGAATCTTTCACACAATAGAACACAGCCACACAATGGACAAATATAAGCCATCCAGATTATATAAACAGGAATTGTTCATATTATGTGTGAAAATGTATATCATTCTGTAGCATGCTATTTAGAAAGCTGTGTACAGGATAGCTCAGGTGCCATGCAGCATTTTTTTTAATCCCACGATTCTGTCTTCAATTTGGCCTTATTTTCCATCAGTTTGCTAACAGTGACAGTCTACATTCTTATAGCTTTTCTCCTCTTGCCCCCCTTTGTACCCGGCCCCCATCCCCAGCCGCC
>JAACJT020000110.1:12143933-12156721 GCA_009936485.2 Gymnarchus niloticus | reverse complement strand
CCCACCCCCTAGGCACTTCTGTAATCTCTCACCCAGCAAGACCTCGAGCTACTCCTCACTGTAGGCTGGCTGCATTCCTAGGTATTTGATTATAGTGGCTGCGAGGTGATTAAGTCATGCTGAGCTCTTGCTAGGATGCAAATAACAAGCCAGTGTGGCTCTCTCAGATTATGATATTACTGGCAGAAATAGGCTCTGTATTTTGTGGCCTAGCTAGAATGGCGCTGAGCAGTAAGTGGTAGGGCAACCCCAGGAAAATGAAATGGACATCCGAGGACTTTTACGTCCAAATGAAGGAGTCCAGTGGTGCTTTTGTTGGACTTCTTACAGATCTTTGATTAGGCGAATACTTACTCATACAGCAGTTTGGTTCACTTTTGTTCCTTGTTGCATTAAATATATCACAAATGACAAAAACAAAAAATATGATAGATTGTTGATATAAACTGTGGTAGAGGCTTTTGTTTAATTGGGATTGATATGTGAAACATAACCCGTATGCCTATTTTTCATTGTTCCTTTCATAGCTAAAATTGCTGAGTTACAAACAAAAGGATTTTCCTCTCTCTTTTAACAAAACATCAAATTACTCAGATGCTAAGTTATGAATAAATCTTGGCGGTTTCAATCATCGTGGCTGCTGTTAGACTCCTTGTGCTAATGAAATGCGATTCAGTAGTGTTCATTTTCATGCACATTAAAAGTAATGTGTGTGTAGAGTGCAATGAATCATTGTTCATTGATGTGGACATTTTCCTGGCTGCATAAAATGCATCAAGGGGTGAAACGGCTGCCACTGAAAACACAATATAAGCCACTGTTCTCTCTTTGTGATATCATGGAGGTTGTCCCAACCCATGCTTGACACCCGTCATGCAATTGACAAACTGGGGTCCTTTCCTGTCCTCTAACACCTCGAGTGGCATTCTGCTGGAATCGCCGATTAAGAGCTGAGCCCTAAGATGGATTTACTGTAGCTGCTGTGAGACCTCATTTTCAGCTGTAATGGGAGAGGAGAAATTGTCATTTGCAATCGTGTGCATGCTGAGAGGCAAGATTAACTAAACTGATTTTGCATCACTGTGTTTGCTTGCAGTTCGACGTAATGTTTGTTAACTTCAACCTAAATTACCTTAGAGCTTAGCCTTTGAAGAACATGTTGTACAATTAAAACAGAAAAGTTTATATTTTATCTGCTTCCTTTTATAAATGCTGAAGTTTGTATGTAACTGTCCAAACAGGCAAAGTTGTGTTGTATTCTATGAGTCCTCTGTGTCAAAATTGGACTTTTGCATTCTTCTAGAGATGGGACAAATGACCCATCACTAGACCCGTGGTGGGTGGGAGTATCCCAAACGAACCAGTCATTTTTGCTGCAGTGTTAGGTTCTCAACCTTGGTGTGTTCAAAGAGTCTACATTTCCACCCCACATCTTGTCATTCTAAGGGCTGCAGGCATGGAGGAACCTAACAAAATGCGAGCCATCAAATTTCCACCCACAGCTCAGTTGACAACCAGGTGACTGTAGATGTTGGGGGGAGGGACGGTAGGCTCTCTGTAGGGGCTTACTAAAAATCTATCACAAATCGTGTATATTGAATAGTTATCAAACTGGAGGGCATGCCTTTCCCATTGGGGAGGGGGGTGGGGGGTGTGAAATCTTTCCTACTTCCAAAGGGGGGAAAGGAAGAAACAGGTTGAGAACCAGTACCGTATAGCAATGAGAGGGAGAGGAGCCCAGTCATGTAAACCACTGAACAGAATGGCTTATTTTATGTTGTCTTTGCATTCTCTGACAGGCAGCTAATGAAGAATAGCAGGGATCAATACCAAGTGCCCACTACCCCATTTACCCCAGAATGGTGCACTACTCAGGGTGCCAAGTATTGTGTTTATGAAAAAAAAAAATTTCTTTAGCGTCCTACAGTAATCTTGCTTTTCAATCACAAATCAACACTATTGCTCGCAAGCAAACGGCAGAATGAAGGTGAGCTGGTCCACGGAAATGCAATCGGCCATTCGTCACATGTTTGATGGCGCGTACAGCAGATTCAGAGGAACGGCTTGGAGAACAGTGCACAGCGAACAGACGTGTGGGAGGCTCCTGAAAGGAACCGCACAAATCGAGTGGCAAAGGTGTCAAACCTACTTGTCTTATGGAGGGAGCAGCAGAAGGGGCTGAGAAGAGGGGTCATACGACTGGTGAATCATTCAGCAGGTGTCACAGAGCTTCAGCACATGTGCTGCTTCCACAGCAACACCTCCGAAGATGCGTGGGTTCATGGGGGGGGGGGGGGGGTCAGTATGTGGTGCTCTGAAGCCTGTGGCCCACTGGCCTCCTGGATGGTTCCTTTTTCCTGGGCTCAGTGAATTTAGGCAGATTCCCATGTTTCTCATCCATTCCTAAAAATTTAATTGAGTTATATAAAAAAAAGGCTGTGCTTTATCTAACAAGAGAGAAACCAGGTCAAAAAAAATGCGTGACAGCAAAGCACTGCGTTTGATGGCATCTGTGTGAAGAGGGGGCTTTGTGTAAAGGTTAGCATTTTCCCAGCCACATTCTTGATGGACTCTTCTCCTTACATGGATGATTTGAATTCCTGTCCCTACTAATGTATACTTATGTTTCATATGTTTGTGCATTTTTCCCAACTATGTTAGTCTATGACTAGAATAGAGTTTTTTTTTCCCACTTGGTATTTCATCATATTGCCATCGCTTGGTGTTTAGCCCAAAGCTCTAGTCTCTCATGATCTGCCTCAGTAGCAATATGCTTTTAGAAGCAGTAATTTTTGTGACTGAGCTATGGCATGAGCAGACAGTAACAGGCTACCTTCTAAATCATGGGAATCTGAAGGTTCGTGAAGGCAGACTCTTCAACTATTAAGATATTGTATCCTCTCCTTTGTTGTCCTCTGGCTCTTTTCGACCATCTATTCACAGTACTGGTATCCTAAACTGTGATATTTCAGTTTGAGTCCATGATAAGTGCTTTGAGCCACACTGGCAAAAGGTGTTGTATAAAATTAAAAAAGGGAATTGAATTGAAGCGTTAACTGGAAAATACATGTAGAGATAGAATGAAAGGGGAATGTTGTGAACAGTTTAGGTAAAACTGAAATTGATTCTGTTACCTAGTGGTGTAAAGTATATTAAAAAAAAATCAGCGTTTATTGACTGACCCAAAATATGTATAAATAGCTTTATGAACATATGTAATCCAATTTTTCTGTGATCAGCCAAAGGGGCTTTCATAGTTCACAACAAATTACTATAATTATACCTAATATTATCAAAGCGTGCAGTCAGAGCAGGCCCTCAGAAATGAGAAATTGTTGTATATGTAGCATAAATTGTGTTATCATTCCCTGTGTGATCTGACTTCCTGTTGCAATAAAAACATATACTGTACTAGCAGGTCAAATGAACAGGCTTCCATATCAACATCATATTATTGCTATAATTAGCATGGATAGTTAGTAGTACAACATGCATGAATCAAAAGGTTATAGTTAATACCTCTCTCCAGAGTCAATTATGGGCCTGTATCATGATGGTGAGATGAATGTTGGTATCTGATCAACGCCCGAACACTGCTGTCTAAATGGAATATTTTAAGCCTGCTTTGCATTTGGACAGCTGTCTCTCAAGTCCATCTTGCCTATTGCGGAGGCTGAACTAAATGCGTGTTATCAACAGGTGGCTCCACTGCTTCAAGAACTGATGATTTTGGGTAACATGTAAGCTCAGCTGGATTAGAGCAAAGATATGCAGGATCCATCAATACGAAGATATCATTGGCAAACATTCATAAGAACCACTGGAATCATGATGGGCAAATTATTTTCAGAAGGAAAATTTCTCACATGATGTCACTTATGGATATTTAACGAATTATAATAGAAACAAATGCCTATCCCTTACTCAGCTATTGAGACAAATCCGACCCCAAGATTCAGATCAAAACTGTTCCCAAGCACTCCAGAAGATAAAATATTTTAGACTGACACAATGACGTTTTAGACAAACAATCTTATAATAGTTTATCACAAATGACAATTGGCTTAAGGTAGTAAGCCTCCAAACTAATGACATAATTCTGTATATGCTACATGCAAATGGCCTCTCTGAATCTCTGAAAATTATAATTTCCTTACCTTTTGTCATGCTATCAGGTTTGCTGGAACGTGTTATTCATGAAATCGCAAACACCTTCTTTAATAATATTTACCTATTTTTATCTTTTTTTCTGAATAGTGTGCACATCATTTGGAATAGT
Source organism: Gymnarchus niloticus (assembly GCA_009936485.2). Taxonomy (NCBI): domain Eukaryota; kingdom Metazoa; phylum Chordata; class Actinopteri; order Osteoglossiformes; family Gymnarchidae; genus Gymnarchus; species Gymnarchus niloticus. Next base: position 12,152,442 of record JAACJT020000110.1, on the reverse strand, counting down.
CATGTGGTTCAGTCCTTCCTCCTTCACCATAGTTACAAATAGTCAAACTAATTGTGAGGGATGAAACCAGGCTAGTTACATATGTGCAAATCAGTTGGTTCCTCAATTTCAGAAAAAAAAAATATATATTATTGATGTATAAGTTTAATCAAAGCTCAAGTTTCGAGACATACATTTTATTTTTGTCCTGTGGTCTTGACTTCTCATTTTATTAATAGACTTGCATTATTTACAGGGGGCCTAGGTGGCAGAGATGGAATTATCATTTGATGGAATGTGATAGGAGGAACCTTTGAGACATGATCTGAATTAAATGGTCCTCAGGTAGGATTAGTGATGTTGGGTCTTCAAGATCATCTTTTAGGGTCATTCCAACTTTCATAATCAGAGCCAATGGTGATCTTTTTGCCTTGTACTTGAAATTTATGGATTCACCTTCAATCCATAAATTTAATTGAAGTCATAAAGCCTTGATACACACAAACATTGTTTTTGTAATCATTGTAAAGGAGTGTTACGTTGCTCTTTTCAGTGTTCTTCCACATTATTATTTAAACCGATTTATGTGTTTGGAATTACACAGTGGTCGCACAATGTCTTTACAAAATATTGGGACAAACCTATGCATTACCTAATGCACATTCTGACACAGCATGCTGAATCAACATTGCACTGCCACAGTTTTAAGGGCTTATCAACAAAGCTTTCCTCTGGGACAAGAATCTTGTTTTCTTCTTTGATTGCCTCAGCTGCCCTTTGACAAAGCCCCTGTCTTTCATGGACAAAGCTTTTACCTGACCTTACTGGGTAATAGTGGCTCTGATAGAATGTGCTACGATAGCATTCGTCAAATTTTCCCTTTGATGTGCTCCTCCTATCTGCCAAAGACAGAAGCACCCAGCTCACTGAACAGAGGAACACCTGACTTCAGGGTGTTAATACTATATATAGAGTATTCTATATCTAAGTCTTTTGAAAGGTAATCTTCTTATATCAATCACTGCACAATTTCTCTTTACCAGAAGGATTATGGTAATGTAAAAAGCCTGTGGTGGCTTCACCAGATCACACTCTTACAGATAAGTGGAAAAGGAAAAGAAGTGGTTAAGTCCTTGGTCTACCCAGGCAATGATTTCTCTGGGTGCAGGTGAGAGCCAATTGAAAGCAGTTATTTGTTTTCTCTGATCGAGTACTCCGTCTCTTGTTGCCTTGAGAGCTACTTGGAATCGATTCACTTATGTTGTTTTAAACTTTGGCTGCCCCACACAGCTGAACACCTCATCAGTTCGAAAACAAATTATCTGGCATGAATTCAGAGTCAAATTATGCATCAGATACGTCTTAATCAGGCATACGTTATTTTGAGTTTTTCAGTTGAAAGAAATTTTTAAAAATCTATTAAATTATATAATTAACTATAAAGTATATATATGTTTATTTTTTTCCCCGATGTGTCTTTAACTGGACAAAGTTATTGCTTCAGGGAAACTGGGATGTAAAACGATGACTCACAAATTCATTATTACATTTTCTGGGGAACAAACCTTTAGGGTGATAGATTTCTTTTAGGAGGTTGAGTTCCCTACATTCCGTTGGGAATTATCCCTGTAAATTCATTACACTTAGAGCTATAAATACTCCCATCTCACCTGCATGTCTGTGAAGGGTTGTACATCACTCTCTAACCCCTAAATCAGTTAAGATATAGGTATAAGTGATCTTAACGGCCATAAGTAAAGGCACTAAGATTGACAACCATATACACGCAGCAGAAAGTGAAGCCAAACACAACCTGTAAGGCATCCAGGTCAGGGTATGACATGGCGTCTCCCCATAAATAGTGTATTATGAGGGAGCCTGGCAGCACTGCGTGTATGTGAGCCCACTCTTCATCTCATTACCACCCTGATAATAAATGTGTTTAGATAATATGAAGAAAATGATGTGTAATAAGTCTAAATTGCTCCCCGGCACCGTCTGGAAGCCCATTCATTTCCATGCCAAATGTCTGGCATTTTGGGAAATGACCCCCAAATAAGAAAATAATTAAGAAACATTAAAGCAGTCTTTCATCTCTTGAAATGTGTCTCTGTCAGACACTCAAAGTCTTGCAAAACAACGGCACCTCAGTTAGATGACAGTTCCATAGATGTAAAGTATAATAAACTCATCATCATTCTCTTTCGGCTGCTTCCGTCAGGGGTCGCCACAGTGGACCAACAGTCTCCATCTCCTCCTGTCCTCTGCATCTCGCTCTGTCACACCAACCACCTGCATGTCCTCTCTCACCACATCCTTAAATCTCCTCTTTGGCCTTCCTCTTTTCCTCTTGCCTGGCAGTTCCATCCTCAGCATCCTTCTCCCAATATACCCAGCATCTCTTCTCTGCACATGTCCAAACCAACGCAATCTTGCCTCTTTGGCTTTATCTCCAAAGCGTTCACCCTGAGATGACCCACTAATATACTCGTTCCTAATCCTGTCCATCCTTGTCACACCCAGCGCAAATCTCAACATCTTTAACTCTGCCACATCCAGCTCTGCCTCCTGTCTTTTTGTCAGTGCCACCATCTCCAACCCATATAACATAGCTGGTCTCACTACCATCTTGTAGACCTTCCCTTTCACCCTTACTGGTACCTGTCTGTCACAGATCACTCCTGACACTCTTCTCCACCCTCGCCACCCTGCCTGCACTGTCTACTTCACCTCTTTTCTGCACTCCCCATTACTCTGAACTGTTGACCCCAAGTATTTAAACTCATCCACCTTCGCCAACTCTACTCCCTACATCCTCACCATTCTGTTGTCCTCCCTCTCATTCACACACATGTAAAGTATAATAAACTGACATACACAAAGTGGATAAGCTGGCATCTGTAATGTCTTTCACATAATATCCATCCATCCATCCATCTGCCAACAACATATCTGGTATAGGATTACAGAGAACATGGAACATATTGCAGGAAGCACAGGAGTACACCTAAGATCAGATGCCTGTCTATTTCAGTGCACACAATATAGAGATATCAATGAGAGAGTGCAGGAGGAAACCTGAGTCTTCGAGGGAACGTGCAGGGCACAGGGAAAACAGGAAAATCCACACACAGAGCGGGTGTGCAGAAAGATGCTAACCCCAGCCCTGGAGGAGTGAAGCAATAGCATTACTCGCCGTCACACTAACCTAAACTATGGAGAAGTGAAGCGGCAGCGTTACTCACTGTCACGTTAACCTCAACCCTGGAGGAGTGAAGCAACAGCGTTACTCGCCATCACGCTAACCTCAATCCTGGAGAAGTGAAGCGGCAGCGTTACTCACTGTCACGTTAACCTCAACCCTGGAGGAGTGAAGCGGCAGCGATACTCACCGTCACGTTAACCTCAACTCTGGAGGAGTGAAGCAACAGCGTTACTCGCCATCACGCTAACCTCAACCCTGGAGGAGTGAAGCGGCAGCGATACTCACCGTCACGTTAACCTCAACCCTGGAGGAGTGAAGCAACAGCGTTACTCGCCATCACGCTAACCTCAATCCTGGAGGAGTGAAGCGGCAGCGATACTCACTGTCATATCTCACACTGTTTCCTATTTAGAAATGTTAAAAAGCCTTTCCTTTAAATAAACATGCCCTGAAATTTTATTTGTGTGCTTATTATGAAGGAAGTCGTTCTTAACTTTCAAAGGGAACAAAAATGAGAAATATTCATCTGTTCAGATAGCTACATACATTAAAATCTATGAAAACTATCAAGCATACTTTGTTTGGTATCAGTCAAGGAAAACAGAGTACATAAAAGAGTACTTTGAAGTTTTGATTCAATCATGAAAACCCACCTGAGTGGTTCAGCAAACATTAAAGATGTCTGTGAAAGATACCCACTACTTTATAGCATCATAATTAGAGATATAATTTTTCAGTATAAGTGGCACTCAAATAGAAGCAACATACTCTTTGGTGTTTGTAACTGGCTGTGCTTCTAGGTGTAATCCTGTGGTTTATCTAGTACAGTATTTTATGTTAGTTCTGTTGGCTTTACTGTATGTTGTTTGCTAATATAACTGCCCTAACATCAGCAGAGGTGCAAACGTACAGTGGACGGCAAAAGGGTGGGCAGATGTGATTGTAGTTGCTGGTGATTCTGCTATCAGTATCTGGCATCAGATAAGCCTGGGCGATGACAGCCTGTTTACCTCCAGCTGTGCTTGGATTAATGTTTTCTTGTTCGCTCACTCCACAGTACTCTTCAGCCTTGGTTATGAAGCCCTGGCCTTCTTCCACAGCTTTCTCTCATGCAGCTGCATGAGAACCCAGGGAATGTGCTGGGCAATGAAAATTTTCATAATAACAGATTCATTTCTGATTTATTTTATTATACTATATTAATGCAGAAGATGGCGTATACCCTAGAACTATATAACTATCAATAGTTTTGCTGTTTTAAAGGCAATAGAAATGATGCCCAGTTGTACAAACTATGACAGAAGGATGGTACAATTGTGTTAAATAATCTCTCAACCTTTTCATGTGTGCCAAGCCCCTGGTTATTCTTGGAATGAAAGAAGTCTTGGCACGGACAAGCCGATAGGGGAAAGCCACACAACTTCTAAGAACTGAGTAACTTTGTGTTGGACTGATTTTGGGGCTGCAAATTCCTGCTTGGGCAAACAACAGGCAACTAAATACACTTGAAGTTGCTTGAATATGCTTGAAGTTGACATTTAAAGTCCAACAAAAAGCTGTGCTTTTCAATTCCAACAAGGATGTCGTGAGGCTGCACAGTCTAAAATATGACTAAAATAGCAAAGTATAAGCATGTATGTTCCATCTTTCAGTCTCAGTGTGAACACGTGGTACTTGTTAAACTGCAAACCCCGCTACTTATATTTATAGCTAATGTTCTGCATGACAGATTACAAGGAAAGCACAAACCACGAAAGGGAATGTGATTATTGAACGTTCATCCAGTACTGTTTGGCCACACAAGTACTGTATTAACAAACAAACAAACAAACAAACAAACACATTTTAGTACTTTTTAGTAGGATGGCAGTTTCATGCCGGTCTTTGCACGCAATGTGTGATCCACCCCTTGACTATAGCATCATAGACCACTAGGAGTCAGTGTGACTCTTTTGCTAATTGCAGGGAAAGACCCGTTCACCTTGTCTTCTCTTAAAGGAGTCCCATGGACCCGGGGTCTAGAAAGTCACACACATTGTCTCTCCCCCACTTAATATGGGAAATGGTCCAGCATGTGTCAGTCCTGTAAGTCTGTTCTTTTAAAAAAGCTCTTGTCCTGACGCTGACGTGTCCCCTACCCCTGTCACTACCAACTGCCCCCTCCCTGCCATTTTCCCCCTTGCCACACTGGGGTCCCCTGAAGAGTAAGCTGCATGCAAAGACAGTCAATCGGTACTTTTTGGCTGTTCCACAAAAGTTAATGTTTACTTTGACAACTTTTACCACTGCCTAGAATTCTGCCTGAATTTGATCTGAGACTGGAAAAAGCATGAAGCCACCTTTTTTTTTTCAGAATTAGCTGCTTTTTCTGCATGTGTTTCAAATACATCATAATCATCACCACACTTTCTCTATACAAAAGGTGTTACATCTCTATTATTTCTTGATTGCCTTTCTAATGTTATAATTATGAACCATTACGTTGTAATTATAATCCATTTGCCTGCAGAATGACTCTCTGGAGCCAGATTTGATTGATTTGAGGCCAGAAGTTGCTGCCCGGAAAGTGCAGCACTGGTGAGACTCACATCGGCGTCGTAGGTCTCTACAGGGTCTCAGAAGTCAGATTTATAATCCTGTCTGCCTCTGGTTTGCTTTAGAAACTCTGTGACGGGCATACAGTGTAACTGTGCTGTGTAGTTTGGTGCTAAAAAAGACGTACTTTTCACACCAAGAGACCATGGACATTGACACACTGGAAACAGTATTACATTATTTAGTGTCGGTGTGTACCATCTGATGATTTATTTATGTACATCCTTTGGAGTGTGTAAAAGAAAAACAGGTAGGCAGGGAATTGGAGGAGGTGCTCTGTGTTTCTGAGCAGGCCTGGGGGAAATATCAGACAGTTTACTTCTGAAATGTTCTATAACCACAGACTTTTTGCTTTGGCACCTACGTTGATGACAGTGTAGATTAAATGTGTACAGTTTCATTTCAGATTTAAAGGGTCAGGGATGGAATTTGTAGGGCTGTACTCTGCGTATGACTTTATTCATTCATTCATTCATTCATTCATTTATTACTAGAATTGTTCAGAGTCCATCTAAATTTCTAGTTTCATACAACTTACAGTAGTGTGAAAGAAGCAGTAAAAATTATTTGAAGGAATTATCCCAGTAAATGTGTTTTCCTGTAGCACTGACTTATTTTCCAAAATTGTATTGATTTGCGAGAATAAATAGATGTAAACATAAATCTATTTATTATATTCATTTTATACAATTGTAGACTTTGTAGCAAATATATTTTTGACATTAAATGAAACACTTTTCCAATTATGTGAATTTTTTAGTGGTAGCATCTGTTTTATTTCAGGTTATGTATTTTAAATGAATATTTTATTTCCTGTTAATTCTTAAAACAGGCTGGTAGACTGAGCCAGAAAAAGGCTTTAGTCCAAAAACCGATCGCACTGTTTCAGTGATCACACAGTACCTGTCTGGACTATTTTGTGAAACCAAGACATTGTGTTAGAGAGGGTGGCATATTAAGTATTATTAATTAGAATCTCACCATTCAACCGGAGGTGGGCCTATGAGGCAACTGAATAAACTCCTCACACCTGCACATGTCTGATGGCTCAACTTATGCTCCCAAATCACCTTGAACGTGAAGTTACCCACCATTTCTAGTGAGTAACACATTTTCTCAGGAGCACTGCAGTCACCACACATGCCTGCTTTATCACATTTCATGCTCTCATGCTCCGGTCAGCCTGCATACGTCATGGAAACTTGATGAATTAGAGGGTCACCAGTCTTCTCAACTTGTTTCCTTTAAAAAGAACACAATTAAAAAAAAAATTGTGGTCTACTTCTTGAGATAAAAAAGCATGGCGCAGCAAATGTCATAAATGTTATCACTGCCACACCATTGCAGATACGATTATACGATTATTACTGTAGAAAAGAATCTTAATCGAGGTTTTATTCAGTGGAAGAGTTGCTGAGTTCTTAGTTGAGTACAGCCAATATATAAACAGTGCAGCAGGCTAATCTATTTTTAACTTAATAAACACAAACTATGTAATCAAATGAAAGAATAATATTTTGTGGCAGTGATTCTCAGTACTTTTTCTCAGCGCTGTTTGTCAAAAGTTGACGGCTTTGACTTATCTCGTATTTTTTTGTGATGGAGAGAAAAAGATCAGGGCCCACCTTCACCTGGCCCCCCTCAGCAATTCTTGGCAGCTGTACCTGTGTGTCAGTCATGTTGGCTTGTGTGTGTTTAATCCTAATGCAGCTTGACCCGCAGTTAATGAGGCCATGTGTCTTGTTTTGTTTTCTTGCGGCTGAACGTCAGCACCTTTAATGGGCAGTGACAAGCCAGTGCCATTTGAGGGAACCATCCGTGCATGCGGACGCCGGACCAGCTCCTTCCAGGCCGAAGAGGTGATGCGTGAAAAGACAAGAGGAAAATTAAATCTGTCTCCTTTGTCGAGTTCTGGAACCATCCCACCAGCATCATGGGCTTTTTGGATCTTGACTGCATTTGGGCTATTTCCACCTCACATTAAAGTATACTTAATGGGTGATGCCAATCACTCAGGGATTAGATGCATCTGTGTTTCCTGTGTGACAGTGCCTACATGAAACAGTAACACATCTTCCAGCTGTGCATTGTCCTATAATTGCATCTTCAATGAGGATTCAACAAAGTCACGTTCACAAAGTGAACAAATCCATGTAATGCTTTAGAATGTAGTATTAATAATATGATTATCAATCTGTTGATTTATATGTAATCATGTATAGAATATATTTTTCAATGTCAGGCAGTAGTGACACACCGGTTGGATCCCTTCTCTCGTTACATCACTTCACAAAGCGGACCCTGCGTTGGCATGGGACATATCACTGGGAAAGAAGAAGAAGAAGTCTAGAATACATTTTGTCTTCTGAATGAACGATCAGTAAACTTCCTCTGGGGGGAAATGTGTTTCTGTGAAAAGACCTCCTAGTTACATTCCTATGAGTGTCGGATGGTTCCGTCCTTGTTTATTCAGACCCAAGATGATACTGAACATGATACACACAGACACTCAAAACGTTTTTTTGCGTCCTGACATTCCGACAAAAGTATTTCTTTAATGACAAATAATTAACTTAAATCAGCTGAACAGCAGTCTAGCTCCAAATGGTCATGGTCAATTGTGTGTTAAAAACAATGTTTGGAGAAGAACCAAATATTCAATTCAATTCAATTCAATTCAATTTTATTTATATAGCGCTTTTAACACGGAGCGCGGTCACAAAGCGCTTT
>JAACJT020000110.1:12116958-12143833 GCA_009936485.2 Gymnarchus niloticus | reverse complement strand
AGGACAAGTCTTGTATCCGTCTGGGGGACAGCGTGGTCTTGCCGGTTGCAGTCCAGTAATCAGAGCAGGTTCGGTGGTTCAGAATTGCCAGGAAAGCTAAAGTTATACATACACTGGGACATGATATCCTCATGTTTCTGTTGGCTACAACAACAACTGAGCAGATTGCCGGAGGTCACCCATCATCCACCCATTGCCTTTCTTCATTAGCAACCGAAGACCTATGCTTTACGAAGGCTTGAATGCCTTATAATGAGTCGTATGCAGAAATATTTTAAGTAGCAGATTTATTACAAATAATGATGATAAAATTTGTCAGGATTTTCATTCAAAATATAAACTGTATTAAATCACAGGGACCACGCCGTGAGGATTGATGTGGAATATCATTGGGATTGATACATACAAAATCCTGAAGCAAATGAAAGCAGGACTGATTCTGGAAAAAAAAAAAAACATTTATGCACGCAAAATATATATCATACAGGAAATTATTTACTACAGTACATGTCAAAACTGAGTGCAGATCAGTACTAAAGAATCTGGCTAGCCAACTCCCAGAACAGCTGAAGGCTGGCATCATGAAAGGTACATGGATACACTGTCCTGCCAAAATGAACACCTTGGTAGAGAGGCATTGATTCAATGAGGCCTCTGAACATTTCTACAGTGATACTGTACCATGCTGACACCAGAGCTTCCTGTAGAGCATCAAGTGTCCTCAGTGGGGGTTCCAAACGCCAAACCTGTTTGGCGTTTGGAACAGATGTGCAATAGGATTGGTATGAAGCGAAGTCACAGTCATGCTCCTCAGACCATTCATGCACACTCCTAGTAACGTGGCATAGGGAATTATCACGCAGGAACTTGCCTGTCTCATCAGGGTAGACAGTCATCATGAAGGGGTGGACCCGGTTCACCAAGATGGGCAAGTACACTGTACCGTTCAGTACAACTGCTTCTGCTCAGCATGCGCCTGTCCTTCTGGCTGCTGGGAAGAGCCAGTTGTCGTACTAGAGAATGGTCATAATGGTTTTGAATGAACAGTTTATATCAGTAGATTAGTAACATAGTGAACATAAATATATGTTATGTGTTATATACATACTGTCTTGAAATTGCTGTGAAAATGTTTAAAGATCAAATAAGATACTTCTACATAAAACTATAGGAAAAGTACGAACTGCTAAAATTACAAAAATATTGAATACTGTAATGAATGAAATGTGAAAACAAAAACAAAACGTTTGTAAGGATATATTTCAATTTTACATTTTCACTTGGAACAAATTACTTTGATCTATGAAAGATTTACAGTCTGAGGCAGAAAATGTAAAGATTGTGTTTAGAATCACTGTTTCATGGAAAGCCGATGGACAGAAGGCTAGAATAAATACGGGGCCTAATATTTGCAAATGTGATCCATACAAGCTATTATGATTGCAGGAAATGAAACAAATTGTACCCAGCAAGGCAGCTGGATGAAACAGTTCCATTATGGATGCCTTATTTCTGTCAAAATCAGGCTCTGTGCTCCATGGTTTAATCTCTTTATGAGCTTATCAGACTTCAATTTCCTCTCATTTGTGCAAGACTTAATAGCAATGCCCTGTTACAAAAAAGTCAGTCAGTGATCTTTGTCAGGGATTACTGACCCCATGACCTTTCTGAGTTCATTTCTTCTTCAGTCATTGTAACCTTGCAGAAATGAGGTGACTAAGGTTCATGTTACAGCATATAATGCATTAAAGGCCTCCAATCAGAGTGCCATGACAGTCACAGTACAAATTGCCAGTTTTGTGTTGTGCATCCTACTGTTTATAATCCTGTATCCCTTCTGCAAAATAATCTTTTATCATGATTTTTAATTTCATCAATATCACTATTTTTATTAACTGCTTGAATCTGAGCATTGCTGAGGAATCGGAGCCGAGTTTCTTTTCAGACGCTGCTAAGGCTCTTTTTAAACTATTTGTGTTTGCTGGAAGCTTCTCAGATGCATTCTGTAAAGAAGTGGATGAACAAATTCAAGTAAGATTTGAGATTAACAACTGATCTCATGCGGGAGATGTGAGCAAATGAATAATCTACAGCTGTATATTCTGAGAGAATGTCAACATCAGCATAACAGCACTAATATTAATAATAGTTGTATATAACAATCAAATTTATGCTAAGATTTGCAGCTGGTTATCAAACACTCACAACTGCATCAATGCATTCTCCTGCAATGTGTCCTGTGCTTTCAGGAATAGATTCTAGGATCACCATGACCTTGACAAGCAGTATGGAAGATGGATGGATAGATGGATGTTGCCAAATGTGTTGTGCTCTTTGAGAGTGCACATCCATAACATGAAAGGTAGCGTAAGATGGATATTAAAATTAATGAATAAGTTGGGCAGCATGTTAATTAAAAATGAAGGTGACATGCCACATTAGATGTCGAGGTTTTTGAGAAATGCTTGTAAATAAATGAAGGATCCTGCAAAGGAATTTAAGATATTCAATGGTACAATTTTGGGGGGTGGCGTAGTGGCTCAGTTCAGTAGTTATTCTTACCGCTCTGTGTGTGTGGAGATTGTGTGTCCTCCCAAAGTCAAGTGGGTTTCCTACGGGTACTCCAGTTTCTCACTGTGTGTGTGTGTGTGTGTGTGTGTGTGTGTGTGTGTGTGTGTGTGCACTTTTGCGTCCAGTGATGCACTGACATCTCATCTGGGGTCCAGGGTGTATCCCTGCCTTGTGCCCTAAGCAGCCTGGGATAAGCTTCAGGCAACTCTGTGACTCCGCAAAAGATAAAGTAGTTCTGGAAAATGGATGGGTAGTAATAATAATAATAATAATAATAATAATAATAAGATGGAGGAAAAAGAAGAAGAAATTTCATTTGTTTAATTGTTTAGTTGTCTAATGAGTAAATCGTACCAGGTTTTCAAATAATCAGTGACTAATTGAATTTTATGATTAATATTAAAATAAATATTGCTGTTAAAAAAACAAAGGGCTTTTATCCAGCAATGAAAATCTGGGCTCAGCGAGAACTTACAAAATAGCTGAATCAATGTGGTAAAGCCTGGCTTGTGGTTTATTCTTTACAATATTTCGTTTGTTATCAAAAGCAAGCTGGGATCAGGTGGTGCTGTAATACAAAAGATAACTCTTTTTTTAAGGAAAACTTTAAGAATGAGTGAGCATGCAATTTCAGAATGCTTACCCACTGTGTTCAGACTGCTTAACGTCAGAATTAAATGCTTTTGCTGTATATGTGTTGTGTTTCATATCTGCTGTACCACCTCAGTAGTTTTGACACCGAAATTCAGTAGAAAACTTCACTTGCTTTGTGATGTTTAGCCTCTTAACTGCAATGTTGTCAGCATGTGGGGAGCGAGGAGCTGAAACAGAACAGTAGATGAATCAAAATGACCTAGAAATAGTCGCATACTATATTAGATCAGCATTCTCTCTTATCTTTGGATATTACCTTTGATACCTTAAAAATGCTTAATAGGTGCCAATAAACCATTCTCTCACCAAAAACATGTTTCTAGCTGTTTTGATGCAGTACAGTGCAGGGATAGCTCAGTAATGCAAATAAAAATCATGCAACCCTGAAACGTAGCATGCTCAGCAGGTAAGGGGGTTTGCAAAATCAGCAGGCTTGTCTTGGGACAGCACATTTTTTAGTCACTTTACATGTTTTTTTCAACATTTCAGTGGTGTGTCAAAGATGGCTCGCAGCTGGTGGGCATCCATCCATCCATGCATCCCTCCTTCCATCTGGAGTCATTACACATAGCACAGCATTAGCTTATGGGTCAGAATGAGTAAGAGAAATTTCCGAAGAATGAACTTCCTGTTATTGACCAAATGTAGCGTTCAGAAATGTTTGATTACATTGATAAAAATGGAATATCAAAAAGCTTGCATAGCTGAGTGCCTGTCATAGCCTTTTAGAAGTCGGATGGGTGATGGTTCATTTCAAAGTGTACCTGATCAGAAGCAAATTTAATAACTATTTATATTTATTTACTCATCTGCATGTTTCGTTTATTACAACTAGTAACCTCAACTTCTATCATTAGCTGAAACTCCAGTGTTATTTTCATCATTTGCTTAGTATGTGTTATTTTTATTATTTTCCCAACCACCTATCCTATGCAGTGTCACAAAGGAGCCCAGCGCCTATCCCTGGCCATTGGGGCTCAAGGCAGGGGTGCCAACCAATCACAGGGCACAGTCACACACTACAGGCAGTTCAATGATGCCAGTCAGCCTGCAACACATGCCTTTGGACTGCAGGAGGAAGCCTGGAAAGCAGGGAGAAAGCATGCAGGCACCACACACAGAGCAGAGGTGAGATTTGAACCACCAACTCGGAGGCCCTGAGCCAACCATTCTAACGCTTATTTGTGTGGCATAAAGAAATGTGTAGTTTATACAAATGTAGAAAATTAAGAAATCAAGTCTTGACTATTCCAACCAATGGCCAGTCTTAATATGCTTCATAAAAACATGACCTTTTAAAACATGCATGACAAGAAAGATTTCACTTGTACAACATTCTTAGTCTTTTCCTTTGGTTCCGAGTAAATTTTGTTTGATTTTGTTTAAGCCAAAGCAGAATAAAACCATTTTAAAAGCTAATGTGTTGCACGATGAGAAATGAATGAGTGAAACAGCAGAGCTTAAGGCTAATAATTAAAACAGAGTGAAGCTAAAACAGACATGACTATAGATCTGATAAAAATGAACAGAGACCCTCTGGATGGGTAATTGGTGAAATATTTGACATTTTTTTAGCTAGACACTTTTGTCCAAATCAACATAAAAGTGAGGAAAGCCTGGAGATTGAGAAAATGCTGAACCAGGATCTCTGGAGTAGCTAGGGTTAAGGTCCATCCTCAATAGCCCAGTAGTGATATAGTTACTTTGGTAGCCACAGTGCTTGAACCCATCACCTTCCAGACATGGATACAGATCCATAAGCCACTGAATCCACTGAGCTACACACATGCAGCTCATATTTTTGGAATAATAATATTTGTCCTCCACCCTGTACTTTATAAAACTAAAACTTTAGTATTGCTGAGATCTGAAGGTGGCATTTCCTTGAACATTCATAGGAGATGGTTTGAGGAAGACAACAAATATTTGCCATCCTTATTAAAAGACTAAACAGTTGTTTGTTAGACTACCCACCTCACTCTCTCCCATTTGCCTTTTAACGGATGGTCAATGTAAAGACAGCTCAATGCACAGAGCTGTAGCCTTCCAGAGAACCTAGAGTTACATAAGAATGCCTCTGAAAACCTGTGAATGAAATCATATAAGCTGTTTATACAAGCATGAAATTAGGCCTCCAGTTAGGATCTATCGCAGAAAATTTAAAATAAAACCCAATTTTCAACTTTTTTTTGTGCTTGGCTTTCATTTTATTCAAATGTTTTCACTTTATTTGTTTAACATTATATGGTACAGTAATTCTGTTAAATATCAGGGATTTATTAAGGGCAGAGGACTTCCCAGTTTGAGAACTGCAGGTTATTTTTGTTCCATACTTTCTAATTCAAGAATTATTCAATTTATTAATACCATTAAATGAGCAGGAGATTGCCTTAAAGTGACTTCAAAATCTGGCCATCCACTTCGTTAGGATCCCCTTTCCTTGATCCTCTAGGATCCTCTAGGATAACTGATCAGATGGTACAATAGCTGTGACGTTCATTTGGAGAACACGGATCATTCACTGCTGTATGTAGAAGTCTCACCTAAACGGCAGCGTCATCCAGCAGGAAGATGCCGCAGTATTTCTATAGCACTCGCTCACACTATTTACATACAGTGTGTGGAAAATGAAGGAACCTGTTGCCCATGCAGGTATGGCAGCAGCATAGCAGACCATTCTAAGAACCAAAATGATGCAGGTCATTCAGAAGTGAGATGCTTGGCAAAGCAATACTCTGTAATTTCACTGATGTTTTTACTGTACTACTATGAAATAGGGCTTAGCACCATCTCCATCTCGGGTGTTACAGTTAATTCTATATAAATGGAATTATCTCTTTCATAAAAGTGTATTATTTTATAGAAACCAATTAGATTAACATGCCAGATAATAATTAGTACTGCTTGGCTCAGTAGAATTCATATGGTGCTGAGATAGTCATACTAACAATGGCTCATGATGGGGTATGTTTTATGTAGACATACCAAAACCACATGGAACGACAGAAATAATGGATTTTCTGTCAACGTGATCAGTGCTTTTACTTTTTGTTGATATTTTTCTACCAAAAATATAGTTAAGCATGTTGATTTGACCATACTGCTGTGGTACTTCTGCTCAATTTAAGAACACGTATCTGAACACAGAAACAATAAGAAAATTCAAAATAACTTCCTAACAATGTTCCAGTGACCTCCCTTAAAATATAGCAATTCTATCTGATTAAAATGAAAGACAGGTGCAGAGAAATAGTAAAGAACTGAAAAATACACAATCATCCCAAGGGAAATGCATCCCATTCTAGATCGATATCCATTTTTTGGGAGCCATTGTTAAAAAGAAAGGAAACACATTTTCACTAACAACTGACCAATGAAGCTAAAACCCGCTTGTTGGTGTGTGTCACGGTCCTCTCCTTGCTGACTTCTTCAGCATCAGGCAGCTGGACTCAATCACAATGAGACCAGTGGCTTTACTGATGGGTTCAGACGATGGGGCTGACCACTGAGTGTCAACACATAGGCAAGGAAGTTTGGGATAGGAGCCCACTGCAGAAAAGAAAAGCTATCAGGAGAAGCAGGTTTGGAAGCTGGTGAAAGCATGTTGTTTCACTGTCACTGTGATACTGAATGCAGGCCCTTTCTGTCCTAACACACCTCTGTC
Organism: Gymnarchus niloticus; assembly: GCA_009936485.2. Lineage (NCBI taxonomy): Eukaryota > Metazoa > Chordata > Actinopteri > Osteoglossiformes > Gymnarchidae > Gymnarchus > Gymnarchus niloticus. Next base: position 12,136,944 of record JAACJT020000110.1, on the reverse strand, counting down.
AGCGGAGTGCTAACACAACATTCCAGAGGGGGAGTGAAAAATATCTTTTTTCTCACACTTGCTTTCTAATACTCTCGCTTAATTGGATTCCAAAGGAAAGGGTCCTGGGGGAGAAGTTCCATTTGAAAAGGTGGCACCTATTACTGAGCTTAAAAAAAAACGCAATTTATCCTTCACAATATTATGCTGTCTTTACATTCTTCCTGGACCTGTAGTTACCCAGTTGTAGCTAATACTTGTCTTTTTATATCAGAATGACATTCTGGGTGGGGACATAAAAAGAAAGTGGAATGATATAGCTTGCCGACACCAGTTAAGTGACGACGCGATTAATTGATGTCTTAAAATTTGTACGATGCTCCTCAGAATAAACATCAGTGTACATGTGGGGACCAGCCTCGCCAGGGCAACAGCAAATAAACCTAATAGTAGAGTCTGCTAAGGTATGAGCAGATAACCTCTTGTTTCTCTTCTGTTTTTGTCCTGATTACAGTTGTTTCCGGTTTTTTTAACAGTATTATTGTGCAACCTAGCATCCCGTCCATCCTATTAAATTCCAATAAAAATGAATTTGGTTGTTTTCTCAGTGACTATTTACAGTCCATCATCCACTTATCTTTTTTTAGCTCAAGCTTTATCAATCAAGTTATTGTAAATTATATATATATATATATATATATATATATATGAGCACGACGGGACTTTGAACAACTTACTTCCATCAAAGTGATTGGATTAAATAGGAGTTCTTGTGGGTCTCTGCTCTCCGTTTGTTAAGAGATCTTATTAGATGTTAGAAGGTGACTTTTCCTTTCAGCCAGATGACACATGCAAACATGTGGAGAGGAGCTCTGTCAGATTGTCGAGGCAACAGAAAAAAGGGGGTATTGATTAGCTAGCCAGCCTCAGGCCCTTTCACTGATGCTGTTCTCCTTCCTTTTAATGATACTCTGTAGGTCACTCCTTTGGCACACACTGACTATTTAATGTCAATGGAACATCTGACAGTCAGCAAGAAGACCAGCAAGGCTTGACCCAGGTCTAGTTCCACCACTGTCCCCTCTTTTTGCCCTCAACATTCCCTTTTATCCCAACAATTTGATGTCTCTTTCGCAGTCATTGCTCGAAAGTATTGATACCACGGTGTCAAGCCATGGCAGGAAGCTGCATATGACCATCTTCCCACGTCACTTTGTCAAGGTCATCCACCCACAGCAGCAATAAGAGGGAAAAAGTAGGTCAGAACATCTTGAAGAGAGATCATTTCTCTGAAGTATGATATCTTATTCCCTACCCTTTCAAGGAAAGTGGTGCTGCCAGAGGCCCATGTAACAGCTCTTTTCAGCAATCCACTTTGCATAACTTAATAGTATAGTCTGAATAACCTTGGCAATTATCTCATGCGTAAAGATGATTATATTATTATGGATAATTATTATTGAGATTAAACTTATTTTTAGTTTCTACCTAATAAATATCCAAATTAATCATTAAGGAAGAGTGGTAAGTGAGAAATCAAAATGGCCATTTTTCTTTCTTTTGAAGTACTCAGTCACCTAAAATGGGGGGTCTCTGAAAGAACAGTTGGATCAGTAGAAACAGAAGGTAGCAGATGGCGATATAAAGCCAGATTACTATTGAATATGTAAGATCTCTATCTGTTTGTGTGAAAAGGCTTGTGGTTCTGATTTAACCCGAGCCATCCTCTTGGCTTACAGTAATTTGCCCATGTAATCGGTCCATATATGTACCAGTTCAATAATGTGCTAAAAAGATACTTGCATACTCTTCATTTAGACTTTCTGAAAAACATACAGAGTTAATTCAGATTATAAAAAACAACAACAATTATAACAACAATAAACATACCACCACGAAGCCCAAATGTTCAAAAAAAGACAGAATATTCCAGAAAAATTGCATCACTATGCTTTCTAGATGTTGACACTGAAAAGACAGCACGTAATAGGACATGGTAAGATTTAATCTTCAGGCAAACAGACAAGCAATTAAACAAATGCATTTCTTCTTCCTCTTCTTGCAACCACTTAATAATAATAATAATAATAATAATATAAAAGCAATTAAACTATTTAGCTTTTTATTAGCAATTTTATTTTTACCAGTAATGAAACATACATTTTCCTTTCAAAATAACACAAATAACTAGTAAGTACTTATGGAATTAATTAAATTCTGTCAATTAATTATGGCAAACTAAGATAATTATGGCACAGATGCAGATTCTAATGTCAAGCACCCAAGTAATATGGTAAAATTCTCTCCAGAATTGTAGGAATTTTGACAACTGTCACCATAAACACAAGCAGCAAGAATGAGGATATTAAATATTTGTAATGGGGACTCACTGAATCTATTTATATGACAAACACGTTTGTATAAAGCTTTTTACATGGAAATTCCCAATGCATTATCTAAATATTATATATTACAGGTGGGTTTAGGTGAGCACTTTCATTACCATAACAATTAATACCCAGCCCTATGGCCACAGGTAAACAAGTTGATGAATCCCAGCTGACCCCCATTGGACTAATTTCATTCATAGGGGTGATATAAGGTCACATGTGTAGACAAGGAGAAGAAGTCAGTTGAGGCTTGAGAGTGAATGAGGAATTTGACACTGTGAAGATTTGTGGTTGTTTGCCATCATAAGTATTCAATGGCTTGTCATCCTGTTTTCTGGCCTTTATTGGACCTTGGCCCCATTCTCTATTTGTCTTTTTTTCCATATTTTTTGCTAGGATGTTTAAGTAATTAGATCTATTTTTACAGGATGAACATCATTCACTATGTTGATTGTTTCTTGGCTGCAAGTTGCAACAATGTTTGCTTAATATTTGAACATAATTCATTCCATTGAACTTTTATTGATAAACTTGTGTGTGAGTCTTTCACAATTATTTTTAATTTCTGATGACCAAACTACCTTGAATAATATGACCTCCCTGCAAAAATGGCACCATAATTTTGCCTCTGGTTCCCATAGATCTCTTCATAGCATGGATTAGTCCTTACAATACCACTACCTTAAATTTCCTGTGGGGGGGCTTCTCAAGATGGATTACTATGCAGAAGCCTAAGATGCGATTCTTCAAATGTTCAGTTAAAAGGGTCAGCAGTATCTTCTGTTACACCTTGCAGGATGTTGTTTTCTGTTAGTTTGTGTCCTCCTCTTCTCTGAGCTCATTGTCAACAGTCAGAGTGCTAACGAGAAGCAATTATCTACATAATGTCACCAGCTCCTGGTGTTTCTCTTCGATTTCCTGCCATATTGTTGTTGTTGTCTCCTGATAGTGCAGGTGAAGTGAAAAGAGCAAGCTGCTGTCTGGGCTGATCATGCTGCACGGCTGCCTCGGTGCTCCACCTACTGAACCCATCGTTCCCTAAGAAATCTAGGAGTAACCAACATCGGCGGTGTCCTCTCAAACTTACTCCATGCCAAAGCTGTCACTGCGTTTCCCAGCGGCATAATAAACATCGACTTGTAAAGTGTAGCGCTGGCGTTTTTTGACTGCTTGACATGTTCTTGGTGTCTAGACCTCACTAGGTGTATTGAGCGTACCGTGTGTATGAGTTGCACCATGTAAATTCTAAGTACAAAGTAGAGGTTGCGTGCCATAGCTTCAACCCTGTTATCAACTCCATATGAACATGATGCCCTATAGAAGAATCAGATTTTGGCAAAAATATTATTTCTGAATTAAGATTTCTCTAAATGAGAAATCAACATCCTCTTTCAGGCACATTGTGAGGTGCAGCCACCATCAGTGTAAACCAAACTGCATCCATTTTAAGCAGCGCTTGAGATCTTAGCAAAGTTATTCTCTTTAAGTTAAAAATGTTTTATTTCCCTCACTTTAATCTCCTCTGCAACACAATGCAAACCACATTCCAGGCCCATCGATTACAGTAGAAGTCATATTTTTTAACACCATTTTTAGTTTTGTGCAGAGTATCTGGAACAAATCATACTTGTCACAGATTGGGTGGCTGGTGAACTTTCCTCTCTAGGCTCCTACAGTATCAGTAATGCTATTTTCTAAGGTCTATCATCTTCCAACACATTCCTGTTTTCAGACTGACAGCAGGAACGTCCTTTTCATTAGGGGACCCATTGACAGGATAAACTGAATCATCTCCATTGATGTCTAACACCTGAGCTGCTAACAGAATGCTGATACGGTGCTAATTTTTGTCTGTCAGCTTTAAGATAACATAATTTACATAATTTAAGTAACATTGAGTTTTACATATTTAATAACATAACGAGACAAAAGGCTAGCTAAGAATATCTTGGGTCCTATATTTGTCTGTCAAAAGTGAGACTTCTGACTGATCAATTGGTTGAATAAGGCATGGTTCAGACATGGTTCAACATGGAGGCCCACTGGTCCAAACAGGAATTCCATGGCGTGGATGGCAGTTCATGGCAGTTTTATTGAAATTTCACTGGAACCACAGGGGTGAAGGGCATTGCACTTGAAATAAAAATGTAGCACGTGAATGCAATGGTGTCATCAGGATGAGGTGGGGTAGGGTGGTGGAGGTACAAACTTGTTAGCATTCAGGAAGTGTCACGCCTCACACACGCAATCTCCATCTGGCACACTGCAATAATTAGGCGAGTGGTAACCATGAGGAAGTCACACAGAATCTATTTAAGACACCAAATGAAGGAGAAAACTAAGAAATGGTAAAAAAAAATATGGTATTCATTTGCTCTGAGTGTTATTTACCATAATCAAAGAGTAATTAGAATTTGACGTCTTCTTATCTTGACATTGTGTATGTGATGTTTGCGCATCCCTTTAAGTGACTCATCCCTTTAAGTGGCTCTCAGTATTGTCATTTATTTGACTGACTGCCCCTGGCTGTGTCCCTTAAGAGCTGCTTAAAAAAGATTTGTATTCTGGCTTGTATATAAACAATGTAAACAGTATATATAGCCTGTCTAATCCCTAATCCCTTTAAACATGTTGGATTATTCTTTCTTAAGGCATTACTTCTGCATCATAGGGGCTCTGTCACTGATTTGTCAAGGAGAATATAAACCAGAATTAAACACAGACCAACTTTAAGAGTAAGTGAACTGCTTCTTAGACTAACATATTTTTGGTCTTCGAACAGTAAATGAGTGAAAATAAACAATACGTTGAAAGATACTAACAGACTGGCTTTTGGAAATTTCCTACCCTATTAACCTCATGCCAGACAGCGTTGTATTTCACGAGAGTATTTAACTCTGACACCAATATTACTAATCTCGCTTGCTCAAAGGCCATTTCTTAGACCGTTTAATCTCAGGCATCATTACATTTTATTTTTGTAAAGACCATCTTTAAAAATATACGGAAACTTATTAGGGCCACTGATTAAAAAAAAAAATTATATAGATTTTGAGAATGAAGTCTAAATGTTACTAGGTGGGCTGTTAGGAGAGGTCTACAGACAGAATCGCTTTCAGGCTGGCATGTAGCATCACAGAATTAAGATCTACACTTATTAGTTTAATAACGTTATCATAACTTTACATATAGTAAATGTCACATGTAGATTCTGTCATGGTAGCATAACTACTGGTAGCTCATTAGCCTGGTTCGCATTGTGGTCACTCAATAAAATGAAGATATCACCCTGGCCAGGTTTTACTCCTACTTGTCTATTGCTACACCTAATAAATTGCTCTCCATAACATTGTAGATGATCACTGCCTGCGTTTTCAACAAATGTCGCAATGTCCTCCAAATGTGTGCGGCTCTCCCTTCTAAATACATGCAGTTTCTTTCTTTTCAGTGTTGTAATACTAATGATAATCAGAAGGTTAAATATTTCTTTGTTTGTAAAACCTTTACTAAAGTATAAGTTCACCCATTCCCTCATGCTGATATTTATGTTTAAAATTGAGACTTAATCTCAAAATCATTTTGACTTTATTCCTTTCGACATTCTCAAAATCCAACTTCATTTTCTAAATTGTTTCGACTTTATTCTCGATATCTATATATATGTTTTTTTTATATCAGTGGACTTAAAACACTTCTGTAAAAATACAACTTCCTGCCTCATAAGCAGATATAATTTCTACATTAGCAAGCCTCAGGTCTTAGGTCATATGACAGTTTTGCCAAGCGCTTTCCAGTGACCCATTTGACATCTCTCTTAAGTCATGTAAGCATAGAAAAGTCACCCTCTCAGATGGATTTTCCCACAGACACACAGCAAGACACGAAGCAGGACACCCACAGGGTTGTTTCTCAAGTCTGAGCACAACTCAGAACATGCGTGCTATGTTTGGAAAACGTTCAGAAAATGTTTGCTTATATATACTTTTGTTAAAAAAAAAGAACTATGACAGCTATGATGGTACATTTTGTCGTGATATCTAAATCTAACATGTAGATTACTTTGTCAGTTTACATTATTTTAAGTGCTGATTTAAATGAACGCAGTTACCATTATTACCTCTTCTGTCAAGAACGTGACATTTGCATTAAGAAGGAAGGAATGTTGTTATTAGACAAGGTCATCGGCTTTGAATTTTTTTAGGCCAATGAACGATTCCTCTTCTGGGGACAGCTGTTTAGTGGTCTCTGAGGATCCCGAGAATAAGGCAGAGTGAGATTTTGAGTCTCCGCTTAATCAGACTGGGTCTTTACAATTAAGAATACTGACCCTCTAGTTAATTTCCCAGACATTTATCCATACACCGAATGTATCCACGGGGCTCCTCTGGTTGTCTCATGTTTAATGCAACCTTTTACCATGTGTTGTCAGGCAGAAAATCTGGATATGGGGCTTCAGTGCCAGATATCAAATTGCCTGTCACCTCCCCTACAGCTGAGTATTAAATTTTGTGGGGTGGCAGCCTACATTTTGTTCAGCATGGTTTGAGTCAGTCAAATGGGAATATAATTTTCTGCTCTGCATTAAGTATCTTGCTTAATCAAAGTGCACTTAGGGTGAACAGCACAGTGAACAGCAAAAAAATAAATAAATAAAATATCAGCAGAAAGGACGTGAGAAGACCAGAAAGTAGTTAGTGTGATGTTCCAGAGCTGTAGAGGAATGTGACCTCATTTTCTGCTTTGAAGATGTTTGATTGTCCTGACGTGTTCCATCAGCATTTTCTGGCTGCATCCTCTCCATGTCCCAGCAAGCACTGCAAGCAGCAGCTGAGAAAAGCGACTTGTATCCTACCGTTGTAGGACTGTATGGAATCAGTAAACAAGTTAAATAAATAAATCGCGAAAGTTCAAAGCTCCATGGGGAAAGATTGATGGTAATTGTAGGTTGTTTTTTATGGTCATTTCAAATATTCTCTTCCAGCTATTTATCATCAATCAAATATATAAGGTTAAAAATTTCTTTTAAATGTTTTTATTTAGCGATTATAAAACATTCTACTCAGTCGAAGAAATGAGTTATATATAAGTATACAGAGGAAAAGCACATGAATTAGTTTATATGTTGCAATGATAAAAATACACTCTTAAAATGAGTGACACAAAATACATAGTTAAAAATATTAATAAGTATACGTGAAAAAGTTTTTAAATCTTTATGTGTCTCTTTCTTGGCAAAAATACTAAGAACGTTTAGAGCCGAAATTACAGCCCAGGTTTCATTCTGTTAAAACTCTTACTGCAGTTCGTACATTGTTCTTCTTTGCCGGAGGGACGGTGAAGGCTAACTGTAAGAGTGGTACTAGTGGTGTGAAGGATAATTCATCACAGTTTGAAAGTGTTGCAGCTGTTTTCAATAACCTGATTAGTAACTAGGCACAGTGGCTCAGTGGTTAGAAGTGTTGCCTTACACCTTCACCATTTGGTTTTTGAATCCTCTGCTTTGTGTGTGTGGCGTTTGTATGTTCTCCCCATGCTCTGTGGGATTTTTCCTGCACTCCATAGACATGTAATCTAGGCTGATTGATGATTCTTGATTGCTTATACTATGAGTGTGTATGATTGTGCCCAGTGATAGCCTGTCACTCTGGCCAGGGTGTCCCCTACCTTGCAGCATAAGCTGCCTGTGATAGGCACCTGCCCCCCCTGCATAGAGTAGAAGCAGTTTGGAAGATCTATGATTAGTAACTGTTGCTTCTTCTGAAGCTAATCTACCTGGCTTTGGAGTTGCCCAATTGTAGCTGAAAAAGTGAAGTGTTTCTCTGTGTTTAGTGTATATTTCCTGGATTAATCTATTTGTGGCTACAGCTTGGATCATGCATGTTAGCATGTGGCTTTCAAGGCATACTGTATGTTCTGAACATCATACCTATAGAGATCCTCAAAATGAATGTGCCACTTTCAGAGGCCCCACATTAAAAACTGACATGGCTGAACGAGGGTAATTCAGTCACTTTATACGAGGTGCATGCTTTTACAGCAGGCAAAGCTTCTTAAGAATTCACTGGAAACTGCCAGTGTGTCACAAGAAAATGGTTCTTCCATCAAATATGGTGTTACTTTGGAAAAAAACAGCATACCCATTGTCATTGCAGGTAATGAGATTGACAGAAGCAGAACTAAAGCTATGACTCACTCCTGTCGTTCTAAATGGCAGATGGAACAAAAAATACACCTGACAATCTCTGGAGTTCGACCCGAGTTATAAGCATTCTATGTCCATAAAGAGGAACCACTGAACATTAGATACAGAACCAGGTGTTTGGTTCCAGCAGTGAAAGCTTCATGGTGTGGGATGCATTGTTCTCAATCCCATTCTCAACCAATAATTATAGGGGCTAAATTAGATGCTTCAACTGGAGATGAAAAGATCCAACACTATCCTTTCTGTGAGAAGATAAAGAAACAGGAAATGGGACATCTCATCCTAACCTTGCTCTGATGTTATTATGAACTAAGAAAAAAACGGAACAGAAAATGCAGCTGTTTTATTAGTTTTTCATATGGAATTATTTCCGAATTTATTACTTGCACATGAAATTATTTGTGCAGCTCAATTTAGCAGCCCTGTGAACAAAAACCATTTAGTGAGGGGTGACATTGTAGCTCAGAATAAACCAGAGTTTTCCGAATCATTTCTCAGTAGGACAAAAAACATTCTGAATAATCAAGTGTATATTTTGCCATCATTTGCACATGGAGAAAATAAAAAAATAATGGGTATCACATAAGAGAGGGCTCTGGTCGAAGCTCAGCCATCAAAACAAAACAAAACACACTAATGTGTAAAGATTCAAGACAAGTGACATTGTAATGAATAACTTCCAAGATACAAGCACAGAGAAAGCAGGTTTAGTGATTCATAACAAGCATTTGGAAGCTTATAGTATGTCTAGATTCCATTTGTTTAGCAGAGTTCACAAGCATAACTATAAACCAGCGATTCAATATTATGTGCATCATCTTCAGCTACAAGTCTATGTATCAGAAATAGAATGGATTTCTGTGACTTGTCCAGATGTTTTCTGTTTTGCAACAGACTGGCTTGATTAGGGAACAGCCAGCTTTAGCAATTATGTAGTAAGAAAACAAAAATAAATAAATAAACAACCATTTTTATAAGCATTTTTCTGAGATAGAATTGACACAAAAACTTCTTTGCTTGAACTTAAGTTGCCAGTAGTCGTCCAAGCAATCACAAACTAGGCAATTTAGACAAACTGGTGAAATCTCCTGAAGCAGAAGGCCAGTACTTTTCATCTAGCAATGTGGATGGGAATCTATTAAGCCCTTTTTGCCTGCAAGTGCATAATGCATAACAATCTGTAGCACACAAGGCACATGAGGCTAAGGACTAATACCACTAAAACGAGTTACATAGCAGAAGCCCTGGATACAGTGCTGGCCATTCCAGGGCCATCTCATTTCAATGCAGAGAACTATGGGAAAAAGCAGTGCTTCATCCCCAAACACCACCCCGTTCCATACTCCCCTCTCCCTGACCAGGAACGAGCACAGACCTATGCCAATCAATTAGCCAGAGTAACACCCGGCAGCAGCCAGAGTGTTTCTCATGCATATTTATACACTGATTATGGGTGCTGATTTATCTGTCTGAGACAGTGAAGGATGATGGACCATTTGGAGCTAAATTCTCACACACCAGGACGATGTGAGCAGAGTCGGCGACATGTGGCTGGAAAGGGGGGGGGTGGCTAACCAACGTGGGTCTGGGGGGATAAAAAAAGAATGTCCCATTGACCTTTAAAAGTCATACCCAGTGATTTCCACAGGTCTTGTACAGCTTTGGATATCCACAGAAATAATTGCACTGAGCGCATATATAGAAAGGTCTTCTAGAATATTCAGAGTCGAAGCCATAACTGAGCCTTTCCTTTCATCCAACGATTATGCACTAATCCTGAGCTATTGCTATTCTGTGTCACATCTAAACCACCACAATCATCTGAGCGTATTTATTCAGGCCCAAGAGTGGGTGGATTGAAAAAAATGTTGAAGGGGAGGTTTAGATGATGTGAGCTGCACTGGACTGACATTGATGGCAATAGTAAGATCTCTATCTTGGGAGAAATGGGGAAGGGTTTGTTCTGCTAAACACCTTAATATCACTTTTTTCAACTCTGCACACTGCCCGGTCTGCAGTTTTTAATACCAATTAATACTTCCCATTTACAGAACAGCAATAAATTCTGCAATCCCATTTCTCTAAAGTACAGCTGTAATGTAATGGAAAGCCATTTTCTACTACTGTGTGTTGTTTAATTTCCATTCTGTTTTGTTTCGATCACAATGCCTATACCAATTTCATTCAAAGGTACAGTACAGCCTAGCAGACCCTGATTGGATTGACCACCGTGTCAGAGTTTAAACAGGGTCAGCTGGGCGGCTTGTAGAGAGCTGATGGAATGAAGCAGGTGGGACCTAAGACACTGGATTAAAGTGGATTGTTTCTGTGAGTTTCAGGAATTTCTTTTGTTGGGCTTTTGAGAAGTGATCTGCGTCTTTCTTAAAGGATTATTATGTCATTTGTTAATTCTAAATAATAGTCCATTGATTTAACTCTGCTTTCCAGCACCTATATCCTACATTAGTGAGTGACCTTCACCTGATACCCTGTCGGAAATGTATATATGCAGCTGAGAATACCTGATACCAAAGCAGTCTTTCAGTTATTGGATGCATGTTTCTGTAGACTCATTTGGGGAGAACGGTGGATTTCTGACATCAGACCTTGAGAGCCAGCCATAGAAATATTAAGGTATAGTTTTTTTTGAACAGCAGTTCAATAGATAAATATTGGATGAGCCATATTATTGGCTGCAGCCAAGTAATTTGAAACAGATTGTTCTTAAGTGTGCTGCTAATGGTTTTGTTTATAACTAAGGATACCAGGGATTATTAATCAAATGATTATTATTGTAACAGCTTAGCCCAAAACCCTTAATGTTCTCTGAGATATAGCCCACTAAACTACCAGTGGCTTTAGGGGTGGTACACAACAACAAGCAGTCTGGATTTTGTGTGCTTAAAAGGTCATTCAAAATGAAGTAGATTATCGTCAACAAGAGAAGCAATATAAGGAAAATCAATTATCCTATCACTGAAAGCTGAAAGGTGAATGCACGCATACCTTGCTATTTCCATAGTGTTTCTTGGTTGAGGACTGGAATTTTTCCACCATTGCACACCAAGAGTCCTCATTGCAGTCCTATATTTTTTCAACCTCTTATTTTCCAAAGGAGAGTGCAGTTATCTCTTGTCTGTACTCCAAACTCTGAATACCAATAGATATTTTAAACTGCTGTGGCCTTCATTGTTCTCAGCATAAATATTTATTGAAACCCAGGCCAGGCGCCACAGGGATAGAAACACACGGGTAACTCTTATCTCTCTGTTGTCTTTGAGTATCTCCTTGGTATTTTGCTTTTTTTTTTCCCTCCTCCCCCTTCCATATCCTGCCCACACCTGTGCCCACACTGGTTGGTATTCCTCTGAGGGTTGAAAGCACAAATCAGCTGATGGCATTTTGCCCCTTCAACAACAAAGTTTTTCATTTTCTAAGCAGTTTTTTTTTTTTTTTATTTTGCCTTTAAATTGTACATTTTGAAACATGCTACTTCTGACTATAAGTAAAAAGTCTAGTGTATAAAAAGTAGGCCTAAAATTTTGTGTGTACATATACTGTTAAAAGTCTTGAATTGCCCTGCATGTTATATGTCATACCTGGGTACATCCACCAAGACAAATTATTTTTATGTGTAACATACTTGGTCAATAAAGCTTATTTGGATTTTGATTTTCAGTAAAGTTGCACAGGAGTAGGATTTAGGAATTCTAGGTCTGCAGTTTATATTAGTTGCTGTGACATGCAACGCAGGAATGTTTTAAAATGAGCAGCGGAGACAATACAAAATTCGTGATAATTTATTGATTTGCTGTTTTTCTTTTAAACACGACTCCTACAGTTTCATAAGTTATACATTCTTACCATTCTGCCTTTATATTATTTGTTTATTTCCATCCATCCATTCTGGTTCATAGATTGTGGAAATAGCCTATTGTTTTAAGTTACATTGTTTTCCTTTCATAGTCCTTCCATCCACTTATTCTGGTCAGGATCATGGGTGGGTCTAGAGCCTATCCCAGGCAGCATGGTGTAACAAGGCTGGGGTACACCCTGGATGGGATGCCAGTCCATCACAGAGCAGGAAAACACCAACACTGTCACATCAACACCAGCGTTTTGGCACCCTGGGTCCCTGGAGTACTGACTGGAGTTTTGTGTTTGCCCATCATGTTGATTTTTTCATTGTTGTGTTTCCCAGTTGCCTTTACCCTGATTTCCCTCATGTGTTCTACCGGTATCTCTTGTTATTTAAGCCTGCATCTTTCCTGTTGTGTTTGGTATGCATTAGTTCATGTAATGGTCAATATTGTTCTCACCTCTTGGTCTCACCCCTAGTCTTGCCTGCTTGTGCCCAGTTCCCTCTCGACCATGTTCTTGGCTTGTTATAATTGAATTCATCATCTTTGTTGTCCCATGCATACAGGGCAGAGCCCAGTGGTTGTGTTCTCTACTTCTGTTATTAAAAACAAGGTTTTGCACTTGCAACCGCATCCACATCTCTCTTATCTCCTGGCCTTGCAACCCCACGTCCAGTGACAACTGTGACAAACGCACACATTGCACAAGCAGTTTAGAGTCACCAGTTACCCTAATGACTCGTCTTTGGACTGCGGGAGAAAACCAGGAGGAAACCTACGCAGCACAGGGAGAACATGTAATCACAACACACACCAGCAGAGGTGGAATTCAAATCTCCAAACCCTGGAGGTGCTAAAGACTAAACCTCCCAACAAACTTTTTAATTACCATTTTAATTACTTGTAGTGGGAATATAGGGTGCAGGCACTGAATATTTTCACAACAAATATTTCAAGTTGGCCAACTCCAAACAAACTAATTTTTAACCTTTTATCCCACCAGGTACAGCAATATATTTTACATATGTACATATATCTAATGCACATTAAAAACCTCTAATCAAAGAAAATGGATGCTAACTACTACAGAGTCATTTTTGCATCTTGTTAGTTCTATTTGACTGGCAGCTTAGATATACTTCCTTTTGATCTAGAGTTGGTTATTAGAATAAAACGGGGTGGGGGAGTGGCTGATTTACCGAGTCTTGCTGAATTATGGGGAGTTGCTTGAGCAGCTGACACTCAGTAGCATGAATATAGAAGTACTGGGTGGCTTTGTACGGAGTGTGGAATCCAGAGCATTATGCTGCAATAATGGAACCAGAGCAAAATATATGAAGTCAAATGTTTATTATTATTTAATCTTCAAATGCAATTACAGGTAGTGATTTACAGTTTGGAGGGAGCTGCAACAAATAAGCAGAATACAGAAATAGCTTTTCTCTCTCACAAGGGACGCAAAGTAATTTGGAGGAAAAATCAAAATTGCCAGCAGTTAGTTAATAATGTTTCAAAATAAATAAGATAGTTCTCTCAGATGAAAAAAGACCTTTACAACTTTGGTGTAGCTGCAGAATGAAAACTGATTGACTAATGAGCATACATTGTTCAGGGATACCTGCATAGTAATAGTAAGACTCATTTTTATTTACTGTCCTTATTTCCAGCCTTTGTTGTTGCTGTTTTGAACCACCTTCAGCATTGTACACTAAAATAACTGTATACATATATAATATGTGGTTCCACGTCTGAATACCATGGGAGAGAACTATTTTATAAATTATAGCAAATCATATGTAATGCTGGCATGTATAGCCACATAATTTCTTGTAGAGCTGCAATTTAAATATCCAGTGGTTCTCCCTGTGTTTTCACTGTCAGTAAAACCTTGCAACTCTAATAAGCTGTTACACTATACAATTTCATTTATGAGACTCTGCAGGTCATATTATGACTTTGCATGTATGCATAAACATGTTTGGGCATAGTTTTTTTTTTTTATATATATCCATACAACTTCCTGACCAATTATTAAGCATATTCAGGATTGAGCGAGGGCCTGGAGCCTATCCCAGGCAGCTATAGGGCAGAAAGTGGGAGACATCCAGGATGGGGATGCCAACCCATCTCACGGCACAATCTCGCACACCCAGCCAGACACTATGGACAACTGAGCCACACCAATTAGCCTACAATGCATGTCTTTGGACTGCAGGAGGAAAGCTGTGAAGCACAGAGAGAACATGCAAACTCCAAATACACAGAAGTGGAGGCGGTTTTCAAATCCCCAACACTGAAGGTGCGAAGTGACAGTGCTAACCACTGAGCCACTGTGTCCCCCTTATTCACATGTAAGTAATTATAAATGTTTTTGTACCTCATTTTAATTAGACTTATTGTGATCTTATCTTTTTAATGATTTATTTATAGCTATATGAACTGGAAGCGAGCTAAACATATGTTCTGTCTCTGCTGGTACGTTTGTCCATCACATGTCCGGTCTGTAGCGCCCAATCAATTCTCGTTTTGTGCGGTGCATCGTGTATTGAGGGCAGATTCCACCCGCCTCGACAGCCTGGCCAGCATATGGCTGGGCTTCCTGAGCCGTGCCAGTGAGCAGGTGGGGCTCTGTGAACGACTGCCTTCAGACGTTGTCACATTGCGGGCTCGTCGCCAGTTTGTACGGGTTCCTTCTTCGCTCATCCTCCAAGCGTCTCTCCAGATTGCTGTGAGCACAAGTACACAATGATCCCCTCTGTCAACAAGCATCACTCAGACCACCATGCTTAAATACCCATAGTGCAAACTAGAATTTTCCACTGCAAATGTTATTCTTCCCAGGATATCACACATATTTTGGACTTTCTATAGGTTGTTTTTTTAAAAAATTTCAAAGACAGATTCTTCAGTCACCACTTCCTTCCTTTATGTCATTCCAACTAAGTCCCTGCCTGAACTATTTTGAATTTGCTGGATGATGAAGGGTCCTTACAGAGAAAATAAAAGCATTTAAAAAAAAAGCCTCGCTAGTGAAACAGCTCATTGTAAATTTAAGCAGGAAATGTACTCTTTGTGCATGCAGTCTTTCATGCACTTTCATACACCTCAAGTCCATGAGGGTTTTCTCTTGGCAGTCACCCCAACCTTTTTCATACAATTGTCTGCTTGTCAAGGCATTCCCAGGGACATTTTCAGGAAAGCGCCTTCCTCCTCTCTGAAGGACCCAGAACAAATGTTGGACATTAAGACCCTTTGGCTCCTGTGATTCTGCAATTGGCAATGGGGTTATTGGTCTGACAGGGTTTCAAAAAAAAAGGTAGAGGACATTCATAACCTAAGTCTCAGGTACATCAAAAAAGAAACAACAAGCTAAGGACTGCTGGATTTTTACTGAAAACAGTGCAATTCCAAACACTTTGGCTTCAAATGGTATGACAATATTCTGAACGGGTTGTTTATATAGACTGTGGTGATTAAATATACAGATGATGATGCCGCAGGTGCACAGAACTGAATTATGCACATTCTTCAACTGAAGTAACAGACTGAAGACTGAGAGCATTTGTTGTAAATCTGTGGGGAAATGCTGGATTTAACGATAGTTTAAACTGTGTTGTGTTTTATTTTCAGCCGGTGCAAGATTTCTGAATGCACTTTGCAGGTTTTCTGGAGGGAGTGGAAAACAAAACAAAAATCAAACTTGAGTCAATGTGGGTGAAAAACTTGAAGCATACATCAGCCCTTTCCTTTATTTCCCAGCCCATAATAGTTGGATATTCAGAGGGAATCTCATATTTGTCACAATGATGCTACACAGTCAAATCCTCTCCAAGACATCCATAAAGAAAATATTAATCATGCATGATCATCTTAGACCATCATTTTTTTTCAAAGTGAGATGGAAGAGAAAGAAATTCAATAGGAAATGAGAAGTACAGAAGTTTGTGTTCATCCAAGGATAAAATAACAAACTGTTACTGTCAACAGAAATAACTCCATGACCTACTGTGCGTTGGTGCTAAAGCAATCAAGGATTTGCACGGGAACGAGTTCCATTATTGTCTTAGTCTTGTGCTTACTGTCTTTACGCATGTAGGTGCGGTGCCCCAGTGGTTGTACTGGACATCTTGAGATGGCTCTATTAGGGAAAAAAGATGCTACTACCAGTTATGTTTGTGTGTGAGTGTGAGTGTGTGTGTATGCCATGTTTATGTCATGTTTTAGGGACAAAATATCCCCAGGAGGTAATAAAAACCTGACATTTTTACCTCATGGGGACATTTGTCATATTCCCACAAGGGAAAACTCAATTTTATATAAAAAAAAAAAACCAAAAGTCTTGCATTTTGTTGAGTTACTTATGGTTAAGGTTAGGCCTGGGTAGGGGTTATGGTTGTCATAGTTAGGATTAGGGTTAGGTCCATAGAAATGAATGGAAGGTCCCCACGCGGTTAGAAATACGACCATTAATGTGTGTGGGTATGTGCGTGTGTGTATAAAGGAAAAGAATATACAGCATAAATGCATTTTTTTTCAGTTAAAACCAAACTATGTACAATAAATTGATTTGCATACTTTTCAGCGGGGAAATTTTCTTTAATTATAGCTGTACATTGTTTTATTACAGTTTAACTATATGCACTATTGTCAGAGGTAGGTGAGAAACATGTTTTTTAAATAATAACAGTCTAGATCTCCTTTTATTTTTTTGAGAAAATCTGTATGGACCGTCTTGTGCTAGAGCCATCCTGAAATAATGTCAAAAGACTCAACATGATTTGTTACGTCTAGTGTTGTTGTGTTGAAGACAGTGACACACCTGAATGAAACTCTCAAATATAGTTATACTGTATAGCTCAAGATGCCTATGCTTTAACTTACACATCTAACACTACGTGTATGGTATAGGTTTAGCTATGTGCACATAATATTATTAGAAACTATGTGCTGGAAACCAAACCATTAGCCATAAAACACCCAGTCTATCCAGTGTTTGTGGTCCTCTTTCTGAATCAGATTTTTGGGGATTAAACTCTCATGGAAAGGCTTCTGCCAGAAAGTCAAACTGAAGTGTTGCCTAGCAACCACAGAGTATAGCAGCAAGAATGACATTATGAAACTGATTGGGTCAATAGACGCCTGGCCATACACAGCACTGATAGTATTCTGTTAATCAGGACATAACTTTAACATTACATTAAGCATTTGACAAACAAAATGGTGAACAAAACAATACCAAGATACTATATATGAATAATGATGAGAAAATAAAGTAAAATAATAGCAGCAGTTTACTATGACAATGATAATTATTATTACAATATTGGCATTATTTACTGCCATGTTTTTTTACTTTTGAGATGAACAGCTGGGATAGGAAAGAAAATTTTGCTATAATATTTTATTTGGCTTCCAAAAGATTTTGTAAAATGTTAGCTAATGCATTTAGTTGGACCTCTGCTTCGATGTTACATTAATTACACTCAAGTTGTTTCACATTTTATTTTATAGCCTTCGTGTATTTTTTCCTGTAAGAGATGTACATAAATAAAGGATTTAATTAAGTAAAAAGTAAAAATGAATTAATGCGCAGATGCATTTGGCATATTGGATGTGATCATTGCTTGACCTGCCGCTCACACAGCTAAGACAGCAGACTTGTCTGCAAGGCACCAATAGGAATGTTCACATGGAGCGCCAACAAGCATGCACCGAGTCAACGACCCTGAGTTGTTTTTATAATCGCAGACATTGCGGCCCCAGACTGGAACAACGTTCGCAAAATTATGTGACTGCAAACGCTCATGTTGAGTCAATGTCAGAAGCGTTCATACATCAGAGTGAAGAATCACAGCCATTTGCACATATTTCCACCGTTGTCAATCATCAGTCCTGGGGTCTCTGTCTTTGTAGCCATCTGTTCCTATCCTCCGTCCAGACACCACACGCACATACATAGTCATGTACGTTAACGAGGGTGCTGGAATCATATTTCGCTAGTCAGACACAGAGAGCAAAAGCAGCAGTGACATCTGGTTCTGTCACGAGTCCTTGGAAGCCGTGTCCCTGTAAAAATGATGTTCAAAATAAATGTCACAAATTTTAAGCTAAAGCTACAGAAATGCTGACCGCGTCCATCAAGTCTCCATGGAAACCCAACAGGGATCTCTGTTATCTGCTATCTCTCCCATGAAGGGAGTTATGAAAATGAGACCATATACAGTCAAGTGGGGAAGCTGGTGGACCATGAGAGACTGTAGGTGAGACCAGAGCTACAGTTGGTGGTTCATAAATGGGATGAAGTGCATGTGAGATGATGATGTCATCCCATCTGCAATAACCTGCCATCATGACATTCAGCACTGGGAACATGATAGCACAGCTGGGAAAAACAACATTCATTCCTGTTTTTATTTAGCCTCCTAGCTTTCATTTCACATTTGCAAAAATACATATTTACATGCAAATCTGTTTTTGTCATTAGTATTAAAGTGTTAACTCCTGTTACAACAAATTAAAGGGGGTTCGAGGAGTTTCATCTGGCAATTAAAAAAAAAATAGATAATAATGAATGAATATTATATTAAAAATCTGTCACTTTCTAGTTACTTTTCCCAACTCTAACACTAACAATTTTCCTGATTCCAGATCCACACTTACATTGTCTACAAACTTTTCATCATCAATAACATTGCCGCGTTCTGCTTCAGATTTCTACTGGTAAAAAGGCTGCAGAGCCTTGATGCTCCAATGTCATAGCTGATCTTATTTATCTGATGCAAAACTCACAGTCTGTGACGTATTCCATATGCCCCCTCAAAGTGACTGGCCTGAAAGTGTGCTTTGAATACTATATAATACATCAGAAAAACGGCTGGAATGTCCCTTTTGCAAGATCTTGACATAAAGATGATGTGGATACGCAGAGGTGTATACAGAGTATTACACAATGAAATGTGCGAGCATGTAACAATAGCACTATCTTTAAAGCAAATGTTAAAGTTTGAACCATATTGAGAAATGAAATAGTCTTGTTTCCTTTGTCTTCCTTGTCATTCATTTGTGTTCTAACATAGCGTGCATACACTGAGTGGCCACTTTATTAGGTACAACTAGTTAGTAGGTCCTGCTTTATTCCATAGAACCACTTCAAGTGTAAAAAAAAAAAAAGCTGTACATTCAGAGAAGCCATTCTGAGCAGAAGTGTTGTACTCAGCTGCTGTAAGAAATAATGAATGTTTAAATGGAAACTAGACTCAGATTAATCACAAAACAACATTACAAGATTATGGCAGAGTGACTTCTCAATGTGAGGTGACACTACAAATCGGAGAATTATGAACAGTCTCACTCAGGTCTGCAAAAGATAATCATCTGCCCATTTTTATCTGGGATACACAGCCCTTATACAGTAATCTAACAATACACATGGTGTACAGCATTGCTAGTCACTAGTAATCTAACAATACACATGGTTAACAGCATTGCTAGTCACTAGTAATCTAACAATACACATGGTGTACAGCATTGCTAGTCATTAGTAATCTAACAATAC
>JAACJT020000110.1:12069297-12116858 GCA_009936485.2 Gymnarchus niloticus | reverse complement strand
TCTAACAATACACATGGTGTACAGCATTGCTAGTCACTAGTAATCTAACAATACACATGGTGTACAGCATTGCTAGTTACTAGTAAAAAGTAGAACATGAGTAATCCATGTCCTTCTACAGCCCCACTGTAATGGCAGTAGTGGGGGGGGTGGGCACATGAAGTTTAAATAGGTGGAGGACATCATGTAGTAATCTCATGTGTTTGCGTGTTGGGAGCTGCTGGGGGGGGTATCTGCAAATGGGGTCCTGAAAGTTTGGAGAACCAAACATGTAAGTGTCAGTAACGTATTGAGAGAAACGTGACAAGCGGTCTTTTTACTTTTAATTCACATTTTTAATAACAGTTTTTATTTACACAAAAATCCCCAATAGCTTTCGGAACAAAAAATTGAATGAATCAGTCAATTTTATACAACTTTAGAGTATAACTAATAAACTTGTTTTTACATAAGTAAACAGCAGCAAAAGAATGTTTGTAATGTAATCAGACATCAACCAAGATGTGATGCTTTGGAAGAGCACAGATTTTTGCAGATTTTGTTATTCAATACCGAATGATGAATTAGTTATTATAATTGAAAATAACTGAGTAATGCTTCACAGAATAAATAATAATTCAGCAGGTATGGTATCACATTAAGTTACAATCACAAATAATTGTGACTTAGAGAAATGTGTTTGTTTTTAAATATATGGACATACTAATAGGGAACAATGTATATTTATAAATGCTCAAAAATGAATAAATATAAACACTGGGACTGACACATATTTCTGAGTTTTAAATGAAAATCCAATACATGCTGAAATAAAGATTGTCTTTTGGGTTCATAGGCCAGGCTCTGTGAGAGGCTGTTTGTGAGTTCATTTTCTTGAAATGTTCGTGACTTAATACATTATCCTCTGCTGACAAACTCCATAACACATACATAATTATACGTTTCAATCCCGCCTGCCAGACTCATTCTTAAACCTTCTTTCTACAGATTGAGCCGCCCAGGTTCAAGATACACATAATCTCATTAGCAATTATGGTGTCTTTTAATTTTTAATTACCTGGTGCACATATGGCATAATGATAATTAATGCCTCAAGGTGAAGGTCGTCAGAAAAGAAGAGTTGGAGAGATAGATAGAAAAATGCCAGCTATGACACCAGATGAAACAATGCTGGTGTCAGAGGGGTAATTAAGGCACACAGACAGGAGAGACTGGCCCAGGAAATAAAGAGGTGAAAAGGAATGACCAACTTAGCAAAAAGAGTATCAATCCAAAACTGAAAAAGCTCTAAAGAGACACTCAACACCAAAAGGAATAGCAATAATAAGGACAATTATACCAAAAAAATACCAAAGCAGTATTTTTCTTCACACATACCCAAAAATACACTTCCTATGAAACATTCTCTGTAAACTTGAATTCAGCTAAACTTTTGGAATTCAGTGCTGTTTTCATGTATTCAGGGCTGGTTTAATTAACCAGACATTAATGCAGTGCCAACAAATTATCTGTGAAGGTCAGCAGGCTATTGGGGCTTTATCTGTGTAAGTCAGCAGGCTGTTGGAGCCTTATCTGTGAAGGTCAGCAGGCTATTGAGGCCTCGCATCTCCAGGGTTGGCTGTTTGACTTTAGCACTTCATTCTGTGTGCTGTTTGCATAGGTATCCTCCTCTGCTCCATTGCCATTCAGTGACTCAGCATTTAAGCAATTATAGAGGATGGAATGACTTATTAACGTATATAATGATTAATTACTGAATACAATATTTAGTATTTAGTTTTTTTATTTTGCTGACTTGCCCATCACCCTGTACTCAATAAGTGGTTGGAAGATGAGTGGATAGATCATTTTAATTCATATTGGGGTAATCATTTTGTCACACACTATGGGGACTGTGACAATTAAATGTGATTTTCATTATTTATTTGTTATTAAAAAAACATTCACTGGTATTGAGCCACAAGCATGTGACCTGTGTCATTGAGAAAATCGTTAAATTGACAAATCTCCAAAAATCCAATGAGTCTGAGTTTGAGTGCTCCAGTTCTTAAAAAATATAGAAACACACAAACAAGCAATAATCCTAAACCCTAATTTGTAAATGTGAAATGTGCCAATTGCACTGAGCCTCAAACCAAACAAACAATACCTCCAAATGATTGCTACTTTCAAAACCACCATCTCTGCTCCACTGCCTATACCCTGTTCAAACCAGGGACAATTAACAGTTAATTAAAACTAAATACCACACAACTTAGCATTTCACAATTCTTGGGTAGTTTCTTATCCCAAGCGTGTGCTCACATTTCATTTATTATCACTATTACAACTAAACAATTAACTTTTTCAATCCTTATCCTGCAACGGCAAACTCTGAGTCCATGACTATATCTAAATGCTGTGTTACCCAGCAGTTCAGTGGCGACACAGCTGATTTTAAAACAACATTTTCTGTAAATTTTGTTTGTTGGCTTTTTTTTGTCATCTATCAACCATGTTCAGAACGATAAATTCAATGTCAGTTGCTATGTAGCTAGGGTACTGTAAGTACAGATTGTCCACATTACATACTGATTTTATTTCCTTGTTGTCCCTAAGTTAACTGTTATGTTTGAAGTAATGCAAAACGTCATCCTTAAGTTACATAAATATGTTAGACACATGCGACTTGAGGATATATAGATGGAGCTTACGCATTACATTTGAACCAAGCATGAATAACCTCTGACTCTCAAATTAAGGTGTAAAACTAACTGCCTTTTTAACCATACTTTGGCTTGCCCACCACTTCTTAATTTCTTGAAACTACATCATGGTTTAAAAGTATACATTATATTTTTACATTTGCTTAAAATTTCCAGCTTTTACTGTAACCCTACATTATTTACTATTGAATGGTATCAGTCAGATAACTCTCTCCCTACATACTGTAACACTGCAAAAATTGGAGGGCTGGCACAGTGCCAAATACAATCCGTAAATAGTTGCAATTTTACAGTTTAAGTAGCATGTTTCGTGTTGTGCTCAGCGTGCATTGTGCTGTGCCTTTGTAATCTGGTGTGTGAATACTGTATGTGGTGTCATGTTATGTCTGTGTCTGGTGTGTGTGCAGATGCCCACTATGGACATGCATGTTAGTGAATAACAAGGCTAACACGGTGGGCACTACATTTTCTTATTGGTTTGCGTGGTTGAGAATGGTTAGTAAACTCTTTTGTGTTCAACGCTGAGTCCAAGTCTCATTACATGTGTATTAAGGCACACAGTTTTGCAACAATAAAACAAACAGTAAAGAAATAACCAGAAATGGTAATAGATCTATGGTTGACAATCTCTTTCCAAAAATGAATTCCACTATTGTATCTAATGAATCGTTAGCAGTGCAGATAAATTTGGAAACAAGATTTGTTTTTAGATGTTCAGTCAGAATATATATCTATAACTGGATTCTGGATTTCCTCATCTGAAGACCCCGTGAAGTATGGATTGGCAGAAACATCTCTTTAACCACATTTCCAAAATAAGCACCTTACATGGCTTTTTGCTTGCCCCCCGCTATACTTACCGTTCACTCGTGACCGTGTGGCCAGACACAGGTCCAACACCATCATGAAGTTCACCAGTCATACCACCACCTCAGGCCTACTTACCAATGACATTGAGATGGCCTATGGGGGATAGGCTAGGCTCCTGACAGAGTGTTGTCAGGAAAACAATTTATCCCTAAATGTCAGCAAGACTAAGAAGCTGGTAATTGACCTTAGGATGCAGAAGACTCCTCACACTCCTATCTACATTGGCAATGATGCAGTCACCCGGACTAGCACTTGTCCCCCTCCTCCCTCCCAATGGATGGAGCAGGATGATAAGCACTCAAATGTCAACATACCTGTATGCAATTAGGACTAAATCACCTGGTCCGGATATTCTGCTGATTCGACCTGCAATGCTTCTCTTGTACATCGATATGATGCATGTTTATTTTGGAAGTGCTAAGTTTGTGGTTATGCTATCTTGTTCTTTTTTTATGTATTATAATTATTGGTTGCTGTACTCTTTGATTCCAGTTGCTATGGTTTTATGTACTGTTTAGGCATCTAGCACCATGGCCAGCAGGAAGCAACATATAATTTCATTGTATTCCATACACTTGTCAATAAAATACCAAGAACTTTAATCATGTGATCCACAGCAAGTAGCTTCCTAAGCAGAAGTATAATTGAGGATCTGGTAATGGGTATGATAACAGTGGATCATCTGGAGAAAGATTCCAGACTATCGATTAATTTCCCAGACTGATGTTGTACTGTAACCACTGACATAGTATTTCCACATGAGTTCAGGTAAATTTAGATCCAGGCAGGTCCGTACTTAGGAATTCTGCAGGGGCCCCCTGAAGGAAAATTGCTCTAATATATAAACAGCTGTATGCAATATTCTATGTGGCATATATCTATGAAACCCCTCATGCTTGGGACCCCAAGAATCTTCACCACCCGTCACCTCACTAGCTACTCCCCTATGTATGTCAGAGTGTGATTCAGCAAAACGCAGGAAGTAAAATAACAATTATGTAGTATGCATAGTAACACATACACATCGTATACAATTACCAAGAACATTAGTATTAACACATACTGTATACTAAGATTACTTACTAAAATGGCATGTTAGCTATCTCCAATAGGGATCTGACTGCTACAGAACTGTGTAGAGTCACGGTGTCATCTTGTAGCGACACTCCACCCTTATGTATGGCAATAACATGTATGTAGTTATAAGGTAATACACATGAATGAGTGTATCAATGTAACAGTAAACATATATTTACTTAGAAAGCTACTGTAACAGGGTGAGCATACAAGGCATATATGTGGCTATGATTTTATCATTTACAACTTTGGCATCCATCAGTTACAAATCCGCTCTCGCAGTACATATTAATAGAAATGTGACTATAAAGCACAGACAACTGACTGGGTCAGGGGGCATACAAATCATGAATGTTTTTGGCATGTAATTCAGAGTGCATTCGCCCACACGCGAACATCATAGGCCATTTAAAGATGCCAGTTAGCCAGCATGCATTCAGACTGTAAGAAAAAGCCAGACTTCCCAGAGGAAAGCCATGCAACTTGGATAGAACATTCAAACTCCACACACACACAGAACAGTGGCAAGATTTGAACCCGTAACCCTGGAGGTGTGAGGTAATGGTGCCTCCAGGCCACAATATTATCCAGCATCTTCTAACCACCTGTCCTGCTTGTATACTGTACGTATACATAAAGTCAGGAATAAGTTTATGTCATGAATGTTAGTCACCTGACCACATTAATCAACTGAATTCACAGGTATGTCCATTTTAACAAAAAGATTTGAAATGTAATGGCATCTTTAGCAAGCAAGCCAATCTCCTGCCGTGCAGTATCCACCTGGAGTGGCTAATTATCACATTTTGATAGTAGTATGTTGCCATACCATTTTGCAGCCCAACACGCATGACTCGTTACTCTCAGAAAGTATATCACTGGAGTAATTGGCAGTGGAATTTAGGAAAATTAAAAAGTAGTACTGTTTATGCAAGTAACATGTTATATGAATTTGTTACCACAAAAATAGTAATATGCAAGCAATAAATCCCATTCTAACATGCTGAGCCAAACACATTGCAAAGTAATGCAAAACCAAGGCCATGTACTGCATGACTGGTTGGAAAATGCATGGATGGACTCAGATGACTGCAGTGATCAAACTCTTATTAGTAGTTCTAAGGGTGGGGAAAACACAGCACAGCTTTCAGAGTATTACAAGACAGAGTACTGTGTCATAAACCTCATAAAAAGTGGCGATAAATACCAATCTGACATTTCATGTGATTTATTCATATGTTTGCAGATTATGCTCAGCTAAGTATGTTTGCTAATGGGATGATATAGCTAAGGTTGTGAATCCCTCACTTAAAATAATAACTCAAGTATTGGATAAGACTGTCTCAGAAATTCATGGAAGACATGTAAATAAATGGAATGGGGAATTTTGGATCAATAAACGGTTTACCCTCAGGATCTTATAATCTGTCCAATCATTCACAGGGGAAGTTGTATCTGCAGATGTGTGGAAATTACTTGTAGCGAAATCAAAAGATGAAAATCGGAAAAAGACCATAAGTATAGGTTCATGGACATGGGTAATAATTCCCTTTTTGTCTTTTGACCTTGAAACATCATGTCTTATGGACACTGCCTTTACTATTTAAAGAACTTAAAATCTAAGTGTATTTTTTTAAGTTAAGTTAGATCAGGTTAACATTGGGAAGGTTTGGGGGGGTCCATCTTAAGAGAATGACAGTGGAGACCCCCACAGTTGCACTGGTTCGGACATATGATTTTATTTTCTTGACACTCCCAGAGAATCAAGATCGATTTCTTCCAAATCCAAAAGCAATGTTCATTGTTTGTTTCTGACGGAAATTATAACTCTTTGGTGTTAACTTGCCCACAGCCCCCAAATCCTACATTCCAGTGGAACCTAAATTCAGTGCTAGTTGATGATGCTCAAGAAACTTGAGTAAATTCACTTGTGCATGTAAAGGGGAAGAAAGTGGAATTTCACCATACAAGTGCCATGGGATGAAGGGAAAAAGGAGAATGCTTTAGAAGAACATTTTAGGTACAAATATTTGCCAATTAAATAAGGTGGGAACAAACTGTGTTTTTAGAAGTTACGGTAATAGAAAAGCTAAACTAAAGTATACAAAGTCACTGACCTAATCCCAGCTATACACAGGTTGTGTGAAAAGGTATAATGAGTGACACAGATAATTAGCAAGAAGCAAAGTGCTCAAAAGTGTTCACTGTATTAGGAAAAGTACAATGAAGCTGCAGAATTAAACTGACATATTCCAGAGTTTGCACACATGTTATTGGCAGACAGCCAACAATCGGACTATAGAGTTGCATGCCTCAGTGGTCATTA
Organism: Gymnarchus niloticus; assembly: GCA_009936485.2. NCBI lineage: Eukaryota > Metazoa > Chordata > Actinopteri > Osteoglossiformes > Gymnarchidae > Gymnarchus > Gymnarchus niloticus. The sequence goes on along the minus strand of JAACJT020000110.1, from coordinate 12,109,880 downwards.
TCTCAAAGTCCATGAGAGCATCAGGATTCTCATAAACTTGAAAAGTCTCATAAACTTTCATAGCAAACATGCCTGCAGAGATCGACGTGTTTCCCCAGTAGTCAGGTAGACATTTGCACAGTGGGAGGGGCAGTTGTTTCTAAATTCAATATAACGCCTGGTTTCTGGGAGATTCCATGATCCAGGAACCACAGCTGATTGCATTCATCATGGTCTACACCAGTGCCTATGAGATTTTCTTGGCATATGACCATTTTCAAGGGAGGATTCTCTGGAATTATGTTCTGGTGTGTAGAAAGGACAGAGTAAAGCAAAAACAGACTGATTTTTGAAATGCACCGTTAGCAGTCGTAGAATAAAAAAAAAAAACTGGTAATATCATTCTGCAAGATATATTGAATTAGAAAATCAGCTTATGCTGGTAACAGCTGCTCCAGTAGAGAGGTTGGTGGCAATTTTTGAAAGATACGTTGAAAGCCATCAGGGACTCACATGTGTAAAGCCATCAAGGAGGCACAAGGCGTACAATGCTGTGTACAACCAAATAACTCCTGGAATCAGACTTAGCATTCTCTGAGGAATCTTTTCTGTGAAACACAGAGCACAATGCTTAAAAATTGTGGAACAGCTCCAATGACGAGAACAGTTGTGGAACCTTAGTAATTCAGAGATCAACTAATTCGTAAAATCGAAAATTTAGAAACTGAGAAGAAACCCATTCCAAAACCAGCTATGTCACACTGGAGAGACACTGTGGTCAAGTATGAGGGTTTCTTGATGTGAGGATAAATTTGTGGGAGTCAGAGAAAGAAAAACTGCAAATAAACAATCCTAATACTAAGAACCCAGAATTTCAGGATTTCCATATGACTTTCATAGTTACTAATGGAAGTACCAGATATGTTTAGCAGTGATATGTTTGTAGTGGGATAAAATCATGTGTAAAGTTGTCTTCCATCGCCATTGGTACATATGTTAAGTGTGAGTAGACTTGGAAGCCAAATTATAAGGTAAGGTGCTACACATGACAGATCTTGGTATTCAGAAAAGTTGTCACACGAATGCTTTATTCACAGCCCTTTGCTGTATCTCCTCATCTGTTTATGTGGGAGCGGAATACCATCACTGGTGCTGTCCTGCTTACCCCAAGATGGAATGTGGCCTTTAGTCTAGCACTACATGCAGCTAGGGGATGATTAAAAGACAACAGAGAGCGGCATGCACAAATCTAAAGCCATATGGGCTTTTTTGTTAATCCTTTTGAGGATTGCAGGAGTCTCTCATGGCCTGCTGAGCTGGGATATCCGACTGGCAAAGGAGAGCGACAGGGATATGGTTTGGTTTGGAGAGGCTGCCAGCACTCGCTGTCTTCTCTCGCAGAGCAACCGCTCTGGATAGGGAAGCACTCCCTCTCTCGATGTTTCTCGAGCTACCTCAGCACACCGTTCACGGGCTATCCTTGGCGGAAATCAAGGCAGCTCAGCTGTTTGTTTTGGAACACTCCCTTACAATATCCTGAAAGACTCCTGAAAACCTTTCAAGGTGCATGGTTCAGATAACACATGCATACGCTATGAGTGAAACGAAATGTGGAAAACGATTAGCTAGCTGTCGGTCAATTTCCTGCCTGCAGTTTGTACTTCGTTTTCGCATGGATGATTCTTGTCAGATCTCCTTTCCCTCGCCCACAACACAGATGCCCATGCATGGTAAATGGCCACAAATAGAGCCTTTTGTCGAATTTCTAAAATGACTAGGAAGTGCCTGGAATCATTCTGAAGAACAAAACTGCTAACTCCTGCTAGTGCCATTCATCATGCAGATTTTACAGCCCTTTTTCAATGTGTCTAGTGGCATGGAGAAAAGTGTCTATCTGCATGACAACAGTTTCTCCAAGTGCGATGAAGATGGGGTGAAACAGAGGAAGCAGCACAAGAATGACAGGCACAGGAATCAAAGATGATCATCTTTGCTTTCAAAGTGAGCTCTTCAATAAGCTGGCATGATGCTTTGAGTTTTATAACAGCCACTACAATACCCATCAGAAGTTAACATTACTGAACTGGTAGCAAATGTTTATCTGTCTTGTAGTATCCATTTTGCTCATTCTATACCAGGGGTCATGCTGAAATAAGCGAGCCAATGGGAGAAATAGTGGCAAGAAAAACATATAACCAGTTTGGGGGGTTAGCGAAGAAGAGCCACAGTTGTTTTCCATAGCATTAAATTTAATGCTGAAGACTTCCTAGCCAAACATTCTCAATGACAATATGATAATCTCATTGACTGCTATGCAAAGTAGGTTTCACAAAAGGCACCTTAGTCCTTGCTGAAAGGTTTGCTTTTGCAGGCTCATGAGAAACATTTGAATCTGTCTGATTGTTCTAAACTAGAAACAAGAAAAGCAATCAGTTTGACACCGAGGCTATTACTTTATTGTTTTAGACCACCCCTTAGTGGCTATTTTTTCTCATGTATATTTTAGTTTCATTTCATCCTGTTTACATATTTTACTACCTTAATTCAGCTTAACACCTATATATATATATATATATGTATACCGATATACATGTATGTATAAAGGAAAGATTAGCTATTTATTTGCATCATGCAGGAAGAGATGCAAATTTCAGTTAACAAAAGAACGACAGGGGAAGCAGTTTTCTAGTCACGTGATGTATGTTTTGTTTTTGGACATACTGACAGTAGTTGGCTCACCCTCTGCTAGACAGTAGCCCTGCGCAGCCTCAGTTGGACACATCTGGCTTGTGAAGTACTTTTTCAGTCCCACAGACTGTTTTTGGGGGTGTATTTGAATTAGCAGAAACCTCCTGGTGTATTTCCATCGTTTGTGTTATATACAGGCATTAGCACGTCAGCTGCAAAATCGAAGGGCTCTATTTTGATGATCTAACACAAAGCGTAAAGTGCAAGGCACAAGCAACATTTATGGGCGTGTCCAAATCCATTTAGCTATTTTGACGGCGGAAAAAACAGACTTCGCGTCAGCGCAAGGCGCTAAAAGGTTGTCCTAACGCTCTTAATTATTCAGAGGTGTGTTTTGAGCGAAACATGCAATAAACCAATCAGAATGGCATGTCACCTCGCCTTTAAAAGTCAGGGGCGCATGAGCTATGGTGGATTGCTATTATAACGGCGTGTTTACCTGGCCAACCAGATCAGTTTTCGGCCGAGGAAATGGACGTGCTCGTGCGTGAAGTGAAAAGGTGGGAGCAAATCATTTATGGGAGCACCACTAGTCCACCTAAGCCTGTCGATGTGAAGCAGGCTTAGGAATATTGAGAGAAATTTATCTCAAAATGATTCATAAGTTGTACTCTATAATAAAACGTATATGAATTAAATAAAATAGAATAACAAAAAACGATTAGTGCACTTTGAGCGTGTACCTGTGTCCGTAAGAAGCGTTGTGCACCCGCACGTTTTTAAAACGTGCCGCTTAAATATCATTTAATAATACACCCTGAATTTAGACGTGGTTTTTGTTGGTCAAAAGTGCAATGTCATTTCACTGCCTTAAAATAGCAACACGCTGACAATGCGCCCAGCAACTCCTCATTTAAAAAGACCACTCCTACAAGCGGGAAACACACACAAAATCATTTGTTATTTTGAAAACGCGCTCGCTTGGTGCGGAAATGCGGAATGCCCTGGTACGAAACTAGCAAAACCACTCTGCGTCGCACTTTCCGCCGGTACAAAATAGGGCCCGAAATGTGTTATTGTCACCATTTAATTCATTCCAGTCTAATAGTTATATTGAATTGTAATGTACAATGAATGATGCAAAAATTTCCATCCATCCATGCATCCATGCATCCATTCATTCGTCTGCTTATTTTGCAGGGTTGTGGGAATGTAATGTGGAAATGTATACAGTACGATATGTATATAGCACTGTTTATGGCTCACATTTTTAGAGCTAATACGTTCGACTGTATCTTGCCATGTCTTCCGTCTGTGTGTGTGTGTTTGTATCTTCCATGTTTATATTATGTTGTGGGGACAAAATGTCCCAAGGTGGTAATAAAAACCTAATATTTTTTATCTTGTGGGGACATTTGTTGTCTACAGATCTAATGCAAACTTCCCTAGACTGTCTGAAGACCTCCTGCAGACCTCCTGCAGACCTTCCACAGACCACCTGCAGACCTAGTGCAGACTTTTTCCAGATGGCCTGGAAACCTCCTGCAGACTGCCTGCAGACATATTGCTGATTTTCGGCAGACTGCCTGCAGACTTTCTGCAAACTTTCTGCAGACCTTCCATGCAATGTCTGCAGACTTTATGCAGAACTCCTGCATACCTAATGCAGACCTCCCTAGACTGCCCGCAGACCTCCTGCAGACGGTCTCCAGGCAGTCTTTTGACCTGCAGGCAGTTTGCGGAAGGTCTGCAGGATATCTGCAGGCAGTCTGCAGGAGGCCTTTAGACAGTCTGCAGGAGGTCTGCAGGCAGTTTGTGGGAGGTCTGCACTTGGTCTGCAAGCAGTCTGCACTCACGCAGCAGGCAGTCTGTTGAAGGTCTTTATCCAGTCTGAGGGAGGTCTGCACTAATTCTGCAGGCAGTCTGTGGAATGTCTTTAGGAGGTGTTCTGTGAAAAGTCTGCAGATAGTTTGCTGGCAGTCTGTGCAAGGTGCGCAGGAGGTCTGTAAGACATCTGCAGGAGTTCTGCAGGCAGTCTTCCAAATGTCTGCACATGGTCTGCAGGCAGTCAGTATTAAAATTTTGAAAATTATTCACAGTGCCTTTGACAAGGCCTTCTTGGGACATCTCTATCCATAAGGGATAAAAGAGCTTTACATATAGAGAGAAATGTGTGTAGAAGTAGGTCTTTGCTGACACAGATTTTTACTGATATTAAAATGGTAAGGCTATTACCACCCAAACAACATCACGTGTAGATTAAGGCTAGCCGAAGATATTACCAAATGTGATTGCAGTCATTCTTTGCACTGCTCAAGCAGTGAACAGTGTCTGAGGTATGTGATATCTACAGTACTGTTTGTGATAATCAACACTTTAGGCAGTGGGAAAATATTTGTTTCTAATCACAGTAAGAATATTTGTACAACTGTTAAGCAATGAGTGCAGGATAGCAAGCCAGTCCATGATAGAAGAGGGTATGAACGCAAAAAGTGTTGAGAGACCATAAAGAGAGGAAGATCAGAACACTATCAGTTAAATGAAGAATTTAAGTTCTATCATAAATTATAACAATAGTGGATCTTTAATTGATGCAATGTAAAAATATATAAATGGGTTTTGCATGTATAGCCAAAGGACGAGAAATTATTTGGTGCATTGGCAGAACAGCTAAAAGATGAGCTTGGTCTGAATCCTCACTGCCAAATCGTGACCCCTGAGAAGTTCTCTTAGCCATTCAGCTTGCCAATGTAGCGGCCACATTTTCCACCATCACCAGGGAGTGACACAATTGCACTTCTGGGCACAGGAATATGGCTCTGGGCTATTCTTTTAGCCACTAGGTAGTCTTTATTAAAAAGTTATTTGTTTTCCTCTTGTGTTCCTGGATCTGCCTGCACTGAGCAAGTTGGCGTGCAGCCGTGCCCTTGACCTCCGACTGAAAGGGATCCTGGGAAATGGCAGTTGTGGATTGTTTATCAGCACTCGGCCTGGTGATACAGCCGGTCTTTGAGGGATTAAGGAACTGCAGAGCAAGCCCCTGGGGTTTCAGTTGGGTCAGGCTGCGGATTATTGCCTTGTTTGCTGCTCCAAGGAGACAGTACTGTAGTTCACTCATTCTCTTTCTCCTGCCATGTACCAAGGCATCTTTATGACTTTCATAATATTTCAGGAACGCTGAAAATTTCTAGAAAAAAATGTCACAAGTTTCCAATACAGCATTTGGGAACGTTAAGAAAATCCGTCTATCCATCAATTTATCCAGACATCCTTCCATATATCCATTTGCCACTTATCTAACAGTGATTAAAAAAATCCATACACAGCAGTTAGAGGGTAGTTCTTTGGATATTTGGCTCCATTGAAACAACTTGTTAAACTTTTTGCCATCCCAAATTAGCTCCTGGCAGGTATGTTAATTATGTTGTCTTTATATATTGCATATTTTAAAAATCATGTTAAGACAAAAAATTTTCATCTTCCATAACATCAAAAAGTGGAACATTTATTTTAAAAAAGACATGTATCTGTTGCAGCCTTGATTGCCCTTGAATGAATGGACTTACTGCTCCTCTCTTTTGTCCTTTTGAGTCATTCATTTATACAGGTGATAGCTACTAATAATGAATAATAGGTGTCTGTAACCAGAAGGTTGCTGGTTCAAATACCATGAGTGGTAAAGTGTCCATCTCACCGTTGAGCAAGGCCTTTAACCACAAAACTGTGCTGGATAAATGGCTGACCCTGCACTCCAGCTTGCTATGACCTGAGTGTGTCCTCATGGATAGTGATAGGAAGATAATGTATGTGAAAAGACACATTTCAGTGTGCTGGGTGAAATGGTACAAATGAAAAATAAAGACAATTTCTTAAAGAAAGCACATCTCTGACACATTTTAAACTGTTTGTTTGAAGTTGTACTGTAATTAGTGCTATCCATAATGTAAATACATATCATCGCATGCTGGTCTTTGAATGGTTTTGCAGATATTCCCTTCAGCTGGATTTATGCACTTATATGACCTGTACACTCCAGCTAGATCCCTTTCTACTTTTATCAGGTGAGGCATTGTAAAAAGTGAGGACAATGTCTCCCATCTTTGTGACAGAATCATACTGTTTCAACATGTCTTGGTAATGCTTTCCTAGTTGGAAAGGTTTCAGCGGCATCCATTTTTAAATTCATTTCTTAAAACTAGAGTTTGATGCATGAACTACTTTTATTTATGCATGAATTTGTATTTCCTTGATTATAAAGAACTTTTGCAGTATTACCATTTTTCATATATGTGTGTATGTGGGTTTTGTAATGGACTGGTCACAGGCCCAGAATAACCCTGGTCTTTTGCCCGGTGTTTCATGTGCTCTATACAACTCTGTACTGGAAAAGCAGTTGAAAGATGGATGAACAGATTTAACCATTTTGTTTTGCAAAAGTGAGCCTAAAATACATTGACATGTATCAAAAATAATACCGGATACTTCTTTTTATTTGCATTTGACATTTATTTCTGCAATAAATGTAGGACGTATTTACATAATGTGGCTTTCACATTCTAATATGAACTACATCTATTAAACTAATTTGAATAGAATAATATAATATTTAAAGATTTTAAAAGACTTTCGTACAGAGCAATTTACATGGTCAACGTGACAGACCCTTATGAAGAAAGCAGCAACAGGACAGCTCTGAGTACTAAAGCTGGCCATCATTTGTGCCTAAGCAATGAGTACACTAGAGTAATTCCATTGCTTATCGTTCCTCGTTTTCCACTTGGTCCCACAGTGGGAAAGTCTTAATACTATCGCTGGCCATAATCAAGCACACTTCTTGAAGGCCACATTGCCAATGAGCTCAACGCTCCCATCACAGCATGCAGCAGTGCTCCTGACCCTCTGGACCTCTGTTCTGGTTCTCAGAATCTTCCCAGGCCCAGCTGGCCCCGCAAGCACCATTGTGTGAAGTCTGCCATTTGACTTCCCTGGAGAAGAGCCAACCTTCGACAGTTGTCATCCTTCCCAGCACTGTCACCACGCTTTGTGGAGAGATTGTTCTTGGTAGCACGTTGCTCGCAAATGGAAGCAAGGAACTGAAGAAGCAACTTAGGAAACATAAAAACCCCTGCAAAAGAAAGCAGGTGTGTTTTATTAAACGAAACTGGTGAAGACAAAACTACTTTAAGTACAAATAGAGCCAAAGCATACATGGTTTATGTTTGATCCTAAAATATTTTTGTTTCATTCACTCTTATGTGACTATCAGAATATATTGTGTAATGATGATTTAAATTAGATATAAGTACCATCCATACATCTTCTATCCACTAATTCTGGCCAGGGTCAGCTGGGGCCTATCCCAAGCTGCACAAGGCTGAGGTACCCCCTAGATGGGATACCAGTTTGCCACAAGGCACATACAATATAGGCATTTCTAAGAAACCAGTTAGTTTAACTGAATGTCTGGACTACAGAAGGAAAGCAGAGTATACCGCAGAAACCCATTCTATACTGGGAAAACATGCAAACTTTAAACGTGCACACAGAGCAAAGGTGGGATTCGAACCCCCAACCCTGTAGGTATGAAAGTACCATGCATGCCACCCCGAGATAAAAGAACCCCTTTTAATTTGTTACAATAACTTGTTTTGTACACATGCTGTAATGACTAAAGTGAAAAGTTCCTGTATTCCCAAGCAAGGTCATGTGCAAGGTCTCTGTTTCAACACCTGATGGGATGTCTTTCTGCCACTTAACGGTGTGGCTGTATTTGGGCAGCAGTGCTGGGCCATGACATTACCAGTTGTCACACAGGCAAAATCAGCCAAATTTTTGCAAAGCACTGGTGCAGATGCCTTAGGGCAGCGCATACTCCAGTTCCGTGTGACTGTGCGTGCACTGGCAGACCAGCAGAGAGAGAACAGGAACAGCTGTGTTAGGACCGGTGGTCAAAGTACAGGACTCTTGGGGTCTTGGGTTTTTTGGGTCGTGGGACACAACGGATTCACCCTTGAGAGCAGCATTCCATAATTCTCCCAATAAATGTCAAGCTATATATGGAAAGTGTGAGAAGTACCACTAAACCATCCTGTGTGATAGTGTCTCCGAGCCAAATAATGCAATGAAAGCTGTAATAAACACTGTGTGGATGCTGTTATCCGGCAGTCACTGGCTCAGCCCATCATCACAAGGAGTTTACATGTTTTCTGTATGCTCACTACAGCTAGCAGAAATGTATTGGCACAAAATCTATTTTATGAATCTATTTCAAGGCTGTAAGTAAAACTGCAAGATGGCCTGTTAGCTAACTGGTTAGCACTACCACCTCCGGCTTGCTGGCTTGTGGTTAAGTCTCGGTCCCGGTTCTGTGGAATTTGGACTCTCTCCGTGTGCTGGTTTAGGCTACCCTCAGGTACAATGGTTTCCTCCTGCAGTTCCATATGCAGTTACACAAATTAATGCCCTGAGATTCACCATGATGCTTTGCAAGATATTTAGCATGATGATTAAAAAATTAAATACTACATCTAGTAGTACTTTTTTATGTTTGATTTTGTTTAGCAATCGTTTAGTTTTTACTATATAACAAATCTATAAGCTTATCCAAATTAGGATATCTTTCTGTTTAACCAAAATTAAGTGTGATAAAAAATGTAAGAAATTAATCTAATAATATTTCATTTGAAATTGTCAAATTTACTGCATTCTGTTTTCTTTTAATTTCATTGTTAATTTTCCTTAGATTTTGCTGATTGGAATTCATGCATAAGCTTATCTAGAAGTGCTCTGCATGTTTTCATTGTATAAAATGATCAGGAAGTAGGATGAGTGAAATCAAGGTATGGTATTGGAAAGCTGTGTGACAGGGTCAGTAAGCTGTCAAGAAAGAAAGTGACCTCCATCTAGTACCTAATTATTTCAGGGGAACTCCAACTATCCGCTACTTGCAGTTTAAACAAGGTGAACAAAATTGTTCCAAACGTTACCAGAATTGTATATTTCTGTTGCATGAATTGTTTGGTGGGGTGAGTGGTACATCTTAAATTTTTTAGTCTCTGACCTTTAACATACAAAATGTCAAATGAATGTGGGGAAAGTGAACTTTGGGGAAATGGAGCTCTGAGAATCTCTTCCTAGTTCAGGGCTGGAAGAATTCTGCCTATGATGCAAAATGGAAATAGCAAGGTTTTCCATCCCAACCCCACTGTGATCTTCAGGGTACTTTGATGGAATAGCAAATCCACTGCTGAAAAAAGGATTAGTAGGACTGAGAAACAATAAATCGTCTGAAAGACTTTTCCAGATGTGTTATTCACCTCATCGATACAGATGGGGCTTTGGTCTGTAGGCAAGGACGGGGCAGGAAGTGTACGGCATGCACAAGAGAGCTTATCTCCAGCAATTTCCCAGACAACAAAACAAAGTGCTTTCATCTATGCTAGACTGCTTTGAGTATTACCGTGGGAAAAATTAATTCTGTTTTTTCCTATACTGTACATATGAATTTTAATTAACTGTCAGTTAGGTTTGCGCTGTTATAACCCTTTACGATAAAACATGCCATGCATTTTCCATAAGCAATAATCAAATACAGGGTCACGGACCTTTTGCAGCTCCCCGAAACAGAGGACACAAGTTAGGGGACACACTGGATGGGATGGGGTTTAATAAAGATCATTTATTACGATCATTTATTTAGGTATTTGTATGAAAAGTAGTGCTGAAACGTATCTACATTTGTAAGTCTACAAAGTTAAATACTCTACACGCAGAAATTAGTTCACAGTCCTAGTAGTTTGACTATTTAATGCTTAATACTGGATTCAATTCATTTCAATTTATTTTTTATTTATATTCATTACGTAATTCATTACGTAAGATTTCTTTTATGTAATATCATCAGAACAAGGCAGGACTAGTATGCCTGGTAAAGAAAATTATTATTTTTAATGAAGTGGTTTGGTTATGATTACTTATAATAGTCAGTCTTCCTATTCTTCTACATTTAAATAAGCTATATTGATCTTAATTTGAATGCTTAATTGGCCAGCACTTACTGGTTACAATTGTTTAATGTATGTGAACAGAGGTGGAGGTAGGAAAGCCATGTGACAGGGTTTATCATGTGATCAGGGTTTACACACTGATGACTTGAGCCAAAGGACGGCACAAAATATCCAGCCAGGTGAGCCTGTGCTGCATACCAGAACCAGAAAAGAGTTTTCCTGTCATCAGCACATCCATTTCTCTTTGGCCTCTGCCTATAGGACAGCTTTCATTTCGTTTTTTCTCAGTGTCTGCTGCCCATCTCATCCCTGCCTAGCCCTGCTTCCCCTGAGGTCACTAGCCATCCCAAATAAAGATCATTTCATAGGGTTCAGGATAAGCAATAAATAACTTTCTTTATCACATATGTGATACACCATGTTGTTTATTTGGTTACCTTTGGTAAAATATATTGCAAAATTCACCATATGGTTATGTCTTGCAAGCCAACATAAAAATGTATTGATCCCCAAGATAAAGTAGATGTTTTTATGTGTGTTCTTTGATTTCCTTTAAAGTGTCACATGGGCTTTAAGGAATACTAGAGCCTTTATGGTGCTGTAAGTGCAATGTGATAGCTGAGTCATTCCATTAGTATAACTGGCTTTAATCTACCATTTTCAGCAATCACCTAAGTTACTTGACGTCTGACCACATTTACATTTAATTCATACAAGGCACATAATTTGTTTATGCAAATTCCCCCTGCTCTGAATTCATTAAATTATCTCACATTTATTTCTCGCATCTCTCTTTGACTTTAATGAATTCCATAAATTTCATCTTTAAATGAGACTTAATTACCACCACAATTACTTTTGTCAGACATGTAATACACGATAATTAAATTTATCTTTAATGTGTCATATCCGTCCAGCCACAATTTCCTAAAGGCAATGTCACACAGGACATTACATTACATCGTTTCCTTGGCCACTATGCCACTTACTCATTCATATATGGTAAAGCCATATAATTAACTGTATGAGCAGGTGTTAGCATCTGTCTATAATGCATAACCAGCATATAAAGTTTAATAGCCTACTGTTGTACTGCCAAGCTGTTTACAATTCACATATCCCATCATTGTACTTTAGAAAGAGTTAATATTAAAATCACATAAGCAGTTTAAATTTTACTTTTATAAGAAATTAAAGGAAAACAACAAATAATTTTTAAGGTTCAGTTTATGTATAGAGGAAGAAGAAGAAAAGTCCATTACAAGACCTGACATTTTTGTAACATCTTTAATCTGAGAATAACAAAAGCATAATGCATTTCTACAATGTACCATCTTTGTTATGCTAGTCCAGCAATCAGCAGGTTTTGACGGTAAATAATTAGCACTTACAGTCAATGGCCACATTAATTGACACACCTACCTAATGCACAGTAAGACCCCCTTTTGAAATAGGGCAGAATAGGCATTCAATAAGGTGCCACAAACATTCCTTATAAAGTCTGGTCCCACACATTTTTGCACTTGTAGCCTTCATGTTGGCTTTAACCTAGACTGGCCATTCTTCTCTGCCCGTTCTCATTAATTAGGGGTATTTACCCTCAGGACTGCCAGTGACTGGATGTTCTGTGTTTATCAAACTATCCTCTGTAAACTGTAGATATGAACCAGTGGTGGATGTTCCTTAGATGCTGGAACCAGCATCTTTGGCACCAACAGTCATAGCGTGATTCAGAATCAGTTAGATCACACACATCGCCTATTCTTAAGTTCTGTCAAACGGTAACTAAACCTCATGACCTTATATGTGTGCTTTATGCTTTGAGTGACAGTAACATGATTCTCTTTTTACGTAATACAGTGGCCACTCGGTGTACAACGTACTTACAAAGAACTAACATAATGTGCCAGTTGTCTGACTGAGTGGAAATTTCATGGAATATCTTAAATAGTGAGGGTTAATTAATCTATTTAAGGAGAATGTATTTGTGAAACACTATTTCAATCTTCCCCCATTTCCATGGAGCTCTCACTTCATACACTGGACACTAAAGACACTTAAAAACCTGAAATCAATTAATGTAACCTTAGCAATTACTAATTATTATACCAACAATGTGCAGTATTATTAAATCTTGAAAACAGTATACTTTCATATACCAGATATTATAATAATGGGTGCTTATGAATTGGTTAATGACTTAGTTAAATAGGAAATTAGGGATGATGAGAAGTCTTGTCAACAAAAATGGGATTAACCAAAGCAGACAATTCAATTATTTGCTCTCCGTCTTTCTTCTAACAGACAGCAGTAGTGTACCACCACAAGCACTGCAGGAAAAATGTCAACTCCCAAGATAAAGATCAAGTCACACAGAAACACATTAAAGTCCTAAATAGCGTTAAAGAGATTACTAAGTGACAATGACGAATGAAATTTGTCCTTGTCGTAAATGTTGTATATTAATATATACAATTAAAATTGTATATATTAAAATGTAAATAATTGTATTATTTGTTGTTTATTTGATTGTTTGCGTGTCTATATGCTACTTCACTAGTATATAAACACTACTTCAATATCAGAAATCAGATTTTAAAAATCCTCAGTGGCTCAATTGCCCATTGCTTTACCTGATAAGCTTATTTCCCCCCACCAAAAGACAGATGAACAAGAGCTTTCAGTAAAGCTCAAAAATACTGATTTCCCAAATGAAATTGGACAATAAATATGGAATAGAGCAAGGCCAATCTCAATATGCTGAATGTACTATTTTGACCTCATTTGAGTGATTTATTTTCCTGTAAAATGATGAATAAGCCACAACCGCAAATGAAATTTTTAAATAAAGCAGAATTTGCTTCCACTGGGGCATAAAACTAATATTTTTGTCATTTAACTTTAACACTTCAAAACAAAATGCATCAGCACATTGCAGCGATAATTGTTTTTGCAGCTTCCTGCACATAAAAAGGTGATTAAAAAAATAAATTTTATTCTCCAACTCGAACAAATTTCATGCCTTTCACTTCGGTTTCATTAAAATACTAAAAAGATTATTTTTGCAACATTTTTATTATTGGGATTTTTCATCGAACATTTCATTATAAGGTTTTTCTTTTATATTCCAACATAAAAATTTTAATTAATTCACAATTATAGGAGTGTGTCACACACGATTGAAGGAGTTCAGTGAAACTGGAGTTAGCCAGGATCTGACCCAGACACGTACACACTTCACCTTGAACTGCTCCATCCCACCCACAAACTGCCGTGTTTTCTGCTTTACTGGCCCTCAGTCTACTGGGCAGAACATTGCAGGAAACAGGTTCTTACCGGGACTTAAGGCTGCAGACTGGCTCCAGAATGAGTTGTGTGGGAGAGAGACTCAAGTGCAGATGTTTGGTGAAGCCAGGACATGGGAACCGTGACATGGAAACCTAGAGAACAAGATGGCAACAAAAACTAAAGAAACAGACTGCAGAACTAAGACTACAAACATGGAAATGAGACTTCAGCAAAAAAAAAAAAAAAAACAACAACAACAACAACACAGGCACACTCCGAGAGCAGCAAGACGGAACAAAGCTTGGTGCTTAGTACTTATTGAGGCCTGCATTTCAGGTTTTAATTAAAGTTCTAAAGACCACCACCAACATCACTGGATGAAAAGATACAGCAATGCAGTTGTAAAGGAAGAGAACTGAATAGATGAGAAGTTAGTATCATTCTTTTTAAATTAGGACATAAGAATTCAAGGTTAGCCTAAGGGAAAACTCAATTAAAGACAGAAGAGAAATTGCTTGCTTTTTCCATCGTTTGATACTGATGTACACAGAAATTACATTTATTTCTGTCTTGTATTTGGTTCAAATGCGAGTTTTGAAGTTATGTCATGGTGATAAGACACATTTCTTAAAGCAAAATTGTCATGCTATTACTAAGTGACAAGAAATCTCACCGGAGCTTTTATGAAGAACACAGAACAGACGGTCATCAGAATAATGATTGTTTCTTTAAGTAAGCCACTAGTAATGTCTGGCTGTTTTTGACCAGCCACAATCACAAAGGCTTTACAAGGCTACTGCTGTCATTTAATTTAGGGTCTTAATCAGTTAAGCCTCTTCATAATCAACTCAAGTGTTTGTCCAATCAAAAATATCCAAGGCATTGATTTTACACTGATTAGCCCTAATCTTAGGGTGCAGCACAATTACCTAGTTAATCTAATGTGGCAGTGTTGGCACATCTCAGTCTTGAAATTATCCCTTAAAAACAAGATTCAAATCTGGGTTTCTGGACAAAATGACTCTGACAAATGTGTTAGTCTAATTGGTCATAGAAGTCGAGACACAAAACCTGAATGCTTAAAGACACTGAGCCTCATTTTAAGTCCATTTGAAAGCTGACAATGAGCTGCATGTAGCCTGTACGCAGGAATTTATCCTGCACCTGTTTGTGAAGATCCCTCATATTATACAAGATGACTTCCTCTTCGATTACACCAATACACAGCTGGATCTCTTCAAAGATCAATACTGTCTGGTTGTCCTGCCTGCACAGTGCAGCCAACAGTACATCTCACAATGGATTATGGTGGCATCACCGTAGCGACACACTGTACGAATTCCATCTTGTTTAGACCCAGCAGGGCACAGATACTTCCTTGTTCCTGATTTAGAAGAGTGACTGGCTGTCACTCCCCACATACACACACACACATTTCTCTTTTTTCCTCACCGCCTCATTTAGCAAGGAACTCTATTCAGGCCGCACTCGGGATGTTAGTCATGCACTGTCAGCCTGTAAGGTGTCTTGTGCCCTTTGAGAGACGTGAATACGGTCCTTTGCCTTTTTGGCTGGAACCATCCGGGGATTTCTCATTGGAAATGATGCTCTCACATGCTCCCACAATATCTGTCTAGCCTCTTTTGTACTTTTATGATAATTGTGCTAGCAAGACAGAAAGCTTTTTTCAAAGATGAATATGGTGTTATGGAGTTTCTGGCAAGCATGTGGATGTAAATCTAAAAATGTCTAGAGTCCTCATATTGTTTGTTTTGATTCTGTTCACTTCTCCTTTTTCTGTTGTTGTGGCCCCTGTGAAGCAAAGACTCAAGTTTCTTAGCAGGATTTCATTAAAGCCTTCACAGACAGAATCATTTTTTACCATGCAAGTTTATACTTATTTATGTTTTTATATTTCATCCACCTCTCCTTCCATCTTCCAGCTGAGTATCTCACTGTGGGTTGCGAGCCTTGTCAAGCATGCATTGGCGGGATATGTGCCTCTCTGAAGACGGGCCAGCGCTGCCATTCTTATTTAGGCTAAAAAAGTCAACAGACACCCATGTCGCAGAATCCTCTCTGCCCCACGAAAAGACCCAACTCACACCTCATTTCCTTTCACCTTAATAACATGCTATAAGTGCTTGTGTCAGCTCTTGACTCACACGAAAACTGTCATTTAAGTCTCTGCAATTCAAGAAACTGTGAGCAGTAAAACTGAGCAGAGTGATTTCCTGTTTACTTTATTATTGAATTACATCATGTACATTTAAAATAATTAATGGCTAGATGCCAATGTTTTTGCGATTAAGAGAATTTGCAGAATTGTCCAGCAAATGCAGATTTATTATTATAATTCTGTCATTGTCACACCTAACTTGACTGCCAATTATTGTCCAGGAATAGATACAAGTAGAACACAGATGGTTTAAAATGGATGGCAGGGGGATTTTAGAACACTGGGGTCCATATGACTGGAGAAAAACACAATGTCAACTTAAGGCTCCCAAGCCTTCCCTTACCATTTCGTCATCATTCGCTTTCTGCTGTTCCCGTGAGGGTTCGCCACAGCAGACCAACAGTCTCCATCTCCTCCTATCCTCTGTATCCCTTTCTGTCACACCAACCACCTGCATGTCCTCTCTCACCACATCCATAAACCTCTTCTCTGGCCTTCCTCTTTCCCTCTTGCCCGGCAGCTCCATCCTCAGCATCCTTCTCCCAATATACCCAGCATCTTTCCTCTGTACATGTCCAAACCAGCGCAATCTCACCTCTCTGGCTTTGTCTCCAAACCATCCAACCTGTGCTGACCCTCTAATATACTCATTCCTAATTCTGTTCATCCGTGTCACACCCAATGCAAATCTTAACATCTTTAACTCTGCCACCTCCAGCTCTGCCTCCTGTCTTTTTATCAGTGCCACTGTCCCCAGCCCATATAACATATCTGGCCTCACTACCGTCTTGTAGACCTTCCCTTTCACTCTTACTGGTACCTGTCTGTTACAAATCACTCCTGACACTCTTCTCCACCCACTCCACCCTGCCTGCACTCTCTTCTTCACCTCTTTTCCACACTCTCTGTTACTCTGAACTGTTGACCCCAAGTATTTAAACTCATCCACCTTCACCAACTCTACTCCCTGCATCCTCACCATTCTGCTGTCCTCCCTCTCATTCACACACATGTATTCTGTCTTAGTCCTACTGACCTTCATTCCTCTCCTTTCTAGAGCATACCTCCACCTTTCCAGGGTCTTCTCAACCTGCTCCCTACTCTCACTACAGATCACAATGTCATCTGCAAACATCATCGTCCACGGAGGCTCCTGTCTGATCTCATCTGTCAGCCTGTCCATCACCATTTCAAATAAGAAAGAGCTCAGAGCTGATCCTTGATGTAATCTCACCTCTACCTTGAATGCATCCATCACTCCTACCGCAGACCTCACCACTGTCACACTGCCCTCGTACATATCCTGTACCACTCTTCCATACTTCTCTGTTACTCCCAACTTCCTCATACAATACCATAACTCCTCTCTAGGCACCTTGTCATATGCTTTCTCTAAGTCCACAAAGACACTATGCAACTTCTTCTGACCTTCTCTATACTTCTCCATCAACACCTTCAGAGCAAACATCGCATCTGTAGTGCTCTTTCATGGTATGAAACCATACTGCTGCTCACTAATCATCACCTGCCTTCTTAACCTAGCTTTCACAACTCTTTCCCATAAATTCATGCTGTGGCTAATCAATTTTATCCCTCTGTAGTTACTACATTTCTGCACATCACCCTTGTTCTTAAAAATCAGTACCAGTACACTTCTTCTTCACTCTTCAGGCATCCTCTCGCTTTCCAAGATTGCATTAAACAATCTGATTAGAAACTCCACTGCCAACTCTCCCACACACACCTCCATGCTTCCACAGGTATGTCATCTGGACCAACAGCTTTTCCATTCTTCATCCCCTTCATAGCTGTCCTTACTTCCTCCTTGCTAGTCCGTTGCACTTCCTGATTCACTATCCCCACATCGTCCAACCTTCTCTCTCTCTTATTCTCTTAATTCATCAGCCCCTCAAAGTACTCTTTCCATCTGCTCAACGCATTCTCCTCACTTGTGAGTACGTTCCCATCATTATCCTTTATCACCCTAACCCACTGCACATCTTTGCCAGTTCGGTCCCTCTGCCTAGCCAAATTGTATAGGTTCTTTTCTCCCTCCTTAGTGTCCAGCCTCTCATACAACTCACCATACGCCTTATCTTTGGCCTTCGCCACCTCTCTCTTTGCCTTATGCCTCATCTCTTTGTACTCCTGTCTACTTTCTTCATCTCTCTGACTATCCCACTTCTTCGCCAACCTCTTCCTCTGTATACTTTCCTGTATTTCCTCGATCCACCACCAGGTTTCCTTGTCTTTGTTCCTCTGGCCAGATGTCACATCAAGCACCTTTCTAGCTGTCTCCCTTACCATTTCTGCTATAGTTGCCCAGCTATCTGGTAACTCTTCACTGCCACCCAGTGCCTGTCTTAACTCCTCCCTGAACGCCACCTTACAGTCTTCATTTTCCAACTTCCACCATTTGATCCTTAGCTCTGTCCTCACTCTCTTCCTCTTCTTGATCTCCAAAGTCATCCTAAAGACCACTATCCTATGCTGCCTAACTACGCTTTCCCCTGTCACCACTTTACAATCTCCAATCTCGTCCAGACTGACCCTACTGCATGGGATATCATCCACCTGTGTGCATCTTCCTCCACTCTAATATATCACCCTGCATTCCTACCTCTTCATAAAATACGTATTCACCACAGCCATGTCCATCCTTTTCACAAAATCCACTACCATCTGACATTCTGCATTCCTCTCCTTGACACCATACCTACCCATCACCTCCTCACCCCCTCTGTTCCGTTCACCAACATTCCCATTGAGATCCGCTCCAATCACCAATCTCTCTTTCTTGGGTACTGTCTCCACCACTTCATCCAACTCACTTCAGAATTTTTCTTTCTCATCCATCTCACACCCAACTTGTGGGGCATATGCACTAACAACATTCATCCTCACACCTTTAATTTCCAGCTTCATACTCATCACTCTGTCTGACACTCTTTCCACCTCCAAAACACTCTTGGCATACTGTTCCATCAGGATAACCCCTACACCATTTCTCCTCTCAATTTGAACCCACCTCCGATACACCTGGCCTTACTCCCCTTCCATCTGGTTTTTTGCACACACAATATATCAACTTTCCTTCTTTCCATCATATCAACTAGCTCTATCCCTTTACCAGTCATACTGCCAACATTCAAAGTTCCTACCTTCACGTCCACTCTCCTAACCTTCCTCCTCTCCTCCTGCCTCTGGACACGCCTTCCCCCTCTCCTTCTTCTTCAGCCAACAGTAGCCCAATTTCCACCAGCACCCTGTTGGCTAACAGTGCAGGTGGCGGTCATTGTTAACCCGGGCCTCGACCAATCCAGTATGGAAATTTGTTTTGTTGTCTGCATATTTGATTTGGCAAAAATTTTACACTGGATGCCCTTCCTGACATAACCCTCCCCATTTATCCAGGCTTGCAACCAGTACAGAGAAACGTACAGTACATCCCCAGTGGCTGGGTTCCCCTTACCATTTTGTACTAATCAAAAATCATATCTATTTATTTATTTGGGGGGGGGGGTGTTTTAATTGCATTGTCACACTAGAATTGACCCGTGATTGTTTCTCAGTTGACTTCCATTCCATTCTTTTCCAATGGTGATAAGCTATGACAAACTGTGATTTCACTGCTTTTCCACCCCAGGGACAATACAGCCTGCTATTCTGATTGCATTGCATGACTATTTTAACATTGTGCTGTCATAGGCACATGAATCTTGTACAGCACTGTTTAATTTTCATCCTCATAACTGCAAATTTCGTTAATAATGTAACTTTAGGTGAAATAACATATAAAAAGTGCAATTATTGTTTCAGAGAAGAATTGCTCAGGACATAGCGTCACCCGTTTGATATGAAAAAATATATTATACTTGCAGGATGTAGCCCAAAATATTCCCTAGCCATAGGGCTATACAAATGTTTATCCAATGCATTACAGCACAGGCAAGCCCATGGAACAGGCTAGTTAGGCTACTTTTAATATTTAGATACTTCAACATTTAGTTGGCATTTAGCATAAACCAGACTGCTGATATCTGCTTTTCTGTAACAGTGTTTGAATGTAAGATTGGTTAGTGCTACAGCAACAAATCCAGAATATAAAGTAGGTCAGCACTGTGCTATTGCATCTTTTTTCACTACACTGCCACCTTGCAGGTTATAATGAGAAAATAAGTGCATCCAGCCTTGTACATGCTTGGCATGGTAGAGAGAAAAGGCCATTATAGTTTCAATAAAAAGGTAACTACCCAGCACAGCCACAAAAAAAAAGAAACCAGAACATATGGAAGCCACCACGGGACAAACTGTACGTGAATGAATATGTTTAGAGATGAGGCTTTTCTTTGCTGGTCACATTGCTTTAAAAATGTAGTTGGCTGCTGGAATTCTGCTGTGTCCATGTTCCTCCACATTTTAGAGATTTCTCTTCATCTTTCCCTCACATATAGTCCTCTGCACATGTAATCTTGTTACTCATGCATAAGTGCTTTAACTATGAAAGAGAATTCATTAGCTCTAAGATTATCCATAAATGAATGCTTGTAACTTCAGAGACAAGGCCAAATGACCAAGGTGGACTACCCACCTACATACCCTGCGTAAGTAAGCGTAACAAACTAAAGAGCCTCATCTCAGACATACTGTAAGGTGGAGCACCGTTCATTACTAATAGCTCTTTCAAGATTCATTGTAAGTAAGCTGAATTTCCTTCTCACCTTCTTTAATGGGATATGGAGCAAGCAAGTGCCGTTCTTGTGTTCTTTGGTGAAATGCTACCTGTCTCTTTGTTTGTGTGGTGAACTGTTTTACACTGCAAAGAATCTGCTTTAGAACCAGAATTGAGATTGCAGTGGTGGCAACTCTGAATTTGTATTTATATCCATTTAAAATGGCTCACTGCAAAGATATAGACGAGATATGGGGGCAGTGCTTTTTATTTCACTTTTTTAATACAAGCAAGCTACTTCTAGATTTCATACTTGTATCTCCTTTAAGTTCAAACTGTGAACAACTACTGTAAATTGTTTCATGGGCACTAGATTTCAAATGTTCAGTAGCCTGACAGGCATATAGATCTGTAAAACTGGTAAAATTTCTAAAAGCAGAAAGATGGTAGATGGGGCAGGGCAGTATGTGACATTGATGAGGCCTAATGGTTTGTTTATTAATCGAGAATGGGAAGGAAGCTCATGGCATTCCATCCAGGGTGCGGGCCTGCCTTCTCCCTGTGCTTCCTGGGATAAGATCCAGATTCCTCATGACTTCATACTGCAAAAGTGGGTGGAAGATGGGTGGATGGGTGAATACTGATGGACCTCCCCAGTTGTCAGTTTTTGTAGAGTTTTTATAATGAAATGTAGGTGAATTCCTCAGGTGTAAAATGATTATGCATGAGGTGAAAAAATTAAGGTGGCAGAATACTATCAAATTACTCTTAGGAATGCCATCTCCCTTCATTCATTCTTGGGTGACTCATAGTCACAACTTCCAGACATGTGAATGTATTGTGATGTAAATCTTATAGTCAACACAAATGGGCAGTTTATTAGTCTTGATGTTTTATCATACGAAATTGGGTGAGAAGGTCATAATGTTTCACAATATTGCTGCAGTATTTCTGCAACCCATCCTCGGTCCATGGCCACTCACTCATATTTCAGTCATTGCCTCTGTGATACCGAAGAGCTTTGATTAGTGCACAATAAGGCCTACTGAGGAACAAAGAAATGATTTTGTTATGTGAGAGATATTTGTCATTTGTTATGGTGCCATTTATGATTAAACTTTGCTGGCATTTCTGTGATATTTTACTTCAGCTGTTACATCATTTCAGCACCTTCATTAATTATTTCTGAATGTTGTGACATGAGGTTTATCATAATTCGCAATTAACAGAAAACCAGATTAATAACTCTATTAACTTTCTTGAGTAATGCAGCGCATACATCATAAAAGAGAATGCCTAACTGTAATTCCACAAAACTGTGTTTAGACTGAACGTCATGTCCAAGGATGTGCAAATGAATTATCACAGTTATTATTTATAACGCAGTAGCAAACACGGTGGATTAGCTATGAGAGAATCTCACAAATGTCAGAACTGGTCATCATCTATCCACCCCCCCCATTTTCTAATCGCTTATCTTGGACAGAGTCGCTGGGGAAAATTTTGTCATTTTAATTATTTTTGTTTGCATTTTACGTTTATTTTTCATGTATATTTTGTAATCAAACATGTTCTGTGAGGTAGTTTTTCATTTGACTTGAAACTGAAATACCATACCAAAACATTAGATAAAAACATGGCCGCCGTAACGTTGGTTTCAGCAATCCCAATCCTGGTGTACTGACCAGGGTTTAGTGTTTCCCTGTTATGTCTGTTGATTGCCAGTGATCAGGCCCTGATTACCCTAATGTGTCTCACCTGTGTCCTACCCATATATATCGATGTCTTGGGCTGGCCCCTCTGGTTCTGGAGCTGGTACTGGCTGTTTCTGGCTCCCTCAGGTCAGGGCAAAGTATGCTGTTTCTGTTTGCTTAGTGATTCAAACTCTACTTTGTGCTTGCATCCTTGTGTTGAAGCCTCTTTGTAGGAACAGGCCTGGTGATCGTCACAGCTGCTCATATTTCAATTAGTATTAATGTTTAATTTACATCAAGTGCCTCATTCCTCATACCAGGGACCTGCTCTGTGAGCAGGAAACAGTAACTAATGGGTCCTTTAAAATAATGGTAATTTTGTACCATACTCAAGATAACTTTTGCTGCCTAAACTTTTTTTTTAATATTTGGCTTAATTAATGCTACTCAATGTTTCAAGAAATTCAGATTTTTAAGATTAAGGGCATTCTAACAATAAGATTTTATAAACTATTAATTTGTAAAATACTATTTGACTGACTAAAATGATCATTCATTTCTAACTAACAAATTTTAAAAATCACTATTCAGACTTTGAATTTAAAATACTTTTATTTCAGAAGCATCCAGATCAAAAATTTCTACTTTTGATCCTGGCTAAGTTTATTAAATTAGAAAGTCACTGCAATAAAATAGAGCACAGATAGGAACTGAGTGGCCAGCATGAGGAGTGAGGCTGGGTGGAGGAGGGACTTAATTGCTGTAACACGTGTCCCTAAAGCCTATCAGTATACATGTTTGTCAGTTTACATATTTATGCAAATTAAACATAATAATGCTGTCACCTGTAATCACCTTTTGCAGCAAGGAAAAATGCTAAATTATGAGCATGCAGATCCTAGAATGAAGTACATTGGACCTCATCAGTGTTGCTTTTTCTAGTAAATATACAGAGTCAAAGTCAGAATAACGCTACCACAATCGCTGTTGACATGCTTACAGCTTTCACTGCTGTTACAAGGTATTTAGGGTTTCCCTGTTTGTGAGTTTGCTTCAAACCTACTGAGTCACACTAAATGATCCTTCATAATGGCAGAGGGTCCACCGTGAGCACATATGCTAGCCAGTATGCTGTGATCCACTAATCTCGAAGTCTGACCTTCACATGATGTTTGATCCACATTCATGAAATAGCACTATGAAGGTGTTGAAAACATCATGTGTGTGCCAGGAAACCAGGCTGCATGTCTCAGTTCCAACTGGCAGTATGTTCTGTTTTCTTACTCGCCATAAGCCCTCCTTGGCTGAAACAGTCCTGGTTAAGTCTGTATTTGCCTGCTTGGCATTGTTGCTGCCATGTTCAGAGAAAAGTTTGATAGGTAAACGGATTTGTTGCTATGAAAACAAATTTTAAAATTTAATCCTTAAGATACCTAAAGGAATGTTTATGTGCATTGAGATTAACTATAATATCCTAAGCTGTGAATCCGAGATGATTCTCTGACGTCGATAAGCATTTCATAGCGATGCACACCTTGGTTTTATATGCTCGTATGTGTGCAATCTATTGTGACCCTTGGACAGATGATCAAACTTAAAAACAAGAGAAATACGCCAGAATCCTGAGACGGTTTGAAGTGTACTTGATAATTATCGCATCAACATTTAGTGACCCCAGTGCTTGTATGACATGAATAATATTCTCTCAACTAGGCTAATCAATGTAGATATATTTAACCTCTTAAGACCATCCTCTTTTCTTTATAAAGAGTTATGGCTCATTATCACTATGTGTTTTAGCAGCAGGCCTTGGTATATGGTTATGCATATTCTAAACTCAAATTCCATACGTATTATGTGGTGTAAGAGATTCATTTAAATGATATAGACCATTAAAATTGTTAAAATTTTAATTGATGAGTACGTGTTTGGTCTTTTGGTACTCTGGGGCACCGTGTGTGTGTGTGTACATGCATGAATCAAGAACCAACAAACTCTGGTTGATCAACAATACCACTAGGCTAGGCAGGTTTTTTTTAATGTTTAGACTTGAAGCCTTGAGGTCGTTATATTATCCAGAATCTGAAGTCCCATTTTGACCTCACCAAGGAGCACAAAGTCTGTTATGTGGTGCTAGAAGAGTGCTAATCAATGAGAAAATGGACTCAATCGATACATTTCATCAAAAGGCACACATACACACACAGCATGGACAGTGCTGTATTACTCCAAATGAGGGACTGCATTTTAAGGTACGGCACTGCCTGCTAACATGAGTTGATTAATTCCACGTTATTATTTGGAGCAGGAGAATATCTGTCACTCCTCTTGCCTCTTTCAGAGCAATACTAGACCTTCCAATAATGTCCGAATTTCACCAGATGCTCTTATTAACTCAAATTAAGATGCATGCTGATGGTTTCTTGTGAGCATTTGACCCTTCCATGCAGCCACCGACTCTCTCATTAATCCATGTTATATAGCACAGTTGATCCCGGCTCCTGCCGAATGAAGCTATCGCTAAACTAATGTGCAGTTCAGTTGACGAAGTCCAGCCAATTCCGGCTCTTCATTAACACCCTCTGGTGCAGCCCTTCTCCCAAAGGAACTGAGAGGGTAAGAAGGCAGCCACGACTTTGTGCAATAACCATTGCTGTTATTTGTGATTGAATAACGAGAGCCAAAAAAACGTGGTATCTTTACAATTTTGTGAGCTATTGCTCATCCTGAGTAAGGACACTGGAAATGTCTTTCAAATGTGCCCTATATACACTAAGTCTCTTGACAGTACTAACAGATCTATTGTGGCTTGAAAAATACCGTTGAATATCAATATCAGTCATTTTCCCTGTTGGAAATGGTGTCTTTTCTTTGGCAATTTTCAAATTGAGCCTGAGAAGCTGGAAAGAGTCAAATACAGCAGTATATCAACTTCAATATGATGAATGATGGAGTTAATATGACTCTTTGTTTGCTGTTCATAAACTATCAAAATACCCAGTCTTACACACCTGTATCTGTCATACTGGCTAAAGTTAAGTTAAGTCACTGGTTCACAGTAATAGCAGCAGTCATTTGATACCATATAACATTACAAATTAACCTGAAGTACAGCGGAATCTTGCAAGTATGAGAAAAACAAATTCAAGCCTAAAATATAAAATTAGCACGTGCTTTAGCTTTTTGTAAATGAACTTTGAAGTCATTATTCTTCAAGCAACAGCAAGCAAAACATAAGGGGATTTTACAAATGAGCACTCAGGAAATAGCTAATGAGATTAAATAAAAGGATTATCAGAGGTATTTCATTATTGTACAGTTAGTGTACTGTGTCTAATAAAGTGCTGTTAACTTCAGGCATGAGGGAATGAGCCTTCTGTTTGATTCTGTCACCTAACAGAGAACACGAGGCGAATGAATTTCACTGGATTCATGTTAAAGATTTACATAATACCTTATGCATGCTCTCCACATAAGCCATTGCGGTAAACAGGCTAATTCATAGATAATGCAAATGAATGCATGCATAACACATCACGCCATGTAACAGCCATACGTATCCTTACAGTGCCTAAAGAAGAAAAGGACCATACCGTATTATAACTGCTTTGGCAGGTTTTATGTGAATTGTTACCAAGGATTTCAGTGTAACAATAAAGCAGAGCACAAACAGCCATGCTTGTATTTTCTGGAATGCGAAGCCATTTTGTGTTCTTCGTTTCATAAAATCCCTATTTGTAATCAAAATAGATGTTCGGCCTCAAGTTATTAGTTAGGATGGGAGTGTCGTAACAAAATTTATATTTTATAAAATCTACAACTGCAAAAGTTATATCAATTTGCGAAAACAAAGCAATATTAAAGAATCACTTTAAATTGATTGCACAAAACAGGACTGTACTTAAAGCATCTTTAAGTTCATAAACCTGAAAATAAGAGTGCGTGGCAAAGGAGGTAAAGCAGGGATTTAAGTTTGGTTTTAATATTGATGGAGAGACTGGAGATACATGAGTGACGTCGTGAAAGATTCCAATACCCTTGGAATTTACATTTGCAAACACATGCAAATACGCATGTACAAACATACCCATAGGCTGTATTATGCAGACAGAATTCCATTATGAACGGTCCATATTATTAAGCAAACACCAAAATTAGACTTCAGGTGGACTTGGGGAGTCTAGGGGAGAGCCCAAAAGTGTGATGTAACTGGAATCCAGATCTACCATCCAACTCTGCATTTCCAATGTGGATAACTCAGTTTTCTCACGCTCTGCCTCACGTGAATATTGAGATTACCTGTTCCTAGATAGTCAACACACCCATGTATACTGTACATCCTCTTCCTCTTTATGAGCCTTGAGAGGTGGTCTGTTGTTTGTCACGATTACTAAGCTTTTGCTGGTTTTGCTTGACTGCATGGTGCCTGACCCATTTCTGTTTACCATTTTAGATTTTGTTTAGGGCCTCGTTTTTCCTGTCTGTTTTCTGATCCACTTCAGTTTTCAATTTGGATTCCACCTTAAATGCAGCTGGCCTGCCTGATTTTTACCCCCCGCTTCGTGGATTTTGACTACAGTTAATATCATTAAATATGTCTCATTCTGCATTTGGGTCATCATTGGATCAGTTTTGTCATCATTATACAAAGTTTATTGGGATTTACTACAAAACTAGTAATTGATATTTAAATTATTTCATGCTGTTTTATGCATAATGCAGAAGTATGTTGTAATATGCAATATAAAATAGATAATTTAATTACAAGCTAACATTAAAATGTTAATATACAACCAAACCTAAAACAGACATAAATAAATAGGCAGTCCAACGTAGCTATACTTGTGTCACCAACCATGAAAAAAAAGACTATGGAGTCCAATACAAAAGATTCTCAGGATTAACATCTAATCCATATGCCCCCTGGCAACTAAAATTTAGTCACCTATCACAGTTTTGTTTATTTATAAGCTGGTGCTTTCAAAAACAAATTGTACTTTCTTTCCTTTCAGAGAGACCCCAGATATGTGATTTTTCTCAAAGTACAGTTAATTTGTTCACGATAAAGGATAGCAACATACATCACCTCATCATTTTACACATTGAAAAAGGCACGGCATTTTATTACTGAACCCACAGTGCTTGGTATTTATATGCTGTAAAATGTCACACCACCAAGCTATTAGCATAGCAATTCTTAAGTTAATCATGCTTCAGAGGTCAATAAAATCTAACATTATGAGGTATGGCCCATTCTGTGTGAAGAACTAATGAAAAATTTGTAAATATTTTATGTCTCCTTAATGTTTGAGGCTCAGACTTTTATCATTTCAATCAACCTTCAGTTTTTATGTATTTTTATAGTCATTTAGTTGTATAAACACTAAAGGCTGTAGTTTTTGAAGGATGCATGTTTATAGACATCTTCATTCCTGAATATAAACAAATGTAGTTAAATGCACTTAGGCCAGATTGGCTTTAAATCATATCACTCATAACGAGTCTTTTTATTTTTTCTTTTCCATTCTCTTATAGCTTTTCCATACTGAGCCTGAATATTGTACATCATTAACTACTGTTCCCCTCGACCCTGACCAGTTTAAAGGGTTGGATGGATGGATGGATGGATGGATGGATGGATGGATGGATGGATGGATGGATGGATGAGTCATTGTTGTGTCAGTCTAAATCAACTTCTAATGCTGTTGTTAATTAAAGGCACTCTGGGATGTCTACTGTATGTTAGAGTAAGTGCCATATAAAAAATAAATAAACCCATCACAATGGAACCCATCACACCCCAGTCCTCCACCAGGGCACCCATCTGGTACTGCTGGTATTAGTACAATGGTGTATAATGATTTCCAGTGGACCAGTATGTCAGTTCTGTTGTAGCAGATATCACAGGATGCTAGCAAAAATCAGGCCAAGCCTTTCTGTCTACAAGAGCTGTGCATTCTATGATTAGACCTGCAGTGCAAAGCCTGGAAAAGCCAGGGATTCCGGGGGATGCCAAGCCAAGGGCTCTATAGCACTCAGGGCTCCATACAGGCCACTCTGGAGGCAAAATCCCTTTAGAAGTGACAAGCCTCAGGCTTACATTTATGGGCCATTTTCCTCCAGGCAACCCTGGACAGCAGCAAGCAGCAGGACCCACGTCTGTTGCTCCCTGTGCTACTGCATGGTCAGCACTGATTATGTGCTGGGCAACACTGGGGACTGTGGTATGACTGAAGCTGGACAAGGACTCAGTGATCCCTAGCGGTACGTTCAACTTTATGATAATTTACGTCACCATCCTGGGGAAAAAGTCAGTGTTGTCCAATAGAAAATCAGCATTAGATTATCCCTATCTGACAGTCCTGAACATTTTCAGTTTTTTTGTTTAATGCAATTTGACTCATCTTAGCATTCGGATTTTGTGCGTACCTTCTGATATGCAGATGTTACAATTATGAAAAATAAAGAAGTGACATCATAAGAACTAAATAATACAAGACGTTTGTCTTTAACAAATTGTTCCATCACAAGTTATCTTAAACAACAGTCCACCTTTGTTGAATATGTTCCTACCATATTAACTGTACAGCTATACATTTATATTTAAAGTGCACTTATCTGTTTTTTGAATCATTTTGGAGATCACTTAAAATTCCTGCATTGCTTCCACCCCACACAACAAACTGAGTAATCGTATTGCTAAGAAATCTTTGGGTGTATACAGTTCTGTAGCTCGATAGTCTTGTATGGTCGCTGTATGCCACAGTTTATTAAGGGTTGTATAAAAATTTGGCATAAAAGCCCCAGTTGTTTTCTATCTGAAAGTGAACAATAGCGGAGAGCGGAGACAAGGCTGTGCTGCATTTCAGAGTGGCTGCATAGCCGAGCCTGTGGGTATACAGTCAGGGGTCACGATCGGGGGGTCATGGGGGTCTCAGATGGGACGACGCACAAAACAGGCATGAAGTCTTTACTGATTCTGCACAGAGGCTCTCTTTTCCCAGCTGCATCCTTCTCTGAAAGCTTCAGATTATATAAGGAGAGGTCAAAATCTGATATTTGACCCCACCCTCAGGACAAAGAGAGAATTTTTGCCTTCCCAGAAATCTTTGGGACAAATGCATAATTAAATATCCTACTCTGAAAGTCTGAAAGGGTAACCACGGTTAATCTTATCTGAAAGGGTGCAAATCGACAAAAGTATCTTGCAAATGTAATAAATGTCAATACAATAGAGAGAGAGAGAGAGAGAGAGAGAGAGAGAGAGAGAGAGAGAGAGAGAGAGAGAGAGAGAGAGAGAGAGAGAGAGAATATCTTTCTGTGGAATGCTGTTGCTGTAATCATGCTGTAATCATGCTGTCTGCCATGGGGGGCTGTTAAACAAACAACTTTAGATGCATGGGTCAACAGACAAGAAAATCTTGTCAAATTATCAAAGATTATCCTTCAGGCGATATGCCTTATTCATTTGTTGCTAACCAGATTACAAAGTTAAAAAAATACCTAAGTGTTGCACATTGTGCAAACGTCATGCAGACTCAAGTGACTGATTTCTATAGCCTGTCATTTGAAGAAGCCCAGCTAGGGAGAGAAAAAATTTGGCAGTGGCAAGACAAGTAATTAAAAGCACAAATCCCCAGTAAGACGGAGAGAGGATGCCTTGTTTCCCCCATGTCTCAGTGTAATGGTGTCCATCCGTTCCATGTCAAAGACCCAAGACATTGACCCAAACGTTAGGTAATTTTATTAAAGGTGGTTGTAATTCTACTTTGCACTCTTCCTTTCTAATATAATGTAGATCAGGAACTAGTATATTTCAGTTTGGCCAACTGAAAATAATATTAGCATTTGCACTTTAGTAAATTTCCAATCCTCTGGTTGGAGCAGGAAGTGGAGGGTCTCTAATGAAGGGACCCGAGCCCCTCAAACTCCTGGGTAATGAAGTTTTGGCCTGCTTGCTTGCCAGAATATGGTGATGGGATGGGGTGGTGATGAGGAATATTAAAGTGTTTATTTGTTTATTAGATTATTTATTTACATGAACATGGTCTTGCCCAATTACATTTAAGCAAACAGTCAAGTCTCTTGGGAGAAGTGCAAGTAGAGGTATGGCTGGCTGTTGGTCAGGGCGTTTGGCTCTTGTAATTCATTCCAAGAATGGCAAACTTGGGGCAGTTAAGTTAATATTGTAAATAGATTTTTTTTTTTTCGTGGTTATTTCCTTTTTCTTTTGTTTGATTGCAATTCTCTTTATTTGGGGCCCAATCTTCATTGGCTTGGAATTTTTGGTTTCGGGCATAATTAAAGCACTGGCATTTCACCCTGTCTTGTGAGGACCTCAGGTTTTTCCATCGGCCCACGGGCCACCTTGTAATACTCAGTTTGACTGGTAACTATACTTTGTTTTATATCCCCTGTTGAAATTCCAGTTGCATTACATTCCAAGAAGTTCTGACACGCTACATGGTCACCTTGTTTCTTACATTTAAAATTTTCTTCCTTAATAATGTGAAAATACACTTAAGAACTTTGTTCCATCTTTTTCAATAACTAAGATGGAGGATGTGTGTGATTTTCACAGCTAACTTAATACTTTCTCTACTGAAAGGATGGATTCTCAAGAGAATGGCATTTGAAGCACCAGTCCAACATGTCACACAACTAGAGACACTTCAGTTGAGTAAATTGCATTTAGCTGCATACCAATTGATGCCGTAGGCAACTCTTTATTCAGTGAATGCAAAGCACGCCACTTCACAGGTCACGGAAATTAGTGATATGCACATTGGTGCCATCACTCATAACGTGGAAACTATTAATAAGAAATTTGGAATTTCTGAATTGGGACTCCTACCTCCATTAACCTCCAAGCAACTTCTGCGTCTGCTCCACCCACCAGTTTTACTGATGCCATTGTGATTATTTTTTGTTTGTGTTGAAACTGTTGTAAGATCCCCAGATCTGCAGGGATTTACTCAGAAGTAATATTCATGCTTAAAAAAATGCCCTGATCATTTTTTGTACTGTTTGTCCATTATGAGGGGGTACTGTGTGTAAGGGTTGATGCCATCCAACCGATATGGTGGACATAGGGTGACGTGCCAGTCTTTTCTGCCATTGAAACATTAATATTTGGCTTGTAATTGGCTCATCTTATTGTGTTCATTATAAGATTTACTGTTTTCTCTATGATCATTGACTGAAAAATGTTGTCATTGTCTCCTAATATCCAATTTTATTATTTCAAAATAATTTACTCTTCAGATGAGCTGTTTTGTTGTCAAATATAATTCAGTACAGAATAAATGTTACAATATTTTCAGTATAAAATATATTCCATTATTTATGTTTTCAGAGGTTCATGTTATGATTAAAAAACTCCCCCCTTTCCCCAGGATAGTTTCGTACCTCAATTCTATCACTGCCAACATATAAACCTCAGCCATGTTTAATATTTAACTGCACAGTGTGTGGACCCAGAGTGGTTTATTTTGTTCTTCTATGGAAATACTTCAGTATTTATACACTCTGGCACCTTATAGTGTATTTATTATCTATTTATTATCTATGATATTTATTTTTTCTGTATTCATTGACTTTGTGTGTATACTTGTGATTTATTGTGTATTTGTTTCTGAATCCACAGTTTGCTGTATTCAAAATCTCATCATTCTAAAGTGCCAATAAAAAATCGTGAATCTTGAAATGTGAATGATTTAGCGGGGGCCAGGGAGGAGGGAGCTCTGTGTAAAAGGTATGGATAAGCAAAGCTGAAATGAGATTAAAAGGAGCATTTCTATGCCAGCAAACATTCCAGTCTGATAAACCGAAATGAAACAAGTTTTTCTCCGTCTGTTCTGTACTTTTTAGAAACAGAACGCGGTTGAGATCTCACTGCTGTCTGTTTCCTGCATGCCATCCTCTCGTATTATCGTGAAATTGATCAGCAGGAGCTACGATGTGTCACATGCTCCCGGCATGCCGTACACCATCATTTCGTCGCTGTCAATGAGAGCCAAGGATGTGTCATGGTACAGAGCTCATTTTCTAACTTAATCACGGTGCCAAGTACTCAACTGTGGTCGAAAACCTCAGACTCTGATTATATTCTTTTTCAGCTCACTTTCAAGAACGAAGCTAAGAGCACCTGTGTAATAAAACTTAAAATCTTTGTTCGGAGGTTTAGCTCCAAAGTGGGAACGTTCTGCCTCTCTTAATGCCACCATCACAGCGAGCGGTTGTCAAGACTAGCGGTACTTAGCAGCACTACTTGTCTTTATGGAAGCAGAGCAGCAACAGACCAGCGGTGTCCCCCGTGAGTTCAGTGTTAATTTCAAACGAGATAGTATTTTTCAAAAAAAAAATCCTTCTGGGAATTCAAAACCCTTATTATTATTTCATTTATTAGTTTTGAATCCCTTGGCTGCAAATGCCCCAGAACTTCAAAATCTCTTACTTTTTATGATCTGTCAGCTTATTCTTTGCAAAGGAGGAATACAGTACTGAGACATAAGCCAACTTCACTTACAATTCTTATAGAAAGTTCTGTTCCCAAAACTCGTCTTTGATGTTGGATTTCCACACATGAAACGTCGGCACACCAGAAAAGCAGGCAAAAACCGTATATTAAATCTAAGGAATAAAATTAGCTGGTACCCAGAAAATATAAAAATGTATTAACATTTCATCATGATAATACACGAAGCATTGGGGCAAAAAGTGATGAGTTTTAACCATGATAAACTGTAGCAACCAACTTTTGATCACATGATCATGTTATTTTATTAAACCAAAATAATGAAATGTTTTTCTCAATAAAAACTGATTTTTTTTTTTAGTATTGATCCAGGATCTTTAATGTGCTTGATTTGTTGGGTATCCTTCTTAAATACCTTGCTCAAGGGTTTTCAACGCACAAAACTGAACCCTGATTTGGACAGACCAAATCCAGTTGCAGAGGTGTTACGGTTATTAGCAGGAGCAAACAGAAAGCAAATGTTGTGAAACAGGCAGGTGGCCAAGAAAAAAAGATGAAACCACACACAGGTGTCCAAATCCAAATCACATAAGTCAAAACCACAATCATAAAGCCAAAAGAGTAAATACCGATCTAGCCAAATGCAAAACACTAAACCAGGAACGAAGAAGTCTGACGGGATTGCGTAGTTACACACAGGAGCAGAAGCTAGACAGGGTACCTATAGCACTCATTACGGCAATAACACTCGATACCTGACGAAGATATACCTGCTCTACTGAGCTAAATAACAGGAGGTCATTGTGCACAGGTGAGATCAATATTTTGAGGGGGAGCCTGGGCGTGGCTGGCTGGTTGAAGGCATGACACACTGTTAACAGAGTAGGATAATCACATCACTATGAGTAGTTACTGTCATTCCAGACCTAGGTGACACAAGAGAGATTTTATGTTTCCTGTTACTTATAAAACTGCATGCAAATTGCTTCCTGTCAGCATAGATCCCTGTTAGAAATTAGAGTGCAAAACCACTAATCTAAAGTCTTATTTTGATTACCATTGTTGCTATGTAAACTCAAGTTGTACCCTACTAAACACTAATAATTCATGCATGCTTTGTAGTTAAGATAAAAAGCAACCCTTCATCTGGTTTGTACCTTTAAACGAGATCCAATTTGTACTTGTATTATATATGCATGTAAAATTATACTTTTTTAGCACATGAGGAATGAACACCTTGAGCACAGATGGCCAAAGATTTCTCTGTCATTAGCTCCTAAAAAAAAAAAAACCTAACGCAATTACAGAAAAAACAATTAGTGCCACATTGTCAACATTAGGGAAAGGAGGGCAGTAATTATGGGAATGAGCATAGTTTTGATTGCTCCAGTTGCAATTGTTTACGTAAGTCTCTGCCCAGAGGATGATGGTTTTCAGTGCAGCTGGCATGTGCGCGGGTCCAATCCAGATGCATCTATACCTGGGAAACTTTGAGAAGTGGCTATGTTTTCATAATCCCCGCACATGTGCTGTTCTCCTGTGAAAATGCTGTTACCATATCAACAACCCCCACAATTACACAAGCTGCTTTTACAGCAGATCATGAAACTGGAGTATAAAATATAATTTACATTATAAGTTGCACCCTTTGTTGCATAGGATAGGCTCAGGTGTCTTTGTGACCCTGTGCTGGATAACTGGTTATTGAAGGTGCATGGGTGGATGAACATCTGTCTCTCCTTAAATGTCTGGGACCAGTGGTGAATTTTAAATTCAGATTCAAAAAGACACCCTGAACAAGATTACAGGAGTTACCTAAGTAATCTGCGGCTGTGTTGCGCACCGCAGGCTGGAGCATGCTGGAGACTAAATTCCTGGGGTGTCACTATACGTTACTATATGTTTATGTTTTTATGTCATTATATGTTAATGT
This sequence comes from Gymnarchus niloticus, assembly GCA_009936485.2. NCBI lineage: Eukaryota > Metazoa > Chordata > Actinopteri > Osteoglossiformes > Gymnarchidae > Gymnarchus > Gymnarchus niloticus. The sequence goes on along the minus strand of JAACJT020000110.1, from coordinate 12,074,964 downwards.
CTTTAAAGACTAAATTAAATCTAGCAAATTAGATCTGAGGGGCTTGCATGACTCTTCGCTGAGTGGTATGGCTCAGCCTTTGGTGGAACTCCACCATGCTGCCGCGACAGAGAATGGACGAATATTAAGAAGCATGACGGGGTACAACTCGGCCAGTTTCGGAAGGTTATGTAGCTCATGGGTGCTCTTTTGACCTTTCACAGAGGAAAGGTCATCAGTGGCCGTCTGTCAGCAGCTCAGTTTACGCACCCAGTTGACTGGGAGCGAGGTGAACAGCTGTACGTCGCTCTAACATGCGATGCAGAACGGCATGCATGGTGCACAGTCCTGCTGAGTTACACCTCAGTTGGGTGAAGCAGACACATGCAGCAAAATTCACGCTCACTATGCTCACTGTTCTTCATTTTCTCTAAGCTTTATACAGGATATAGCAACCTACCAACAAAGGTAAGATTATTAATACTTTACAGCAGCAAAATAGGCATATTTTGCCTTTTCTCAGTTCTCTTCTTTCTGGATTGTTAAGTCTTAGTACTGTACTCATTACCGTGCATCTGACAGGAAGTATGCAAACTAATAACGAGGCAGGTAAAAATACATGAATCAACTGTTAGACCCCCTAGCAAAAGATATTACAGACGTGTATGTGCATAGTTACAGATTCACAGACTTTAGCCTCTTTTAGAGTTTTAAAATTACATTTGATGTAATATTCATCAAGCATAAACATGTACAGTACTCCTGCAAAAGTCTTAGGCAAAGAAAATTATCTTTAAATTATGTGTATATTGGTATAAAACTATGATTTTATATCTGCCAAGGTGTATCAGTCTATTCCAAAACATCTCCTCTAATCAGCCCAGAATTTACAGTTACCGTCCAATATACCCATGTACTATATGAGTACACTTGTTTAGGCAAATCAAAACCTCAAAAAGTGAATGAACTAGTTGAGTTCACTAGTTAAGTGACTTGGTAGTAGAAAATTAACTAATACATAGAATGGCTGAAAGCTCCTGAGGAAAGGCTTCTGAACCAAAGCTCTGTTCTAATAGCTTTCCAGTCAGATATCAGTAACGTTTCAGAGAACAGAAGAAATTAGTTTTAATTGTGTTACTGTTCATTTGTATATATCCTAATCTTAGATTGTGTTGTTTTTTTCCGTTACTGCCCAGAGAAATGGCTTTAAACATTTTCTTTTCTCTGCCTAAGACTTTTGCACAGTACTGTTATACTTCTTGTGAGAAATATCCCTTCCTATAGCATTAATATTAATAGACACCACATAATACTTCACTAATTCCCACTAAATTTTTCCCTGCCAAACGACCCACTTCAGTTCTATGGTCCCATACCTCAGTATCACAAGCCTTAATGTCTTCCATTTCATCGACAGAGAGCACTAGCAGCTCAGAGTGACTTCCTGAATTTCCATCTCTTATGGATTCATTCATCCACATCTGTATTGCCTGACAGTACAGTACGTCACCATTAGCCTGGCTCTGCTTTTATTTTTTGCCTACATGGCGGCGGGGCTGCAGCGGTGGTCTTCAAACTGAGATGCATAAGGGGAAATAGTAGCACTCCCGAAAGGTAATGTCAATAAAGATACGGAAGCAGCCTTGCTGAGTTGGAGAGCATTAAAAACCAGGAGTGCACACACACTGCCACTGCAGCGCACATGAAAGGCTGGTTCATGCTGGTTCAGGTCTACAGTAAAAGCAGTTTATGCCATATTCTAAACCACATGGAAATTCCTTTGTCCAAAACCTTTATGTATTGAGTGTTTAATTGTTTGTGTTTTAATGTCCCTTCCATTTATGTAGGGAACATCTTCTGTGATAACTGGACTGTGTACAGAATTTGGTTTGCTCTTTCTTCTAGAAAGATCATCATAATGTTGACGCTCTACTCTTGAGGGTTTCAGACTTGATAAAACTCCAGCTGGTCATTATAGAGGCATGGTAAGTTCCAAATGGCTTCTTTTGCTGTTTTTATCACTGTGCAACTGGGTTTTAGATCAGTTAAACTTTTCTATATAATATTACTAACATGCATAATTTTTTCCCTTAAAGCTATGAACTCATTGGTTTGAATCTCACTTGTAATATTCATGTTGATACTGGCAACAAATGAGCTATTATGCTAATTTTGAATATTATTATTATGTTTTATCATAGATATTCCTCCAACATGTGAAAAGATATGGATACAAATACAAAACTCTAATAAATGGAAGAATTTCATTCGTTAAAAAAAAAACAAAACAAACACATAAACACTATAATATTTTTTATTTTACGCTATAATAGAAATGCCATAAGAGAACTGATCAAATTTCTGCCCGTATTTGTTTTCTCATTTGGGCCAATGGTTGAGTCTGTGGCATCTTAGAAAATATCCTATTTATTGAGTTCAATGTTTTTCATAACTTTTGGCAATGTGTTTTGCTTTAAAAGGAAATATAGAAAAAGCAGAAATTAAATAAAAGCAATATAAAATAGACAGTGCCAGCAATAAAAAATGTGTATAATATGAAACTTATGTGCCATATTCAGCATAATTCAAGCACAGCAGTATCAAACTGCAGGATGAAGATCACAGGCTGTGTGAATGACCCAACACATCATACACATCCCACGCAGAAATCTTACTCAGACATGATAGGCAACAAACAAGAACTTGTACTGCATGAAATGTGAACTGTAATTACAGGGCTTTGAAACTGAAATTGGGTTACGAACTATGAAGCCAGCGGTGCCCCAGTCAACAGTCAGCTACAAATACAGTTTTATACTAAATTTATGTTTTGGTCCTTTCGAAGAATGCAGCCTCCCTTGCTCACACATGTAAATTCACCATAGTTAAAGTATTTTATAGCATGACGTATTGGCTCAGTGGATAATGCACCTCCAAGGTTGTGTGCTTGAATCCCACTCCTGGCTCTGTGTGTGGTGTTCTTCCCATGTTTAGACATTTTTTGCTGCAGTCCAAAAAATGTTGTTATGCAAAATGACGCCGCTAAAGGGCCCACAGTGTGTGAATGTGTGCCCTGTAGTATGCTGACATCTCACATAGGATTTTTCCAGCCAGGTGCTCTGTGTTTCCTGGGAGATGCTTCAGTTTCACTCTCACTCGGTTCTAGGTAAGAGGCTATAAAGGATTGTTATACACTGATCAGCCACAACGTTAGCACCACCCAGTTGTAGAACAATTGGCTCTTCACCAGGTGGCGCACCAATAAAGGTACAAATGAGAAAGGCGAAATAAAAGGACTGGCACAAGCTAATCAGAAACAGGTCTATTGATCACTCCAGATCACTAGTCAATCCTGGCAAACCAGGTCCACCCCTTCATGGTGAGTGTCTATCCCGATGGCACAGGTTCCTGTTGGATAAATCCCCTTGCCATTTCATTAGGAGTGTGTGCAACTGGTTTGAGGAGCATGATGGTGACATTAGCTTCCCATTCTGGTCACTGTGTTAACCAGATGTCAGTCATCTTGGACATCTGTAGGATTAGCTTGATTCAGTGTTTGGAACCACTGAGGACTCTTGATGCTCTGTGGGAAGTTCTGATATCAGCATGGTACAGCATCCCTGTAGAAATGTTCAGAGGCCTCACTGAATCAATGTCTTGCCACACAGCTGGAGTATTGGCAGCACAAGGAGGTCATACCACCTACTAAGGGGGCTGTATTAGTCAACTATTGTAAGCTGATGTCACTGTCATGTTCCTCAAACCATTCATATATAGTGGAGACAAATGAGACTTCAAAACCTGCGGTGGGCCAAACTTGGGCCATACTCCCACCGATCACTGGTTTTGAAGCCTCATTTAGCAGCAGCATTGATTGGTTAGTTTAGGATACTCTGACCCACCATGGTTTTTGAATCCTCATTTAGTACAAGTATTGGCTGATTAGCTCAGGATACTTCTACTGAACATTAAAAAATGAGATTTTGCAGCTTCATTTGTTCCATCATAGTTATATACAGAAATTCTTCAAAACTGTGATCTTTATGGTATATTCCCACAGCTATATAACACACACCTGTCCATCTTATTTCAATGCACATTAATTGTTCAAGATTGGGTTTGACCATTTGACTAATTAAAAATCATTTTGGGTTTACAGAATAACTGCAGCAGTTACAGATGATCAGCATATCCTTCAAAAAAATTGCATTCAGTAGAGACTAATACCTGTACAGTTATACATCTAAGTGTCTATTTCATGTTTTATGCTTTATGGTTTTGCACGTTTTGTAAATGAGCCCTGTTATGGACCAGAGTTATTATAGTTAATGAACACGAAGACTAAAACTAGCAGTGGAAAAAAAATTTCGTTACCAATAATAAAAATAAAAATGGCTGTTTTTTAAAAAACGAAAACTAAAGAAAAACTTCAATGAACACTGCAAAACGAACTAGAACTAAATAGAATTGCAGGTAAAATCAGCTTTGTTTTCGTTTTGTTTTTGTTCAGTTTGACTTCTCGACATAGGGGACCAGTTCCTGAAGGTGGCAGCATAGCGGATGCTGTGGCAACTGCGGAACAGACCGTTTTCACGGGTATCTATGACCACTTCCTGCCAGTTTCTTGCTGGGATAATCAACTTCCTGTTGAATGGTGGCCAGCAAACACAATGGAGCACATGGGACTGTTGTTCAGTTGTTCTGTTAAAAATCTTCCCAAACTGACCATGGCATATGTTACACAATTAGTGGAGGGCAACATGTCATCTAAAAAACTTGAAAAGGGATACAAATATTTTTATGAAAATGATCTTTTCAACTGCGAAATGCTCTCTTGTTAATGCTATTTTGCTAGCTAGCATCATATGCCATGCTAATCTATGAATGGATTTTCTTTCTAATTTTCTTTTGCTCTTTGTATGTGATTAGTATCAAACGTGTTGAATATGGAGGTAGTAGTAAGATGCAGGTGTCACAGATCAATGAGGAAAAGAGAGAAACCTCATTCCCCACAGGTTTCATCTAGCAGTTTGCTAACCTGAAGTTACATGTTCTGTTATGCAATGATCTGTTGATATAAATTTATTAAATGTGGTTGCTGATGTCTTATATACTTATTTGTTCTGTTACCCTTTCGTGTTTTGATATTCATTCACTGTGGTTGCAGATCTCTATACTGAATGTTTCAGTGCTGGTTATCTCCCCGCCAAAGCAACTCCTCTCAGCTCCAATGTTTCTGTATTTATGGCATTGCAAGAGCTTTAAACACAAAGTGAATAGTCTGTAATGTGCTTAAATTAGTCAGCCTTCTAGTTGCATTCTTTCATCCTGGCTTTTTCAAGATCTATAAATCAACGCTTTCCTCATAATACCTGAAAAAAACTAAGACTAAAACTAAATAAAAACTAAAACTAGCAAATTACTCAAAATTAAAATAAAACTAAAACTACTTATGCACTTGTTAAACTAACTAAAACTAAACTGAAATTAAAAACCATACTGAAAAACTAAATAAAAATGAAAACTAATGAAAATTTCAAAACTATAATAACTCTGGCTTCCTGGCCATTATACATACAATGGTACATTATACCATGTTTCTTTTGAGAGGTTATATATACTGCTCAAAAAAATTAAAGGAACACTTTGAAAACACATCAGATCTCAATGGGAAGAAAAATCATGCTG